>OU343118.1:19740000-20320000 GCA_910594885.2 Bibio marci | reverse complement strand
TGATGATAATGATGATGATGATGATGCTGATGCTTGTGATGATGATGATGTTGTTGATGCTGATGTGGATGCCTTTAATGTATTTTCAACATTTAAAAAATTTATTGTATCAGTCTTTTCATCATCATTATTATTATTATTATTATTGTTATTATTGTTATTGTTATCACTATTCACATTATCATCTTTATGTTTACGCTTACGATAATTTTTTTTCGGTTTTTTATGTATGCTATGTAATTTATTTAACATACAACAATCCGATTGTAATGGTGGCAAAGGTCCTAATTCAAATGGTAATTTTTTATATACTATAAATAAAAAAAAAGAAAAAGAAACAACATTACAAAATGTATAAGTAAATTAAAATAAAATGTAAAATATTAATATTTCTAGTTAAATGCCAAGTTTATGTAATATTATATATATATATATCATAAATTTCTTCGAATTTAAAAATTTTCAATAATTGATCTGAATGATTTCACTATATTCGGCGAATAAATAAATTGATCTGTGTATATATAAAGGATATGAGATAATCAATTTATTTGATCCTAAATGTAGATACCGAACACAAATCAGATTGATATGATTTGAGAAAACGGTACTCACAAATACACAGTTTCAACGAAGCACACATCTCGAGCTACCGCTTGCTGACTTTAGCTAACATTTTTTCACAAAATACTTCCTTACCCTGAGTGAAGTGATCAACGTAGCCCACACTATTTAAATAGCTCCAGCTGCTATCAAACGTCAAATTCATGACAAATGAAAAACAAAGTACCTAAATAGCATAAAAGCATCGAAATAAGTGAAACAAATATAAATGCATTAACTGATAAGTTTAAAACTATTAAATTTATAGTTAAAATATATATACAAATAACCATATTACTATAAATCTAGCTGGAGCTAAGTTTGATCCAAAAAGAATTTTTTCATAATCGTGTTAGCACGGGATGCTGCATGCATAACCTTAACAGTAGTTTTTAATAAAATAAATACTTTGTGGACAGTTTTATAAAGTCTGAATTGATGAGCTCATTTATACGTTGTGTGCTAATATTGAATTCGAATTTGTTTTAGCTATTCGTTATTATAATAATATACACCTATGTATACACAAATACATATTAAGAGTTTAGCAAATCAGTTTCGTGATAATGATGAGAATATGTTTGGGCTTCAAACAAATTAAAAAAAAACAATAACATCAATTTGAAACCAAATCACATAACAATGAAATATAAATATAAAAAAAAAATACAAACCTGTTTTGCCCCAATATGTATAAATGTGTTCCCTATGTTCATCCTGACGTTGGAATGCTTTATACCATGGTTCTAATGATGGAATACGTTCAAATGAAAATTTGTAATTTTTAATTCTATCACTAGATAAAATTTGGCTTGCATTTGTTTTTCTAACATTCTTCCCCATTCCATTCTTCATATCTATACTATTATTGTCAATAATTTTAGGCTTTTTCTTTGGCGTTGATGGTGTTAATAATGAAAATTGTGAAGCTGATGCTGCTGCTAAAGCAGATGTTATGGTTGTTCTTAATTTAACTTTTTTTGATGATGATGATGATGATGCTGCCAATGGAGACTGTAAACAGTTATCTTCAATTAGGTCGGGTAGAATGGGGGGGTCATCATGAAACCTCAAACGTGAACCAGGATTTGCAAATTTATAATAATTTCTATTATCTGTTAAAAATGCTTCTAATTGTTTATGTCTACGTTTTTTACAACCATTTACATCATCATAATCTTTATTTGATGATGTTTCTGATATAGTACGTTTACGATTATTATTGCATAGTGGTTCCATTGTTGTCTTATGTGGAGATATTTGTTGTTGGTGTTGTTGAATATCATCACTAGACACTACTTCAGGTGATACATCAACCACATCAACAGATGTACTTTTTCGATCATCGTCCGTTAGACATTCATCACGTGTTTTTGGAAACATAAAATTATCAGCTTCATCATTTAATCGTGATAATTGTGTAGATCGTACACGCTTAAATTTAACAATTAAACTATTAGAATTTGATGGATTCGCATTACTGCTAGTGTTATCATTACTAGCATTACTATTAATATTATTACTATTATTATCATTACTATTATTATTATTATTCGTTTGTTGTTCAGTAAATATGGAATCTTTACGATTATTATTAATTAATTTATTATTAATTATATTAGATTTATCAGCTACAACTTTATATAAAATCTGTTGATTTGGCAGTGTTTGATGATTATCATCATCGGATGAATGATGTTGCGGACGCCAACGAATACCACGTAAACGTTCTGGATTGCTTGAAAATGATGATTGAGATTTTACTACTGGTGAATGCGGTGATGGTGATGGCGGTGGTGTCGTAGATAAAAATTGTTGTTCTATTAATTTATCAACAATTTCTTCATCTTCTTTTGTTTCCGAATAATTTATACGTTTAGCTGATTCGCGACGTGATCTTATTTTTGGTTCTTCAAAACTATCTAAATTTTGATTATCATTTTTAATAATGATATGATTACTATTTTTTGTTGATATAATTGTTGAAGTGATTAAATTTTGTTTACATGATGATAATTTTTTTGTTATTTGATGCTGTTGAAGTCGATCACTTATTTCAATTGGTTGGCGATTATAATGAGAGCGTCTCGTCAATGGTGGTGTGTATTCATTTGAATTACCATTCGTATTACTATAATCTATTGTTGTTGGTGCAGCACCAGTTGTTTGTTTTAATTTGGATTTTTCACATGATTCTTGATTTGTTGATTTTGTATCATTACGATTTGATACAATAATTTTACGTTCATTATTACGACGACTACTTGAACGTTTTTCAAACATTTCACTATTTACATTATTATTATTTTTATTATTATTATTATTATTCACATTTATATGATCACTACTATTATCAATTAAATTATTTGTATTCTTATTCGACTTCAAAAATGTTTCAACATTTGCTTTACAATTGATAAGGGTATCTAAAGCTAAAAAATTTGAATTATTTTTAACAAAATTTAAATGTTCTTTTGATTGTAAATGCACATTTAATGTATCATATTCAACACGACATATTTCACAATAACCACATTGTTTTTCAGACGTTCGTTTATTAGTAGTATTTGTAGTATTAGTAGTATTAGTAGTATTAGTAGTATTATTATTACGTAATTGATTTGTACGATTTTTACGAGTCATTATATTTTGATTTGGGGTATCAATACCACCTGTAACTAAATTATGTTTATCATTTGTTGTGCCTCTTATAAATGGGCTACAACCAATTGGCGACGATGTTATATTAATTGATGGCCAATATTTAATTTCTTGATAATATGGCCTTGAATATTTTTCATATGATTCTATTTTTAAATAGTGTCCTTTTAAATGTTTTGCATGTAAAGATTTTAATTTTGTACCTGTTGATGTTGATGGATTTGTTGATGATGGTGGTGGTAATAGTGATGACAGTAGTGGTGGAACTGGTGGTGCTGGTGTACCTCCTCTTAATGTTGATGATCCAACAATCGTTTTATTAGTATTGTTACTACTACTTATATTATTAAATTGAAGTTTAATTGCTGTTGTCACTTTATCTAAAAATTTTAATACATAATCTGTTGACCAAATTGTAGTGCCCCAAGATTTTGCAAGTTGTATAGTTGTATTTGTTGTAGGTGGAGGTGTTGTTGTTGTTCCTGTTGCTGATAATGATGACGTCGGAGTTGATACTTTAATATTATTATTATCATAATTTTGTATACGTGCTCTATGTAACATTGCCTCTGTACGAGTTTTGTGTTTAGAGTTGGTTGTCTAAAAAAATATAATGTGAAAAGAATATTAAAAATGTTTCCATTTTTTAAAAAACATACCCTTGAATCATTTGATGTCGCATCAATATTTGGTGAAATTAATAATTCATTTGTAGGTATATCACTTAAGTATGGTGTTTGTGGTGTTTGTGATAATGGTGATGATATACTTATTTCTTCTAATATTTTATCAGTTATAAAATGTGTAACTTCTTTTGTGAAAAAATATTCACTCGACTATAATGTAACATTAATGTAATAATTTGATTATTATAATTGTGCACTACAAATAAAATATCATTAATATATGTATATGAATTCGGAATAAAAAATTCGTAATACTTTCTATAAAAACATTTTTTAACTGCCTGTTCAAATTAATTGCTTAATTTTTTAAAATAAAAATTATTAAAATAAAATTGTACAAAATATTATCAATAGGTGTCGTCATATAAGGTAAAGAGTATTTAGAATCAAGAGAAAATAATTTTACGGCGCATGTGCTGCGCACTCGAAAAATGGATTTATTTTCTTTATATGCATTTATAAATGTAAAAAAAAAACATATACATATATTTTTTCACATTTTGTATTGGTATTTGTTTTTCCACTCCCAAATAGTACATATAATTTTTTTTACTTTTTATAAATAAAAGATAAAAATGTTACGATAATAGAAAACAATAATAAAAAAAAATACAAATATTTTCACCACATTTAAAATATTCAATAATATTAATATGTCAGCTAATGCATATAAAAAAAGTGTATCAACCAACCAACCAAGCTTCGTTAGTAGTTTTGTTGTTGGTAATTTCTATATAGTGGTATTTTCCACAAAGTAGAGAATAAAATAACACAAAAAAAAACTATATAGAAACTACGAAAAAAAAAAAACTTTTCGTTGAAATGGTTGAAAAAAAGTATGTATATAATAATAAAACATGCGACTTGAGACTTGAGCGCGTCTCATGCAAATATAAAATATAATTATACTATATTCCTATTTTCCTATATTCTAAATTCCACATTAAACACAGTGCTGTAGTTGACTGACTAACAGTGGCGCGTATATTTTCATCACAATATTCGAAAAACACAATATATAACAAAATATTAAATTATGTATATACTTACGCCGCCAAATTCTTTTATTTTCCTTTCAATTTTTTTAAATACAAATTCTTTTTCAATATCCAAAAAAAACTTAAAATTTATTAAGGGTTTTTTTCCTTTGATCAATTTACATTTGTCTGTAAAATAAAAATAAATATATATAAAATAAATAACTAGAAAATAAAAAACAAGAAATATTTTATGAATTATCATCAAAAAATAACAAACTAATTTTAAAAACAAAATACAAAAAACACATTCTCATTTTGCGTATGTATTTATATAATTTATATATATTCATATATATTAAATAAAAAATAATTGAATACATATGCACATATATTCGTATCATTCGTATCATATATGAAATATATTTACAATTGTACATTTATAGCTAATAGTATAATACTATTTACAGTGACTCAAATTAGTATTTGGATAAAAGATAGTTTGCTGAATATATAGTATTAAATTTTCTAAATAAACTATCATAGTTATAAAAAGAAAAATCAAATATATTATCATAAGATAATTATTCTAACAAACGAAACGACAGTCGATTAATATATATGAAGTTCACCTTGATTGATATGAGTGACCTATTGTTACAAATTTAATTAATTGCAATGTGTTAAACATTCGAAATATAAATAGTTACCATATTGTTTTCCTTAACCGAATACTATTTAGACACACTGTTTATTTGTAACGTAAACGTGCATTTTATAAGTGCATTAGAATAAAATAAAATAAAACACGTATGTAATATGCAGTAGTTTGTGAATGTGTATTTAGTAGTGAGTGAGTGAGTGAGTGAGTGAGTGAGTGAGTGAGTGAGTGAGTGTGTGTGTGTTGTGTGTATGTGTTTGTATTCGATTATTACACACAACAGCAACGAACTATTTTCTCCAATGAAAAACTTTCAATTTTTTGTTTTTTTTTTTTATTATTTCAGCCAAAAAGAAATACATTTACTTAATTATGAGAAAACATTATTTATAAATTTACTTTAAATTTTCACAATAGAAAAAAAAAACACAAAATTATACAACGTATGCAGATACAGCAAAAACAAGCTATTTCACTTTTTTTTTGTACATCAATATAGGAAAAAAAAGATAACCCAGCCAGGCAATCAAACAAAATTGTATATAGAACAACACATATTTTAAAATGGACTGTATATTTTAATATAAAAATTACACATAAAATAACACAACGCGAAACTTGTATTTTATTTTATTTTCACATATTCTGCTGCTGCTGGTGATTTGCTGACTGCTGTTGTTAAATTTTATATTACACAGAGAGGAGTTTATTGAAAAAAAAAAAAGAAAAATACATTGTAGAAAAAAACCTAATATTGTGCGGCGCGGGCCACCATATCAAAGAAAATACGCTTATATATTTTTGTTTGTCTATGCATCATACGTACGTATTTTTTTATTATAAAATGAAAAAAAACGACAAATAAAACAAAATTATTATAAGCAATACAATTAAAATATATATAACCATAAAACTTACGTGGTGTTTGTTGTTGTTGACTGCTGGCGGCGACTCTTGAATGTTTTGGCTTTGAGGGTGATACCATACCTTTAGCATTTAAAATTATTATAATTTATCAATTAAATTATAACAACAGAAACAATATAAATACATAAATGATAATCATTTTTTTTACCGCTTATTTTTATTGTTTAATTTACTATACCCTGTATGACAACGACAGCAGGAGGGCATTCTTTCTTACAATAAATTGAATTTTGATTTGTGAACATAATTTGTCTTTTCATTTTTAAAGTTGCATTTAAAACAAAAACTACAAGTACGAATATGACATAAAATAAAAAAATACAACGTTAACTTATTTTTCTATCTATATATACACAAATTCACGATTTATATTTCAATTTTATTTAAAAATAATAATCATGATGATGATGATGACAAAAATCGGCCATTATTAAAAAATAATATTGCTATCGTTTTTGTTGTTGTGTAGGTAGTTGTCAAAGTTTACAGAAAAAAAAGCAATTCTACTTTATTTTTTTTTTCTTTAATATTATTTTAAGGGACATAAGAAATTATTTTTTTACTTCACAATATTTTTATTTTAATAACGTTGTTTTTTTTTGTAAAAACATAGAAAAAAAACAGTAAATATATTTACACGATTGAACCGATCCGACTCATTAATCAATATTCTGCTTATGCCGCTTTTTTTTGTTTCACAAACACAACACAATTAAAATTATGGACGGCGCGACGACAGTTTATGAGTTTACAAATGTCACACACACCACACACCTAATTATTTTTATTTATAAACAAAAACTCACACTAAAGTACACTTTGTATTTATTATTATTATTATTATTATTATTATTATTATTATTATTATTATTATTATTAATATATGAAATAAATATTACAGTTTTATTGTTTTCTTATTATTTTGTCTCATTCAGTTTCATTAATAAACACAGTAATTTAATATTTTTGAAAGGAATTTTATTGTATGTAATTAAGTCAATTCATTGAAATAATGTTAACAAAAAAGAATGATAATTTATAAAAAGTATAGTGGAAAATAACAAAGAGAATCCTCGCTCGCCCAACAAACTCGAATACCGATAAATAAATTAAAAGAATGAAGTAAGAAGTTGCATGTGAATGTGAAACAAATGCGATACAAACAAATACATTCCAATTCCAATTTCCAATTACAAAATACGCAAACGTCACGCACTCACATAGATACGGTGTATTTATTACTCAACCCACACCAACAAAATAAAAGAAGAAAAGAAAAGAAGACAATCTCAAATCCTCTTTTTATGATAACGATATAGAAAGAAATAGAAAATAGAACAAATAAATTGAAATAAACCTAAAACTGCGTAACTTCTACTATGAACGAAACAGAACGAAGTGGAAAATTCGTGAAAAGTGCAATTAACAAATCAAAAACAAAAAATTGAAAACGTTGAAAACATTGAAATTACAATCACGATATCGAAAACGATAATTTACGAAAATGTATCGAAATATTTTTATGTCCGACTTTAAAATAAAATCAGAACGCATTGACACTGAAAGACATTGCTTAAAAAATTGCTCAATAATTGAGTTTAGTTCAATTAAGATTCTATACACGAAAAGAATTTTTAATAAAATAAAATAGGTCATATAATATAGTAAATACTAATTCACATGAGTTAACATCATAAAATTATCACCTAAATCATAAAACGAAAAGATTAACAAATTTGTAAAATTTCATAAACTACACGACGGAGCTGAGCGAATCAAGCTGTTTGACAAATTGGTTTTCTGGATTCGTCCAGAAACAAATGTTATTATATAAAATTTCGCTCTGGTATTTACATTGAACTTCTCTCTATATCACAGACTCATTATAAAAATTAGTAATATGCTAGAAACTAATTCTATAAATTAACTGGTGACATTGGCAAACCATCAGTTTACTATTATTTTGACATTTATTATTGTACGAGAGTGAGAGATTACAAAAAATTAAAAGTTTGTTTACATATAATTTTGTCTTACATAATATATTCACTATTATTTATAAATCTGTAAGTTTATTGTATTATCAATAAAACATCAAGTAATGTATATTGTAATATAAATAATAATATAATAGTGTGATATAATTATAAATTATTCAAGTGTACACATAAAAATATTGCCGGTATATATTGGTTTTCAGGTTTGAGCAATCTGTGAATTTTAAATTGAACACGACCAATAAATACACAATCCACCGAAACACCATCAACTATAATTTTTTTACCATTTTAAGTTCGTTGACAAATGACAAATGAGCCGAAGATTTCGCTGCATTCACAATTTCTGACGTTTTTAATTTTATGTTGATTTTGATTTTTGTTTTTTTTTTGTTCATCAATTTTTATTAAATTTTCTACATTTTCTTCGATAATTTGAGCGCATGTTAAAATCGAGAAAAATTAAAAAAAAAGGCTATATTTTGATTTTTCACGACGAATTTAATTTCATTCGAGTTCAGTGAGCTTTTAGAAAGTCTCGTGAGTGGTAATTAATATTTTTATCGTGTGTTACAGTATTTTATTTGGTGTTTTGTGTGTACAATAAATTTTTCTAAAGTTTTCAATTGTAAAACTAATAAATTTGCTATTTTTCTTTGTTTAATTCAAATAAATATTTAATAAATTTTTTTTTTGTTTAAGATTTATGTTTTGAATTATTGTTTTTTTGCATTGTTAGTGATTGTGGTTGCGCTACATTAACATATAATAGTATATTTTGTGATTATGTGTGGGTGGTGATTGTTGTGGTGGTGTAGTGCTTCTTTTTTTTTTGTGTGATAGTGTGTTCCGCCCTAGTTTTATAATTTTTTTTTTTGCCAAAGTATCGTAAGAAAAAAACATTTTTCTTTTTCAAATTGTTAGTTAACATTGTGAGATTGTGTCTGTGTATTTTTTTGTATGCAATAAACATCGCAATATAATTTAATAAATAAAATTTTTAGTTTTTCTATTGATAAGTTAAAATAAAAGTGTATTGTATATATTTTATTCTATTTAGAAAAACAAATAATATAAATAAAAAATAAAATAAATAAATAAAAGAGGAAAACGAAAATGATAATTTAATGATAAGTGGTTTGTCATCTCGCTTCACGATAGCAATAGCAGCAATTGAAGTTGTATATGTGTGTGGTCGTGTCTCGTGTGAATATTATAATTTTTTTTTATTATAATTACGTACTGAGAAAATGTATTTCTATTTAGTTTAATTTCTATCAATAATTTTGTGTAGTTTTTTTTATATTGTAATTGTTCTTTTATTCTACGTAGTAGAAAAGTAAATTAAAAAAGAAAAAAGAAAAAAAAGATTTTGTTTCAATAACCACAAAAAAAAGTAAATAAATAAAAATAGCAAAAATCCAAAATGGCCGATCTTGAGGCTGTATTGGCTGATGTCAGCTATTTAATGGCAATGGAAAAATCGAAAGGCGCACCGGCAGCTCGTGCAAGTAAAAAAATTATCTTACCAGATCCTAGGTAAGTTTTGAATATCTAAATTTAAAGATTTTATTTGCATATCAATTATTTAACCATACCATTTGTTAACAACTAACAATTATTTTATTGTAATAATATATATAAATATAATTACTATATTTACCAATACTGAAGTTACATTTTACAATTTACATTCCATATTCTTTTTCTTCGATAATGTAATCGAGCATTGTTGTGCTTTGATATATATTTGATAAATGAAAATTCTATATATTATTCGTAACCGGAAATTATTTCCTTAAATAAATTATATTTAATTAAAGTCATCGTCCTGAAATCGTCTATATCTTGTAAGACAATGTTTATATTTACATATAGTTAATCTGTGAAAAGCGTCCAGCAACATATTATGTCATAATTTCCCGTGTTTTTCTTTTCATAAACGAACAATTAGTCATTCAGTTCAGATATGCCATGAAATCGCACACAAATTTGAGGAATCTGGTATCAAACCCACGGTTCTATAATCGTACATGCTAAACATTGCAACACTATCCTAATTTAAACAAAGTATACATGGTTTAGACAGGTGAAAAAATAATCAATTTTCTATATTATTTACAATTTGTTTAGTTTAGATTTGAGATGAATCATGTCATGAATGACAAATGTATATGCAATATTACGGATATGCTTATTGGATGCGCATAAAGTAATTTAAATTGTGATTTTACGTGATGAGACCTTTTATTTAGCATGTTAAAAGTAATAGATTTAATTTTACTTGTTTATTTCTTTGATAACTTTTCAATAAAACCTATTTTTGTAAAAGAAAGGATGGTTGAACTCTGGTATACATAAAAATAAGCGTATCAGTTCAATATAATGGTTGTGAAAAGTATAAGTCAGTGCAATAACTGAGCAGAAAGTTATTGAATCGCTGAGGTTAGGTTTACATCGCAATTAATGCTGTACATTTTAGTATTTCACTATTTGAAGACAATTGTATATTAGTGCGGATCTTAACGAGGTTCAATTAATGTTCAGAACATATTCCTTTTATAATTCATTATCTTGTTTACAACCAAAAGGAATGCGCTCAAGACAGCTTGAACAAAATAATTGATCGATGACCTGATCGCAGAATGATAAGATTTCCAATTTTCAACTATATCTTATCTAAAATTCTAACATTATTATACATTTGAAAACAAAAGACAATATTTCACATGAATGGTTTACCAACCCTGTTTGGATCTGCATGCTGTCATTAAATATAATCACACGGAATAAAAAAATAAAAAAAAACCTATAAAAATAAACAAATGAATTGAAATTTTACACATTTTTTGGCTCCTCAAATTAAAAAGATGTAATTATTATTATTAGTCTGTCAGTAGGTGAGTAAGTGTGTGTGCGTATATTAAAGTAAAATTTAAATTATGTTTATATTTTTTTTATATACTAATACATATCTGATATATGTGTAATAGTAAATGGTGTATTATGTACTTCTTAAAATCATTTAACAGAAAACTCATGAACTCATGATAATTTAAAAGAAGAATATAGGTGCGTTATGTTTTAAAATCATTAAATATAATTTTTTATTCAAATTTGTAAACTCAAAACAATACTAACAGCACACCACCAAATTGTTGTTATAAAATGTGTTTCCAAAGAATTATTCGTGTTCAATGAACCTATGAAGCAATTAGTATTTATTTTAATAAATAAATAATGCTTAAAAATGGGAGGTGGATTTGTTATGTGTGACATATCAAAATATATGTTTTGAAATGGAATTCATACGTAAAGAAAGATGGTGAATGAACCGATTATGGAGTGATAATTACGATGATTCATGTGTATTGAGTAAATACCATGGACAAGGATACAGTGATAGCATATCGATGCTTATTAGATGAATCCTTTTCATTTAACATTAGAGAATATGTTAAGGGGGTAATGATCAATCTCCTAACTTGAGTGTAAATTTAAAATATCTTACATCTTAAAATATTTTCATTTTTCTTTATAATAAAATTTAGTTCAAATTCTATAAATTATAATTCACATTTTTTATGAAATTTAAAGGTAAAACAAGAGTCATTTCTTGGTAATTTATGTTCGTCATCGTACACATTGGCGAGAAATGAAATTGACAAAATTTTTTGTTATTGTTTCGTTTTTCTTTTTTTTTTTATGGGCAGGTGAGAATTTGACATTATTTAGTTAAATATATGGTTTTAACATGCATATAATATAGTAGTATATAATTATTTAATCATTCAATACTTGTATGTATTTTCCGTTTATGAATTACTCATTGTTATAGTTGGAATAATTTATGTGTCATTTAAAGAAAGTGCTTTTTCATTCAATAATTCAGAATTACTGTAAATGCAATAAATATATTGGCTTGAACACATCATTTTGATTATCTTTTGTATGCATCTGAATGGATAGTTATTATATTAATTTCTATATAATATCCCATCAACAACTGTTAACTTAACCTTCTTTTGATGAATATCAAGTATGCGCTGGTTTACCTCACGATCTTTTTCAGTTTTTCATTATTGTATACAACCAATTTTTTCATCGCCAGTTATTAATCGTTTTAAAAATGGGTAATTTGTGGTACATTTCATAAGCAAATCGTAGATGGCAATGCGTTGTGTTAATTTCTTTCAGATTTTGCGTTGAACTCATAATTACTATTTATTTATTTAAAATATTTATTCATAACATATATCGAGCTTCTCTGCAATGTCACGTGTTGGGCTATCATTATATACTCATCGATTATTCGTTGATTTGGTCATCTTCAACTTTAACTGAACGATCGACCAGAACGTTGTTCCTCTTTTAGTGGCAAATCATCAGATCGAAATTTAGCAAATGCCAATTTTGACAGTGACTCTTTTTTAAGGTTTCGTCACCAAACACAGACTAATAACTATTGTGTGAGGTTATTTTACGGAAGTAAGAAAGCAAAATATGACGAAAATGCTGTGTAATAATAAAACACTACCGATCGATATAAGTTTTTTTACTGAATGAAAATTAAAGTATCTATCAATAAACAACAATATCGATTTGACATTCCGAATATACGTATAGGTGAAAATTCAACTAAATCTATGTATCAGTGAAATGTACAAACACTTATTTTTGTTAACCCAATAAATATGAAATTATTATTGCATTACAAATTTATAGAAAGAATATACTTATATATAAATATTTCGTGGAATATCAAATCAGGCAGACCACTATTTTGGTCTCTGCCTAAAGAAAGAGAAAAAAACGGCTTTTAAACGTAAACAATTTTGTTATTAACAAAATACCAAATAATTATAAATTTTCATAATACATATTATGATGAAAATCTAAAATTTATCGTTTCCTAAACGAAATAAATTATAAAATATTTCTAGTACATAATGGAAATATATTTTTCGCTCCCTTGAATATTGATTATGGATCGATTGCTGTGCTGTGTATTTTATCTTTATCTATTATATATTTATTATGTTTTTGGTATAAAAAAAGAATCACTTATAGTTAATGTTAAATGTATATTTTGTTGTTTGAAAAACAATACAAAACAAAATGATAAGAGAGTTACAAATTATATATTATTATAATAATTAAACCCATCAACCCACTCACACAGATATGTATACATAATATTTTTATGTATGCGCGCATATGTGTTCAATTATTTAAGTGATAAAAAAATGTATTTAAGATATCACCTAAATTGTCTTTACTTTATTTAAAAACAAAAAGTAAAATATTGTAATGGCCTGGTACGTGTGATCCTCTAAATGCTTTTTTCCAATTGATTATTGATAAGAAATAAGAATTTTCAAATAATTCCTATTCTTGATAATTGACATTATGGCTCGATTATTTTAAATATCATTAAATCTTAAGTACATAAATATGTGAAAATGCGTGTACACAGAAATACAACTAAAAAATTAACTGTTTTCAATTGTGTATTCGGATTCGATTAAAGTATAACAAAACTAAATGGTTTTTGGAAAGAATATCGAAGAAAAGCCCTTGTCAAAAATATTTGTACGATTTCATCTTTGTATATGTATATAAAATACCTAAAATTGTAATTATAATTTAAATTTCTTTTAGTTCTATATAGATACAATAAAAGTTTCATGGCACCATCGTTACATCGTTGTTATTTGGTTTTTATTATTTTTTTTATTGTAAGGGTAAAATTAAACATTACAAAAATTAAAATCGCAAAAGAAAAAAAGAAAAAAAAACTATAAAAATAAATTTTAATTGTTATCGACATTAGGAAAGTATTAATTGAACCGTAGAAAAGTTTTTTCTGTTAAGGTTTATTTCATTTTCATGTATTGCTAAACATAAATATGAAATTAAAACCCATCCAGAATACATTTATTGTTTTCAAATTTTGAATTCAAATTAAACTTTTTGTACATCGTAC
Organism: Bibio marci; assembly: GCA_910594885.2. NCBI lineage: Eukaryota > Metazoa > Arthropoda > Insecta > Diptera > Bibionidae > Bibio > Bibio marci. Next base: position 20,305,502 of record OU343118.1, on the reverse strand, counting down.
TCTAAAAATTATTATTGCTGTCCACCAAAAATGTTTGCTATTATTGTATATTGCAATGGCAAATAAGTGATTGCACATTGTATAGATAACAAAACTATACAGTTGATATGTTTATGTATTTACGGAAATGTCAAAGAGTGATTTTGTTGTTTGATAGTTACAATAGAATTGATATTAAATAAAAAAATTATATCGATCGGTTGTGTATATTAAAAAAACGCATCGCATGCTCACAACAATTTATGAGCTGTGTGTTTGGTGACAAAACCTTAAAAAAAGCGTCAGTGTTAAAATTGGTGTTTGCTAATTATCTGGTTCTGGTGTTTTACCAGTCAAAGATGTATGCAAGGTTTAGGTCGTCCAGATGATATTGATGATGACCAAATCAAAGCCATAATCGATGAGTATCAATGAGTAGCACAACATTTGAAATTGAATGAAAACCTTGATGTATCATCATATATTATTCAGTAGTATTAAAAAAAGTTTAAAGCGAATTGATTACGTAAAAATACTCGATTTATAGGTTCCTCATTTACTCAAAGAAATACACTTAATACATCGCATTGCCATCTATAATTTTCGTATATAAAACATAACAATCAATCAATTATTTTCACTTATATATAAATTATTTTCACTTATATATCTAATATCCAATTTTCAACTGATGACTTTGTTGGTTACCACACACTTTTTACACAAATATTATGTATATATACAAGACATTTTATAGAAACAAATTTTTGCTAACCCTAAACCATTGACAATTTTGATTTCTACAGTCGGTTTCGATTTATAGTTAGATTATCAGTTTGAGTTAATTTAAATTTAATTGTGAGCAGCGGCTGGTATATTATCATGTACTGCATAAATGAGCCATAATATGTATATCATAAGTATGTGTATAAGTAAATCATAAATATGTATTTAAATGTAATTATATGGAGGTTGGAAATATGGTATTTTTTTCGTGGAATCATAAAATTGAAATAAAAACTAATTCATGAATATCAAATTTTAACATATAACTTAATTTAATTTTTTTCATTCTTTTCATAATATATATAGTATAATATTTGCTGCGTTGTTTTGTTCTTAGTATAACGACTTTTGAATATTTTATTACATTACAAATTATACACGAGTTATACGCGTTTAATATTCGTATCCCAAGTAACAATCGATATCCCAAATATATATTTACCAACAAGAATGTTTACAATAAAATATTAAAAAATATAACATAAAAAAAATTATAATAAATTATAAATCTCACTCATCATCCGCCGTAACATATGTGCGCTTTTCTTTAATATATTTATATTAATATCATATCATCGTCATCGTATTTGATATGTGTGTAAATAAATAAAATATGTGTAAAATGATTATTTTTCCATAAATACAACACAAAAAGATATGTATAAAGTTGTCAAAAAATCTAAAAAAATAATTTAATATTTTAAAAAGCTGATACTTGGTTCATATAACAATAAATCATTGAAAATATTTGCGAAGTACGTTCAACAAGTATTCCACCAAGACAAATTTTGCGTACATTATGTGATAATTTTTATTTATTTTCAACAACTAAAAATAAGAATCGTGGTGTGATAAATAGAGCAACCTGGTCCATTGATCGCAGCACAAATACCGCCTGTATACCACTTATGGGCATCATCTATTAACCATTACCATAATGCGTACCATATAGCTCTCTATCTCTACCAAATATGTACCAACTAAGTTAAACGCGTTGTATATAAATCATAGAAAATTTATTGTTTATGTATATATTTTAATTCGACATTAATTTCAAAGTCATTTAAATTTTGTATTTCCTATCATGGGAAATTATTATTGTCGTATAGATTTTGGTCGATTATTATTAAAACACACACACACACCCATTGATTATGTCAAGATTAAAATGTTGCTTCATCTCATTTTCTGTGCATTTCTTTCACTTTAATATAATATTTTTATTTTGTTTATGTTCGGTGTGGTGGGCAAGTGTGAGTTTAAAATCACAATTTTATCTCTATTCTAGTGCTCTGTCTTATCGGTCATCATACAAATATTTGTTTTTTTTTTCATATCTAATTAAAACAAAAACAATACAAGAAAAAAAAAAAAAACAGAAAATTGTATTTGTATTTACTATAGAAAAAAAAAATACAAATTTTGTTTATATTATTTTGATTTGTTTATAAAAATCCAATTAACATAAGAGAGGAGAACAGACAGTATAAAGTTAAATAGATGTTTATTTTCCTTTATAATTCAAAAAAAAAAGAATGAATTGAAATTAAAGTAAATTAATTATGTGATACTTCTCAGTAAATATTGATGGATATCAGTGGGCAATTAAAATAGCTCTACCGATATTCTAGGTACAAATGCGGTTTTAAAGTCAAGTGTATTTACTGCAGTATACCTTCGAGACGTACATATGACTAATATAACTGCAGAAAAAAAAATAAAATAACATAACTTAGGAATTAATTGAAGCCATAAAAATATGGATAATGTTTAATTATTCAAAAATATATAAATTACAATAATAAAATGATTAAAAATGTTAAAAAAAAAAATATTAAATAATTGAGTATAGAAGTTAAAAGGTCAAATTTAATTTAATTTATCTAACAATTACGTATATAATATTAATAAAATATAATAATAGATTAATTACGAGAAGATAAAATAGAAAAATATCATAACTTATTATTTTAAATTTATACTAAATTAATTATAGCTTCTTATAATTCTTGCTCTATATCCCTATATACAACTAGAGTATGGATAGTATATCACCTGCCTCTATAGTTAACCTTAGAACTTATCATTAAATACTTAATTGCAGAGTTTTAAGAAAATCGAATAAATGGTTCTTTAGTTATACCATTTAGTTTTATATATGATACTAATATGGGAATATTCAGTTTATATATGAAAGGATTTTGTTTTTACATTTTAAACCATTGGGTGATGAACAAATGGACAGATGAAAAAAACCCTTAAAAAAATAAATAAACATCAGAAATACTTTGATATATTTTGCGTTTTTAATTTTCTTATATTTTTATATATGTAGAACACAAATGACTTGTGTGTAAATATTTCATATTCTTTGTAATACATATTTTTATATAATAAATGTAAATGTCTGTATAATATATAAAAAAAAGTAATAGTAAATTAAATAATATCCTAAAAGCATATTTTATAAAACAAATTTCAAGTTTTCAAGTGTTAAAATATATATATATTTTTGCGCTAAAGTTATACAAATTAAATTTAATTTTTATGTGCACAAAAATATTCAATTTTGTTAAATCACTTCTTTGATATTTCAAACAGTTTTTTTTTTATTAAATGCAAAATATTATAAATAATATAATAAAAATTATAAATATATAACAGAAGTCACAATTAACCCGCTACAGTACCAAGAGACATCCCATTAGAAATGGAAATTTTAATTATATATACGAGTATAGATATAAAATGATGAAAAACAAAACGTTGAGTTTATAGAATATCTGGTTATTTTCATTTTTATTGAAGTTTATTCTTGGCAGCAATTGATTTAAATGTATGTGTGTGTGTGTGTGGATTTTCTTAAAATATGTATTAACAAATGTATATATAATATAACTATAGACTGATATACTGTGAATACTTTAATTTGTTATTAATTGATTAGAATTCATTCATCAAACCATTAATTAAATTTATGTACAGAAAAAAAATGCATTACAGACGGTGTCAATGATTCAGCGTGAACATTTCAGTCCATACCATTTGCATACATATACGTATGTGTGTTCATAATATAGGTTAATCATATTTTATTTTTTTGTTAGATGCTGACCTTTTAAAATTTCAAGTATAATTTACATATTAATCTACGAACAGTAACCTCACCTTCACCTTTTCACCATAGGATGTGTGATATTTTTTTTAGCATTTCTTTCGTGTTAATTTCCAAGGATATAATGGAATATTTACCCATTTGGAATGGTTTAGATTATGTAAAAGTTGTTATCCTGCGAAATTATCTATTATGATTATTAAGATACATAAACTTTATATATATAGTCTGAACAGTCAATAGAAAAACACCATTTAATACATTACATCCTTGATATATAGACGAATAATAGCTGTATGTGTGTTTCACCTCTAGTAATGTAACATATGAATGAATAATCGAAATGATTAAATAATATTTGAAATGTTATACAATTTTTTTTTCAATAATTGGATAAATCGATAATAGAAAAGTTGAGGGAGGGGGGGGGGGGGGAAGGTATAATAATTTTTTAAGGATACACATGTGTTTTTCAACAATACGTTAATGTATTTTATAAGTATAAAAAGTGATTTATTAATTATTTCAATATAGAGGCGGTTAGGTTTTAACACTCTCATTATAATATTGACCGATTTTTTTTGCTTTGTTATTATTACCTGACATTTGATATTATTATTTTTATAAATTTCTTTACTTAATCTTTTTTTTTTATCTACATCTACAATATTTTCCTTTCCGCATACCGATTTTTAATTTAATTAATTACAACATATTTATTTTATTTTATTTTCAGTGTACGAAGTGTAATGCAAAAGTATTTAGAAAAAGAATCTGAAATTAGTTTTGATAAAATATTTAACCAAATTTTAGGTAAGTTTTACATTATTTTTATTCTTTTTATTATTTAATATTTTAAAATATATGGCAATAGCTATCATATGAAATAAGTTCCGGAAAATAATTGAATTAAATTCATTCAGAAAATTTCTATTGTATATTTAATAATAAATAAATTTTCTCTCAGTTATTTAATTTCTACATCCAAAAATTTTTATATAATTATATAAAAATGAAATAACTCTTCAAGAGTCCATGAATTATGAATTATAGTATATGGCGAATCTTTTGGTAAATTGAAAATGTGATGTGCGATATAATACGTTGAAAAGACGGAGTATACAAAATCAAAATATGGTATACAGAAAATTTCTGAATGTATCGTGTTGTCAAAAAATGCAATATATCCACAAATGGAACAATATATATTTGTCGACATTCGGTTTGCTGATAATAATGGAAAGAATCAAAGAAAACATTGAATATGGAATTTATATGAATAATAATGATAATATACAACGTTATACAAAAGCTAGATAATTGTATTAAAGTGACCGCTTTGTCATTTGTGGTTGATATCTTATTTATACGTGAATTAAATTAGTTTAATTATATACTCTGACTGATAATTCATATTCGTTACGTGGAGCATAATTTTTGTATTTTAATTCAACAAGTTTTATTCCTCATTGGTAGAATGAGAATGTCAGACTGTATACTTCAATTAAAAACTATGGAAGTTATTTCATTTTCATATATTGTATATTACATTTTTGAAAAAATATGAACTGAGAGTTATTCATTTTTTAAAATTGTATTTCATCTGGGACTTATATCAGTTATACACTATTCTGGAAGTTATTGCTTAATATTCTAATACAGTTTTTTTTTTTTTTTTTTATTATAAAAGCATATATGGAGCATAATTTTTGTATTTTAATTCAACAAGTTTTATTCCTCATTGGTAGAATGAGAATGTCAGACTGTATACTTCAATTAAAAACTATGGAAGTTATTTCATTTTCATATATTGTATATTACATTTTTGAAAAAATATGAACTGAGAGTTATTCATTTTTTAAAATTGTATTTCATCTGGGACTTATATCAGTTATACACTATTCTGGAAGTTATTGCTTAATATTCTAATACAGTTTTTTTTTTTTTTTTTTTATTATAAAAGCATATATGGAGCATAATTTTTGTATTTTAATTCAACAAGTTTTATTCCTCATTGGTAGAATGAGAATGTCAGACTGTATACTTCAATTAAAAACTATGGAAGTTATTTCATTTTCATATATTGTATATTACATTTTTGAAAAAATATGAACTGAGAGTTATTCATTTTTTAAAATTGTATTTCATCTGGGACTTATATCAGTTATACACTATTCTGGAAGTTATTGCTTAATATTCTAATACAGTTTTTTTTTTTTTTTTTTATTATAAAACATTGTTTATTTTTATGTAATATTTTAAATAATACAAATACTTTTTTATTTATATTTTATTGTATCTGTGGTGTCTGTTTCTGTGTTTATTGTTAATGTATACATCTACAATTGTAAAAATTTGATTCTTATCTCGAAAACACAAGAAATTATGAGGAAAATCATTTTGTTCTCATCAATAATAAAGAACTATCTGTATATCTATATATATATTTAGCAATGGTTCTGATTGAAAACCATTCAAATCTTAAATTGTCCATAACAGTGAGTTGTGAGTGTTCTTCTTTTACCATGTATATATGTATATCTATAGATTATATATAGTTCATCGCACCATATTTCATAAATTTACAATTTGTAATTGCATCGATAAATATTTAATAAAGATTATAATTATGGATACTATACACTAGTATTAGTGGTATTCGTATTAAAAACTTCTAAAAATAGGTATATAAAACTATATATACTTGAAAAAAAAAATAAAAAAAAAAAACAATCAGGTACACCATATTATAAATGTTTTGATTTAATTTATTTATAAAATAAATTATCAATAAAATTATAAATTTTCCGATAAAATTATAATTTTTATAAAATCCGAAAAGTATTTTTTTATATATATATATACGATCGTGTGTGTGTGTGTGTGTGTGTACAAAGAAGAAAAACTGAAAATATATATGTTTTGTATAAATATATTCCGTTCCGATAGCAAAACATAAAATTGCTCATATGGTAAATACAAATAAAAGTTCAATTTACACATGAATAAATTAAAATTTATGTGATGATAAAATATATTGTAAAATAAATACCATTCGCCGTATGCCAACCAATAAAATTAGTTTTATAGAAGAAAAATGGAAAAAAAAAAAATGTATAATGAAAATAAAAATAGAACATGAGGAAAAAATAGAAAAAAGAAAATAAAATATAAAATTGGATAAAATTTGTAATCTCATTTCTTTCATATCCAATATCTCTGTTTTATATATTATAAGCTGCGTTTATATATTTATATCATATGTGTGTGTTGTGTATTTATTAAGAGTATTTGTTGTTTACATATGATTTTCTTTTCTTATTTTACCTTACATTCACTGTATGTAAAATATATGTATGTTACCTCAACCCGAGACTACGATACGTACGGCCCCACAATCATAGAAATATTAGAAAGTCTATGAGAATTACTCCAATGCAGGTGTATTGATGATGTTTTCGCAATTATAATATTATTACTATGTATATAATATTTTATGACTGTTAAGGCATATCGATTCTAATGTAATGAATGTTTACTTACTAACTGCATGGCAAATAAAAATCTGAGTGCGGTTATAGTCTTCTTCAAACGGATCTTCTATCTGTATAGCTAAAGTTTTCCAACCATAAATTTCAATTTTAATTTTCCACATTTATCAACAATCCCAAGTATATATATTCGTAACTATTATTAACAATGTCATAATTATATTCCCAAGTTTAATGATACATTACGGTTACCACCGCATATATTTTATTTTGTCTATATGCATTCACTTTGACACCCATATAGAACCGTTAATAGTCTACACCAATCCATGTATAATGAATGTTTGGTATGATGGTAAAAACTTCACTTCAAATAATACATATAAAATAATAACTTATTTTAACAGATGTTACGCGCAGTAATTTATAATTTATACCATAATTTAGTAACTGTTTATATATATTGTATTGACTGAGTTATTTATCACACAGGATTAAAATTTGATGATTTCCTTTTTGGTATATATATAAAAATGAAAGTATACAATTCAATACGTGAGTTTATAATATATACCGGAAATTTTTTAACATATAAATAATTAATTAAAAGTAAAAATTACTTCATTTAGAATTTATCTGGAAAATTTTTCAGAATTAGAGTCAATCACAATATATGTATATTATATATAGTAGTAGGTGTATATAGGTATTTAACATACCTATTTATTGATCGGATTTATAATATTGTAATATCAAAATAAGAAAATTTATACACATATACTTATTCTGAATCTTTTTAATCTCCTTGTAACTCCACCATCATTGCGCAGCCATACTGTGAGTGGGTTAGATGCTGTTGAAGTCTATCTAGATAATTTTTTGCTAAATTCAGTAATCTCTTGTCCTACTGTATTCATCTGTAGATCCCTATGAATTACTATATTTGGGATGTATTTTAGGGCATTTGCTATCATTTTTAGTGCTTTGTTTTGAAACACCTGCAGTATCTCTACGTTTGATGTACTTGCAGTTCCCCACAGCTGAATACCGTAGATCCATACTGGCTTATGTATCGCCTTATACAACAATAATTTACTTTCCATTGAAAGCGTTGAACAATAATGCGTATTTTTAAAGATTAAAAAAAATGAAAACATACACACACACACACACACACATTCATAATAAATACATATATAAATAGAAAACATCAATAAGTTGTCATAAGTTTGATTTTTCTTATGATTATATTTATAAATATATAGTTATATATATATAGAGGGTGTTCTCGCTATATACTAAGAGTCTGACTAAAATAATGCATCAAATATTTTCCATTGTATTGTATATCCGATACGCATGGACAACTGCATATTATTCTGGATCATTTTATAATGATATATGTTGAAAATTTAAATTATATATATAGTTAACTATATACATCAATAAATATAATTGGTGTTTATGTATCGGAAATAATCTTCATACCAATTAATAAAACTCTCATTACATTTTATATACAAAATTTGACTGTATGCGTGTGTGTGAATTATTCACTATATGGTCCGTATTTCTATAGAAATAATGAAGGAGAGGTGCTGTTACGATAAATATTGATCGTTAAAGTGTAATGTTTGCTCAATTATTGTTTCCAAAATTAAGTGCAAATCTATAAAAATATGTAAATAGATAATGTCTTACAAATGTATTCGAAAAACCAACTAAAGCATTTGATCATACATTATGGGTACCACCTTGTACCACCTTTTATTTCGATTTTCCATTTTATTGTTATAAATACCATAAATATGTAAGTATATAAATATATATATGACGATTGCGGGAAGGACAAATAAATTTGTTTTATTGGTTTTATCTTTCGACTGTATATAAATAATACATATATAATACAATATATATATATATTATTTATCATTTAAAGCGAGGCGGCTCATAAGAAAACATAAACGTATTAATATTTATCTCGTAATAAAAGCGTATTATAATGAATAAATAATTAGATCTATGTAAATAAATAAATATTTTTTACAAATTATATTCTTATTTCATATTGCATAAATCGGATTATGTGTCTGCTTTTAGAATCCGATAAACAATTATTGTATATATTCGTCGCATATTATTTATTAATATTATGAACAAAACATAATATAATATTGTTATATGGTACTTCTAATTCATCAAAAATAAAATTTTCCATTTTACATTAAAATATATTGATCGTCTAGTGTCGATGTTGTGTATACATTTTTGGTCATTTTATCATTTATAATAGTTCTGTCTTATATTAATGTCATTTATTTTATAGTGGTTAATAAAACAACTGAAAACCAAAATATGTATATTCTGTTGATATGTAATCAATGAGCTTAAAAAGGATTTTGTTATTTATATAGAACTATATATTCGTAATTTTATATACATATACGAGTATGGTAAGAGTAATTTTGATAAATCTATCTATAATATTGATATATGAATAATGGGTGTTATATATACCACCACCCACTTTTCTATATACACATATATTCTTCTTTCTTTATATATATATATAGATTGATATATCCACATAATATACCAAGATTGGAGGATTTTAAATAAATTGTTGTGTAGCGCTATTTTGTATATTTAACACAAACACACTCACAAAAACTCTTTTTATAAATGGAATATTTGATAAAATCGGAGATTATATATATATATTTCCATCAATGTTTTGCAGATATATATGATCCTATAGTGTTTATAATTAAATTACGTATAAAATCTACGATACGCCTCTCGTCTTAAAAATATGAAATTTTAGAAATTTATGCTTATACTTAGATATCTTCATCTTTCCTTATAAAATTGTTTTGTATTTCCATTGTCATTTATTAATTTTTTTTTACTTGCATCGTAATCGTTTTCATTCAGTTTCACACATATCGAAGCCTTGTATAGGTTATTGCGAATCGTATAACATTTCAAAAATTCATGAAATCATAAAATTGTATAGAGTACTAATACAAAAAAAATAGGTGTTCTGCTGGTAAATTCAGATTGCATTGAGCCAATATGGTTAGAACCGATATTTGTAATTATATTCTAAACACTTATATATTATAGTATATCCAAAATTTCATTAAAATTCAACAAATGGCACTCGCTTGTCATTTAATAGAACTATCAATTTTACAATAAAATCATATTCGTTCATCAAAACTGGATGATAATTCATATAGGTTTCTTGAAAATTGGTTAAGAAATTTACCATAAATATCGATATTTTAGAATTTCCATATTTGTATATACCACAAGTGTTAAAATTCAGAAATATATAAAGTTTGTCTGTGTGTCCTTTGTTAATTCTATATATATATATATACGCAAATTATACAATTACAGTTTATATATAGAATTCCACTGCCTGAACTTATAAATTGTTTTAAATTTATAATGCGCATAGAATAAGTATCCAAAAAGTGAAAAAACAATATTGTATATTTAATAATTTAATATGTACAAAATATACATTTTCATATAATTTAGTACAATATAAAATGAATTTTTAATCATATCCCAATGTGAGTAGAGAGAAATGTGTTAATATTTTACACTAGAATATAGGTATATATATATATAGAATATAGTACTATAACGTTATATTATTTAGCTAATTTTATTGTGACTTTGTATATGCAAAAATTTTTATATACCATATACAATGCAGACATATATTTTGGTACACGCATTAGTATTCTATATGGCGTTAAGTAATTTTGTTGAGATTTTATTTGAATATTAATGATTTTATAATATATTTAACATTATATATAATTATAATATTCTATTTTGTATATTATGTGTATGGTGGTATGGTAGTCTTGTGTGTATATTGTATTGTGTACTACTCGTATTTCATATATACCATAGATATAAAAAAATTAATTAAAAGATGTTTTTATATAATATTCCATTTGAAATTTATAAATATTATTAATTTTATGTTTTTATTTAATATTTCGTTTTTTTTTTTTTTTACACTTTAGGATACTTATTATTTAAAGACTTTTGTGAAAATTCATCTGAAGAACCAGTTCCACATTTAAAATTTTATGAAGAGGTAAGTTTATTTATTTTATTTTATAAATATCATATATAGTTATTTATTTATTATTATTATATTTGCAACATATTATTTATGCCTCCGTCTGTCTGTTGTGCTATACTCAAATATAGATTTTTCCTAATATAAATTATATTTTATATATATTATATGGCACTCGGTAGCGCAGTTGCATTAGCTCCAATATATATATTAATCATGAAATATTGCGGGTTCAAATCCGCTATTTTTTCATAGGAAATTTTTCGGTATTTATTTTAATACTAAAATTTTTCTGCTGCTTGACCATTTGTTCGTTGATGGAATAAAAAAGAAAAACGGATATCTTTGAAAATATGGTGTTGGACGCTATTCAAAGATTAACAATGTCTGCACACACACATAACTATGGGCTAATCACCCATATAAAAATAATAGTATTATGAAAACATCTATCTTTCGTTAATTACAGTACAGTACAGTACACAATTGGTAAATTGTTGTATACTCACATGTGGAGTAATTTACCAACTTGGTTGTGATGAAAGGTTTATTAGATGACATAAAAGCTCCACTAGGAAAAAAAAAAAACTATACAATATATAAATAAATAACACCTATTGTCCCTAATACCACAATGTCATGACGTTATTATAATATCAATAAAAATATAATAGTATATAATTGACAAATGTACTATCAATATAATTTATTTCTATTTTTATAAAACGTATTTGTGTGTGTGTGTGTGTGTTACATATATCTATTATTTATTTATAAATATATATAATAGTAATGTATATATATATAATTTTAAAATCAATAAGTATATAATATTTTAAAATTATTAGCTTAATAATATTATACTTCCACTTCGGACACATTATTATCCGATTGTAATGAAAGTGTATATTTAAGTATATTATATTCTATATTTATCTGTTGTGTTTTAGTATAATAATTTTCGGTTATTACTCTACTCTATAGAGGATTTATATATATATAAGGAACTGGTGTCATTTTAATATTAATAAAATTGTTTTTTTTTGTTAATATATATTCGTTGTACTGCTTTATAAAACTATGTCAACGATATTAAATTTGTTCACGTGTTATATATAATATTAAATAAAATTAAGTAAATTCGTTGATGATAGACGAGATCCAAGTATACCTTCAGTCAATATATTGTATTATTTATACGAGTATATAACATATATATATTGTATATATATATATACAATGACAAAATTGCCTTATTTTTAGTACACATATGTTATGTATCAGCTATATATTAGTTACAAAAATTTGAATTATTAGAAAAATATTCGCATATATTTATAAAAATCCTATGATGAGTTCGTATATATACAAATTCTATATTAATTTAATTTGATGTATATTTATAGGCTTATATATATTTTATGACCTGTATAAAATGAGATCGTAAAATTTCACATCATTATAGTATAACATTATTCCAAAATTATATTCAATATTTTTTTTTTATGTAGTATTTTTTTTATATATATATAACACCCTCATAATATTTGTATACATAAAATATACCAATATATATTTGTATACATATACACTATACATGAATTATACATATGTCATCAATACAATTCGGTTCATGTTATTTTTATTTAATTTAACAAATATACAAATACACAGGGTGATTTTGATATTATATTGTCCTTCACAGAGTAATAGAAACAAATGATGATGATGATGATAATGATGATGATCGGCTGGACTATAGATATATTTATGTATGTACTAAATCGACTATATAGTGCGGTATATATATATATATTATATTATAAATTTGAAATGTGTCAATCAATGGATATTCTATAAAATAGATAAATTTCAAAATTTTCTAATATTTTATTGATTGCGATGAACTAAAAATTTGTGGGAAAAAATGTATGTTTTTTATAAATTATATTATACATTTATCGAATAAAATTACTTCATCTGTGTTTCTTCACACGCGCATGTTTACTATGTATGATATTCTCGATGTGACGTATTATGGTAATTGCATTTTTAACTATATTATATCATATATATATATATATATGGTATATTGATATCAGCAGAGGAAAATCTTATAGGTGATGTTAAATTAGTTATAATCAGTTTTAATTTGGTAACCATATTTTAAAAACAAATCAAACCAATTAAATTATAATAAACTAATCAGATTAATCACAGCGTCATATATATAAGGAACGCTTTCCGATCCAGTCAGATAAATCTGAAAATAAGTTATGTAACGATAAATCAACGAATTTAGATTAGACTGTGGAAGTTTTTTGGAACACATCATATCATTTCTTTTATATGTTATATTAATACAAAATTAATCACCGAAAATATCTAATAATATATTGCCCAAAATATGTTTTTATATATTAATAATCGTATCGTAGATTGGTATATGTTTACAAACATCCATCGGATAAAATATTATAATATACTATATAATATAGTTAATATCCTGTCAAGGATTAAAACTTTATTATTTCTTAAATACTCATAAAATAATAGCTTCTTTTAAATGTAAATAATATACTATTATTATATATATATATAACAATATATACATTCAGCCAAATAAGTACCCGGAAATTCTCATTTTTAATTTTCTCTCTGAGAATATTTAAAAAAAATTTTTTTCTCAGGTTGACACAACTGTCAGCCACCATTCTGTGAATTTTTATTGCTATGTGTGATTTAGTTTGCTTACGGCGTCATTAGGAACAAGTCAACCTTTTGTGTGCGTTGCGATTTTTACTATGGATAAAAATATCGATCAAAGAGTTTGTGTGAAATTTTGTGTTTCAAACGAAATTTCTTGTGTCAAAACATTGGAAATGTTGAAAAAAACATTTGGTGATTCAACCATGTCGAAAACTCAAGTTTACGATTGGTATAAATCGTTCAAAGAGGGGCGAGAAGAAGTGAACGATTTGCCACGTTCAGGACGGCCTTCGACCTCTTCAACTGAAGAAAACGTCGACAAAATAAAGGTAATGGTGCTCGAAAATCGTCATAATAGTTTGCGAGAGATAGCCAAAGAAATGAACATGTCTCATGAGACCGCTCGTCATATTTTGGTTGATGTTTTGGGTATGCGGAAAGTCGCAGCGCGATTGGTGCCAAAAGATCTGAATTTTCTTCAAAAAATGAATCGCAGTAAGGTGGCTGAAGACATGCTTGAACGCGTAAATTCAGATCCAACGTTCATCGAACGCATCATAACTGGTGACGAGACATGGGTTTACGAGTACGACATGCAAACAAGTCAACAATCATCGGAATGGCGCGCCAAAAATGAGCCGAAACCGAAAAAACCGCGCCAAAGCAAATCGAAAATCAAGGTGATGCTGACCGTTTTCTTCGATATTCGTGGTGTTGTTCATTCGGAATTCTTACCGGAGGGACAAACCGTCAATAAAGAATATTATCTTGGCGTTATGAAGCGTTTGAGAGAGAATGTTCGTCGCAAAAGACCAGATTTGTGGCGGAACAACAGTTGGATTTTGCACCACGATAATGCACCAGCGCACAAAGCGATCATTGTTAACGAGTTTTTGAACAAAAATTCAACAAATATCATCGAACAACCACCGTACTCTCCAGATATGGCACCATGTGACTTTTTCCTGTTTCCAAAACTCAAATTACCACTTCGTGGAACCCGTTTTGAGAGCATTGAAGACATCAAAACTAATTCGCAACGAGAATTGAAGGCCATCTCGGAATATAGCTTTAAAAAGTGTTTCGATGATTGGATTGTTCGTTGGAAGAAGTGTATTGCCTCAGAAGGGGCCTATTTTGAAGGGGATATAATAAATTTAGATGATTGATAAGTTGTTTGTGTTTTATTTCAAATTTCCGGGTACTTATTTGACTGAATGTATATATATATATATATTAACCCTTATCATAGGTAATTCTAAATAAATTGACAACTGCAATTCAATTTTTACAAAATACTTTACGTGTACGCATATATATATATAGCAATTATTGTCTAATAATTTATTATTTTATGTTAAAATGTTCAAAATGTAAATGTCGTGGTGCTAATTAATTTACCAAAATATCTTACTAAAAAAAAGGAAAAATACAAAAAAATTAAACATTTTGTCATTATGGGATACATTATTAATTGATTGGAAAAGGGTTAACATTAACATTCACATTAACATTAACATTAAATGAACATACATCTTTATAACAATATTGTTTTAGCCAATATATTTGATATTTATTACAAAAAAGAATGCATAACCGATTAATTTTTGCCATCGTTCAGCATATTCATTCCGTGCTCATAGTACTTCTGGTCTATCGTTAAAAAACTGAATCAAACCACGATTTGACATCATCGTCATAAGAACGATTTATTCTGCTAATTAACCGACAATTCACGGGTATTACTTACCAAAATACATGGCCGATCCAAAGATATTTTTGTCTAAATCCATCCTCTTCACAAAAAATATATAATATAATTTAGTACAACGAGACTGGTTTGAGGCACCAGTCTCTTCGGAGGCTGGTGGGTTCGAATACCATCGCTGCTACCATTTATGTTGTACTCTCTGTTTAATTCCTTTTTAAGTCCGTCTTTTTTAGCTGTTTAATTGTTTTCTGATTTTTATTTTTAATATAATTATTATAATATTACAATTATACCATTATTATTAACAGTTCATATCATATTTGCTTAATTACTTAAATTATAATTTTATATGATAATATAATAATGAAATTATTATAATAAATGTGGTGAATGTGCCTATATTGTACAAACAACATGAATATAAATTCTATGGATATTTCTGTGGAATAATAGCAACGAGAAATAATTCTAAGGAGAATCCGTAGCAATTATCTTCGGAAATGTGTGGATAATCCAAGGACATTTTTTATAAAAATCCAACGACAAGGATGCACTCATCATATAAAATTCCAGCAGACATCCGTAAGAAATCCATAGATATTTCCTCGGATTGAAACCACGGACTACTACATATAATTCGGAAATTTTACGGACAAACTACGGACAGTGTTACTAGGATACCCAATAAAATAATATATATAAAACATTTGAAATAACGCCCAAATTGCAACAAGAAGATTGAATGTATATATAAATAAAAATAAAAAATTAATGGACATATTTTACACAATTTCAATTACATTTGTATATATGATGATGATATGATGTTCACTATATATATAGAAAATTGTTATATGTTTATGTTTATGAAGTGGATTTCGTTATACTTATAGATATATATAAACAAATTTTCATCATTTCTCTGCGCGTATATAAAATGCTATATTATTATATTGGTCTATATATTAAATGCGTATACATAATCGTTTATATAAAAATATATATATATATTCTCTTTGAAGAAAATCTATTGCTTATTGACTATTTATAACTTTTAATTATTTATGAAATGTTAAGTTGAAAGAAAATGATCGTATAGACTTAATAATAAAATAACATTCAAATGCAATAATATCTTCGAAATATTTTCATATTATATTTATAGTGAAAATGAAAAACTGAAAAATAATAGTTTATATGTAAATATAAATTAAATTAAAAAAACAGTACTCTACGACTTACATTGTTTGGGTGCCCTAAAGATATTATTATATTATTCTTTATACTCTACTCTATTTATAAAAATACGTATTTTTATTCTTTAAATATACAATTGTCATTTCATTTATTTTATCAAATTTATTATGCGATGCGGATAATTTTATGTAAAACTATTTTTATCTGATAAAGTGACGTCAAGCTCTTCGAACACATACTAGACTATATCCAAATCAACTCTAAACTAACCATACAATTTATGTAGCAACATTTTAGTGTTAGCAATGACTTTACCAAAAGTTTTCCAACGAACATTTTTTTAATAAGACTCAGTCTTTTCGACTACATTATGCATTGCATACAATATAAACTCAATTATGGTTATTCAGCTATTACTTTTTCTAAAAGATAATTGCGTTAATTAATTTTTCTCGCACAGCAATGCATCTCAGAATAAGGTAAAACTATATATTGTAGATAAATGAAAAAATTTTCCATATATGAATACAATTATCCACATATCCATTTGATATTAATATTTATTATTATCCTGTGTGTATATGCAAAATAGTATAAAGTATATATATGTGCCTCTTTATATATGTAGCTTATGTGTATAAATATTATATGCACAGGGTTACCGGCAAGATTCTCTTATATAGCAGTTACAATATTTCAAATTATATATAATTAGAATAACATATATATAAATAAATAGTGTATGATTTAAGAATGTATATAAGCGGTCGAAAACTAATTAGAACTTATCAACGATAATAATGGGATTCGAGATAGTATTCAATATATGATGAATGGAGGAATTATGTGTGTTTCGTTTATGTTTAAAAAGTTTTCCTATATTTATACTATTTAGTATATGAAGCCATAATATAATAATTGTTCGCAATAATAACTTCTTTTATTTTATTTGTGTGCATATAACATATATCACACTGTAAACGTTATTTATTCACATTCCTATGTATAAATATACACAATATATATTAGTATTCATTTTTATAGCGTATAACTAAAATATATATAACAAAAAGAAAATCTATATATATATATAAATATACTATGGCAAAGATGAAAATAAAAATAAAATTACATACAAAACCTATATATTGCATAATAATATAATGAAAATATTTCGTTTTTCGTTAAATTTTCACAAAAGAATAAAAACATGTATGTAGTATTTTATATATGGAGAAGAAACAAAAAGTAATTGTAAAAAAATAACAAATATGCGGAACTAATATATATATAGAGATGAAAATTTTTGTAATATAATATTTATGAAGGCTATATATATTCGGAAAAGTTAAATTCGTTATACTTTCCTATACGAGTATATATCTCTAGTTAAAATTAAAAATGTATATTTTATATATAGATACAGGGTTATTCAGTTGATGATGTAAATAGTAGGTCAAACTATACGATGAAAAGAAGATTTCTCGAATTTAATATACCGATACCGCACATATATATATATATATATATAGACTCAACTATTTTTCTTTATAATTGCAGCCTGTGTCCTGTGACAATGTTAATTTAGAAATGTAACTCAACATTGATAAACTGGAACACAACTTATCATAAAATTCTGCAGTTCAAAATTTCAATATTATCGATTTTCAATGGCCATATTCTACAAACATTTTATTGCGGTAATATTTTAATCCTATATATATATATATATGGAGACTTGAAGATAATGCTATCATATTCTTTTATAAATCTCTTGAATTTCTTTAACTACATACATAGTATGTACAAAATTTTAAAATAATCGAATGATACTCAAGATTCGAGGCATCGTAATTCCGCAATAAACATTGTATATGATCAACTTAAGTTCTAAAATACAAGAAATTCGGATAAAAAATCCTCTCAACAAACAATTATTACCATTATCAATTATGCAATAAATAAAATACTTCATATATATATACATTAAAAAATATTTGTATTATATATATATATGTTACTCGCGTAACATATTATATATTATCTATACATTATGTATATTTTATTATAGATGTTTCATCAATTATGCATACAATTGATATATATATATATATACATATATAAACTATATATGAATAACTGATATATATTTATTCATAAGTATACATTACATATACATTATATACCTCTATATTACAATAAATATATTGTATTGTATCTATATAATATATATTGAAACAGATTTTGATATCAAATTCCTGAATTGATAAAAAATGTATGTATAATATTGTTTAGTTATGTATTATCATATTATATAATGTATAAGTAAGTAAAAGTAATATATAATCGTATATAGCAAGCGCATATTCTAATAATAAATGTTTACTATACCATATATATATATATGAAAATTGTGTACCATCAGATCCTTTCTTCAAACAACAATAAATATATATATAAGTATAAGATATATATTATGTGTTTGTATATAATATATAATTTATATTTATGGTATATAAGCGAGACGAATATATATCTGCACGCACATGGAAAAATTAAATAAAAAAATTATATATATTGTATGTATAGAGATATACATGGTATATATAAATATGTTTTACTGTTCTGAAGGATCTGCGCTATAAGAACTAAAAGTAACAATTTATTAGAATATATACATATGTGTCTGAGTGTATCCTTTTAATATATGTATATAAATAAATATATTTATATATCCCATATATACTCAGTATTTGTATGGCTAATAAACTATAAGCGATCGTTAATTACCGCAGTTTCAATTTTCCCAATACTATATAAATTAAATTAGAAATTTTTCAATATTTATTATAATATTGACGTTTTTCAGCTGTGTTCGTTTATGAAACCAAATTCAATTGTTTTTATTTTTTTTTTTTTTGCAATTTTAGACACTATACTATTCAATGCCTGCACGCACGTACCATTATATTTGCCTAGAAAAATAATGACAGTAAGGAAACATGTATAATTTTTGTCGTACTGTATATTAAACATAAATTTAAACACATAATATATAAGAAATAATTTATTGGTATACATATTTATATACTATGCGTTTATACATATGATCTTTAAACTTGTCTTATCTCTCTCGTATCTTTATCAACACTAAATTAATACAAAAAATGTCTTATATTTATACTTAAATTTATATTTTCACGGATATCTTCTAATAATTTAATTTAAGTATATATACAATATATAAAAAGTTAATCAAACGTTTGATTCGATTCGATCGATACATATATAAAATATTTTGTTTGATTATCTATTTTTTAAATTTCATTTGTTTATCAATTACAAAAATATATAAATTATATAACAAATTTCTACTGCGCGCGAGTTATCTGACATAAATATAGAATAAAATTGTAACGTTTACTTAATTGACTTATAAATTGGATATAATTTAAAATCACTAAAATTCTATTATAATTTTCTTATTTTAAAACATAGTATCATGAAATAAAAAATGTATTTTAATTTGACAAATGAAAATCTGTATATTATCTTACTTTCTTTTTACAGTTATGGAATTCTGTAAGAATTGGCTAAGTGCTAAGATACTTAATTACCATATATATATATATATATATATATATACTAAAACAAGTATATAAATAAATCACTAAATTATTTGAAACAATGTTTCGGTTGCACATAGTTATTTGTTTATTTGTATTTTTGCATGCACGACTTCTTCAAATAGGTATTATTGTCCTATTTTCATTCATACCATCCGTGTATACCGTGTGTTGTTAATGTTAATTGTAAAAAACCAAATAAATAACATAAATTCGGTCTAATGTCTAATGAGTTCTATATAAGAAATGGAAATCGGAATCACATATTTATTATTTTGAATGAGTCACTTTTATAAAATTAAATAATATTTATTGAAATCGTTGGTATGCAGTATATGTATAGAATACATTTATCTATATTTTATAGGTTATTATATAGCAATGGTCACACTAAAACATTTTACAATACAAACTAAATAATTAATAATTACAGAATTTTGCATATATATATATATATTTTAACACTCCTGTTGTACATGTGATGATATTTACCTTACCAATTTATATTATATATATATATATATGAAATTTAGGTTTTTTTAAAAATTGGATTAGTATCCAATATGTTACATAAATCTTATATACACCGAATAATCCCACAAAATTGTTATATAAATATATAAGTTCGAAAATGAATGTATGATTCAATAAAATCATCAATGTATGGGCTCCTTACATGTATTCTTTTATAATTTTTTTTTTTGATAAAAATTGATGTCTAAATTGGTTTGTTTACACGCCGAACGTTCATATATATATAATAGGTCTACTAATATGTGTGTGCCGCTCACGGATTAATCTCTGTGGCCGCCTTAAATGATGGCTGTTTCGTCTGAAATATTTTTTTCTGAACATATTCACTTTATATCTTTATCTTTCTCATTTTTTGTTACTAGCTAAAAGTCTAAACAACATATTTTTTTTTTTTTTGAAAATGTCGTGTTTTGTGCCAGAAAAAAGTGATTTGCGGGGAGGTTTATTGTTATTGTTTCATTGGAAGAAAACTGCTGCTGAAAGTCATCGAATTCTTGTTGAAGCTTATGGTGAACATGCTTTACAAGAAAGAATGTGCAGAAAGTGGTTTCAACGATTCAAAAGTGGTGATTTTGATCTGAATGACAAAGAACGTGGAAAAGAAGGTTTTATTGTGTATTTGGTGGGACCAAAAGGGCGTGCTGTATTATGAGTTATTGAAACCTGGTCAAACTATTACTGGTGAGGTATACAAAGGACAATTGAATAAATTGAATCAATCATTGAAAGAAAAACGACCAGAATGGGCCAACAGACATGAAAGAGTGATTCTTTTACACGACAATGCTCGTCCACATGTCGCAAAACCGGTAAAAGAAACATTGGAAACACTCGGATGGGATGTGTTACCACACCCGCCCTATTCACCAGATGTTGCTCCATCAGATTACCACTTGTTCAGATCGATGGCACATGGACTCTGTGCACAACGCTTCCACAATTATGAAGACGTCCAAAATTGGATCGATTCTTGGATCGCATCAAAAGAGGAGAAGTTTTATTTTGATGGTATTCATAAATTGCCAAAAAATTGGAAAAAGGTTATATTTAACGATGGTAATTATATTCAATAAAAATTTTTTACTGTTATTACCGGAATTAATGTGTTTTATTTTTAAAAAAACGGCACACACATATTGGTAGACCTATTATTTACCACAAATCTATTTATTTATTTATTTCTTTGTTTTTTTTTGGATTTTCAAATACATAATATTTATATATATTATAATGAATTTTCAAACAAATCAATTTTATTTTAATTTAACATTTATATATGCGATAGGCTAAATATAATATTGTATATATATATACAATATATAGATAGATAGATAATAATAAACATTTCGCTTTACAAATATTTATATTCAACCAATTATATGATGGAAAAAATAGAAGAAAAAAAATACCGAAATGAAACGAAACGAAAAAAAAAAAAAAAATAACATGAAAATCTAATTTTCAACACAGCCAGCAAGCCCGCATATTTTCACATTCATTAATATGAAAATATTAAATTATTTCAAAGTCTATATAATCATATTACATGATATTATAGAATCTATACTATTTTGTACACTCACACGTACGTTGTATAGTATAGGTACATACAAAATACTGTGATTCTATATAAAACTATAAAGTGTTTATTTGCATTTTAAACATATACTATATTTTGCACTATTATATGTACATTATACTATTTTATACACGTACATATATATATATATATATGTAGTATTAATTATTTGTCTTACTCGAATGTTTCCCATCATAATATATATATATATATTAAAAGCGCGAATTACGGCTTATATGGTATATAATCTAAACTATACAATAAATATAGTTATAATATATGATAATGATATGAGCAAATTATATAGAGGAATTATGTTGAAAATGTATAATCGGGTTAACATTTGAACTTGTATGTTTTAATAAATTTAAATTTGTTGTTTAGGATTGTATAATAAAAATTATGATATTTATTGTCTGGATTATAAATATTTAAGGAAATTATTAATTGTTGTGTGTAAAAAAAAAACCCAATAAAATACATGAAAACTACTATAAATATTTTTTAATTCAGTATAAATAATATCCATATATTGACATGGACCAATTGATAATTTATTATCACTTATTTATCTATATGTTTTTATTTTTTTACAAATGTATATTATTTGATTAATGTTATATTATCATACATCATTATTACACACAAATTCTCCTATATTTATTATATTATATATAATTACTGCATATAACCATATATAGGTATGTATATAAGAAAATGTTACAAGAATTTGTCTCAATATTTTTCATGGTTATAATCTTTTCATTTTATTTGCATATAAACATTTTCTCTTATATATTATATAACAAAAAAACTTTATATGGTTTTTATAAGTACATAACATATATATGTCTATTATCTTCAATTCTTTCCATTCATTGCTCTGTGTAGAGATTCTTTCAACTATATATAGTATATATTATATAATACTATGTGCACATATTATATGAAAGATTTAACATTATATACTCGTGCATATAAGAAAGAACCCTGGATATATATATATTACATTCGTTTCGCTAAACTATATAATCGCACTATATATACATTATATATATAAAAATAAATACATAAATCCATACAATTAATAGAAGGATATATATATATATTCTTTATGTACAATATATATACGTTATGTATTATATTATATATAAGTATTTGTATGATTCCTTTATATATAATATATAATAGATACGTACATTTCTAATTGGTTATTTCATTTTTATATATACCATATATAGGAATATTTGCTTAAATCTGCAAAGTTATACCATCATCATCATAAGTGAAATATATATTATAATATAAATAGACGAATATTTCTTTGATATGTAGAAAATGAGAAACCTATAATATGTAATAAAAAATGAAAAACGTAATTCCGTTAATATAAAGTAATAGAAAATATTATCATAAATAAAAAAATCAAATCAAAAAACAATTCACAAAAACTAGAAACATATATGAGAATAAAAATGAGTTATAATTATTAAGTTGCTATCAGCTGCTTCAAAAATTTTTTTTTTTTAAACTTCTGTGACGGAAGTATCTTTCGCATCATTTTGTTGTCTACAACAAAATATATATGAATATAAATGTTTGTTATAGAGACAGATTCGTTATAAAATATAACTTCGTCCATTTTTTTCGTTTATTTATGTTGATTATTATTATTAAACAATATTATTTACAATCAATTTTCTATATATATATTGATTATGGTATATCAAAATTACTTGTATCATATGTACTACTTTACGATAAATTTCAATTTTAAAAATTAGCATCATTTGTTTAAATTTGTTTGCGGAAAATATTTTAAGTTTTAAATATGATAAGTTTTCACTAATAGATTAAATAAATATTTAGGGATATATCATATCAGACCACACTATTTATGGGTTACTTTGCCTAGATAAATACACTTAGCTACGCACCAATATAAATATGCATTATATATGCCATCGATAATATACCGCATTAATTATTGATATAGCAACAAAAATGTGTTAATTTTTCATTAATATTATAATCAGTTATTATTATATACACCATAACAAATATAATGTTAATTTAAATATTAAAATGAACATTTCATTAGCGAATAAATTGAGAGAAAATATTAGTAATTTGAATAATTGTTGTATATAAATAATGTTATTATTATTATATTTCTTGCAATTATTATTGTACGAGTATATAACATTAAAAATATCTACCTGTAGATTTTTCTTCAAACTTATTATTCTTATTATTATTTATAAAACGCAGTAACAGGATATTTAAAAGGTATTTGTTTCGCATTTTATTGACAGTATTTTTTCTACATTTAAAATTTTTGTATAAAAATAGCTTTTCTATAATTGTGGTATGATGGTATTTGGTGTGAAATTATTTAACTGGTAAAAATTAAGTGAAAAAAGTATTGAGACTACAAATAAAAAGTCTTAACTTAATTTTGTTTTCTTTAAATTATATCATATCATATAAAAAAATGAGATAGGTTATTTAGAAACATGAAAAACTGCGTATAAAGTGTCTTGCCTATTATGCAGAATTAATATTTATTATTTAGACACTATTATATACAGAAGCATTATATACTAGTATAAATATTAAATAGTATATAATATATAATGTGTGTGTGTGTGTGTGTGTATAGGTAGTATAATAATAGTAAAATTAGATTAAATTTATTATATAGCTATATACAATATAATTAAACTGAAATTTGTAACTACAATATTTATACATATACTTTCATTGTTTACCTTTTGATGGCATTTAACATTTTGCACATACATATATTTTTATTTATTTATTTAATAATAGAAATATTATTATTTAAATTTCTATTTAACATATGTGATCATATAACTATTAGCAATTAAATTCATCTTATATAATTTTATTTATTTTATTTATTATAAAGTTAAATATTTTAGAAAAATTAATAATTTACTACATGTATTTATAAATAATATATGTAAATGTAAATATTCAATTTAATAGGCTTTTGGGGAATATTACTTCCGCCTGTTATCGTGTAATATTTAATATGATATACATATATATGTTTATGCATATTTATTATGCTTGTAACGTATACATATTTTTAGACACTATATAAACTAAATATATATGTTTGTATTATTAATGTAAAAATAGTATATTACATCACTATACCATTTTTAATGGTGCATCATTCTATTTAATTGAATATAAGGTCGATTAAATAAATAAATAAATAAATAAATAAATATATACAATATACAAAAACATTTTATTCATAGAAATATGTAAATAAAATGTTATTAAATTTAAATAACAAATAGATTTTCTGAACCTGAATGGAAAAAGTTTATATAGAGTAGTGTGTGGCTAGTGGTTGAACGACGACACTCTGACATAATTATATAAGAAGGAATTATATAAAATTAGAATATATCAAGTATATATATATACTATTTAATTATCTAATGAAAGAAATATACTATGTGTGTGTGTGTGTGTGTGTGTGCAACTATACTGTGAACTAGTTGGACAAAGTATAGAAATAAGTTATTTTTAAATCTCTTGTTTAACTCATATAACATTTGTCGGTATTTATGGGTATTAGTATTTTTGTTAACTTACCGATTACCAGTCGATTACTACCCTATATGGAGAAATTATGTGTACACATATTTTAAACAACCTTATAGTCTTATATCCCCAGACCTTTATATATATATATATATGCGGTCTCATATTTATACATATATACACTTTCGTTTACGATATATCATATAACATATGCAATACGCGTTTTGTTGTGTTGATGTTATAAATTTCAATGTAAATAAGAACTTAATTCAGTATAATTTGATGGTGTAGCAAAAATAATATCTACAATAAAAAAAAATAAAAAATAATAAACAAAAAGATATATGAAAAAATAAGACGATGTGAAGAGAAACGCAAACGATGAATAATATAATTGACCCATAATTTTACTAAAAAATTTCTTTTCATATACACTGTTTTTATATTATAGTAATGCAATGTAATGTTGTTAATATAATATAGGTGTATGCATATGAAATGTTACAAAAAAAAATGAATGAATATAATAATCAAAGTATATTGTCCATAGCTAAAACTATGACTTTTGCACACATCATTTTGGCTATTGAAAAACACCGTTTCGATAGAACCAACTGTTTGTCTCTTTGTGGTCAATCGCTTTCATCGCTTTTTTGACTTTGACGAAAGAATTGAAGTACGGCATCGATCGGAATCAATGGGATATAATCAGAAGAAGTCATAACATAGACATTTCATATGCACACACACACACCTATTATATACTCCGCGACATATAAGTAACAAAACAGACATATTAAAATGTAATCGCTTTATGGTATTTTATTACATAAGTACATTTATATTATATACGAATATATAAATATAATGTATAAACAATTTTTTTTCAAATGTTATCAATAAATATAAATATAATAAGAATAATCATATAATATTTTCCAGTTTTTAACTATTCATCGCATTAATTATACATTAAAGTCTTGCAAAATTAAACCCTCCGTTTTCATAATACGATAAATAAATAAATTATAATTATAATTCTATCATATTATTTATAATAATAATAATAATGATAATAATAATAATAATAATAATATAATATTTATACAACATGAAATTATTCAAAGGTCGTATATAAAAAAATTAAATTGAATGAATACAATATTATAGGTAATTTTTGAACCGCATTTTTAACATCCGTGTTATAATATATATTTTAGAGAAATGTTGAATTATACTTTTATAGCACTATAAAATTATAATTATGTATATATAATTTGATCGATTGATAACCAATGAGATATGATATGACTATTGATCGTGTTTGTTATATACTTTATTTATATAAGGAAATATCAGATCTAATCTATATGGATCGATATACCAAATTTAATGAAAATGGTAAATTTAAATTGGTTGGTTAAACATACATATATTGTGACATAATCTGATTGTACATAAGGAGTTTATTGTATAGATGGTAACAGTTGAATTACTGGCGATGAGCCTATGTAGCGTAATCTTAACTGCTCTGTAAGCTTTTTTTTTTGTGTGTTCACTCCATTTAATACGAACATCAAGTGCAACGTCCAGGAATATTACTATATGACCGAATGATTTGTTTTGATATAGATAAAACATATGTACAAAAACCAGCAACAACCTGAAACCGAATCGTTTTTATTTTAGTGATTAAAACATATATATATGTAATTTGTCTATAATTAAAAATCTCAAATTATAAATAAATATCCAAATATCCAAATAAAAATAAAAACAAGAAAATAAATTAATTGGATATATTAAATATTTATTATGCAATGCACGCGTATTACTATACAATATATGCCATACAAAAATATTTATTAAAGATTTATATAAAAAGTTTCTTCATATATATGTTATCATATTTATATTCATGTAAGTCACGATATATTATATATATATATGTCGAATATTTCGTCAGATTCTTCAATTACTATATTGTTGGTATATATATATATATATAGGCACGTATGCGTATATTGTTGAAAGTGCGTATAATATATAAAAACCTATATGTACATTAGCGAAATACATATTCTCGTATATAAAACATTGATTTATTTTATGTAGACGATGTAATTTAATTAATTTTATGACACTTTTTTTTAATTTTTTTTTAAATCAATATTTGTATATATGAAAACAATTAGCAGCATCCCATATATTTTTACACATGGTGTGTGTGTGGTTAATATACCGACGTCTTAAATATTTCCACATGAACTTCTTTCTGCCTGTACGAAATGGCAAAGTTATCTCAAAATCTTTTCATTCGAAATATACAACCACAAAAGGATTTATATGTGAAAGTATATATTCTATATATATATAGCCATTATCTCAACCCCCAAATTTTCGGATTTATATATATATAAAAAACGAACTTAGATTTGAGAACAAAAAAAAAATATATACTTATTTCAATTTTGTTGTTATTTTTTCCTTTAACTTTTTGTAATTGAAAATTGAATTAAATATGATATCTGTTATATTTCAATTTTCAAATAAAATAACCCAATTTTAGTACATTTTTATTGGTAAACTGTTTGCACGGATTAATATTCAATATATGGTATATATGTATATAGCGCTGTGTAGGTGTGTATTATTACTTGAATATATATATATACTCGTATTGTCAATATTTTACATCCGTTTTTCGATTAACATTTCTTTGTAAAAACAAATTAAATTTCAAAAGATAATATGTAAATAAACAATACATTATATTTAATTTGTTTTATATAGTGTATACAAAATATGTGTATATATATATATATGCGCTCATCGTAGGTGGTTGATTGTTGTTACATACAATTCATATATCAAAATAAACTTCACCTACTTTATACAGAATCAATATATAACATGTAAATTGTACAAATATAATATATATATATATACTTTGTAGTACAAACAAATAATAGAAGAAATTATAACTCTCAAATACTCTAGACACGTGTTTCAAAACAATTTATTCAAATTATAACCTAAAAATACAAATGGGACGTTTTATTAAATTATAGTATATTATCTATATTTATTATAGTCTATATATTATATTTATTTTGTTTTTATTTGAATGATAGCCGTTCTTTAGACGCACTTATAATAAGTATCGCATGTGTATTACTACAATATATATATATATATATATTATTCCAATGGGAGTTTTAAGGGTTTATAAAATTTGACTATAAAATTTATTTATATTTTATTTTCTCGCACATGTATATATATATATATGAACAGAAAAATGTAAGACATACACGATACACCTATATATAATCATAATATATTATTTTATCGTTCAACTATAGATGAATTATTGAAATGATGATTTAATTGAATTTATATTCATATATGTTAAAAAATATTATATTTAATTCATATACATCCATCTATTCATATACATCCCTGAAAAAAAAAATTAATTTTGTATATTATATTCGTCTACTATATTAATTCTATATAAAATATAGTATTGTATATGATGTCGGTCAGCAGCATCACAACATATATGTTGTTTAGCATCATATACATATCCATAATCAACATATTATTTACTGTATTAGATTATTAAAAATTTTATGCTATCTATTCTAATCGATGGGCAATAATTTGTTATGTATGCAATTGCTAAAATATAATGCATTTTTTTATTTATTTAATACATATAGATATAATAATACAATATATGGTTTATTAATACATTATCATATAAGTTTGTGATAGAGTGATTATAGATAGTGATTTCATATAAACAAATTTAATTAGAATGACGATCAATTTGAAAACATGAATTATTCAAATTAATAAGATGTATAGACCGTATTTTAAAAAAATTTTTGTGCCACCCAATAAATCTCTAACTTTTATATTAGTACATATACAAAAAAAACAATGTTTTAATTTATATTCGGGTGTTTATTATTTCGTATTAATATTCATCACATCATCACAGAAATTAATATATATATATATATTATATTATACATATAGTATTTTTATCATATATTTTGAGCACGTAAATTTCTGTCTATTACTTTCCATTATATACAAATTTATACTAATTGATATTATACTCGTTGTAAATTTTTGATTTTTTCCTTTTGATAAATGAAATTCTAATTTCAAAATGATCTTTATATATATTTTATATATATATATTGTATGTGCACTTTAATTTAATTATGTTTTGTAGCATATGATCTGATTTCATGTGTGTTTTGTGTTGGTTCAACATGATGGCAGCATCTTGCATCGATACGATTCATGTTATTATTGTAGACAATTCATTTATTGATTCGTTTCAAAAACGATTGCGATTTTATTCGCAAATATTTTGTTTGTGTTGTGTTAAGTGAGCTTCGGCATTTAATAATCCATCATACATATACACACAAACATAATATGCGATTTATGTTAAGACATCAACACAATTGTTTTTTTTTCGTTTGTTTATGTACATTAAAAAATTCCATATAACGAAAATCCAATTTTAAATGTCAATTTTAATATTTATACTATTTCTTTATATATAGAATTTAATGAAAAATCATATTTTTGTATATCGTTGAGAATAATTTCGTGTATTATAAATAGTTTACTAGAAAATCATCTATATTTATTGATTATAAATATAGTTATTATGTGGTCGTTCAATCCTTCATATTACTTTATATAATCTATATATAAATATATATATGTAGAGTATATTTATGGGTATACATAAATATTGATTTTTTTTTATGTATTATTTACCTTTTTCATATCAATATATATTATATTATATTATATGATTATATGTATGAATAAATAATGTTATATAGTATTGTTAATAAAATATGTATGTGAACTGTACACTATATGTCTACATTAATTATTTAAACATGTATTTATGCATACACAATATAATGTTATTAAAAGTTAAATGTTCGATATATCATTATTTTAATAGATTTGTTAAAAACTTTTTAATAACACATTATGTTTATTTCATTCTTACGTATATGGTATATATATATATATATATATAAGATAATTGTGAGCATATTATATGACTATATAGTTTAAATGATACATCACATCACACAGTTAAACGTAAACCTGTTGTTCTATATTTATATCTGTAATGTACATATATTACTTTTGAACGATAGTGTAAATTGAATGATTGTTATATTATCGTCTATTATATATATTATATACAATTCATCTTCAATAATATATATAAACGCAGTAAACAATATTATAACAAAATTAATATCCCTACTTTTACATCCATCTCCTGTAAATATATATATATAGATAACTTTATTTTATACATAACCACCACATAAGGGTTGTAAATAAAATCGATAATGTTTATTGGTTAAAATGATGTCTGTGTATATATACAAATACAATATATATATATATCTTTTATCATCCCATAAACAGAAGAAGAAAAAAAAAATGTATTTTATTGCATTTGATAATGTATAATGATGCTAAATATCCCATGTGATCGAAATAATCGAATACCGTAAAAATGTTTGAACAAAAATTGTATTAGGTAATAAACCTAATTTTCTTTCCGTCGCATGTACAAAAAAAAATAATATTGAATAAAACACTCTGTGCCAGGAGCCATATATTAAGTATATACCATATATAAACTTTGTTGTTACATAAGCACGCATTGACAAAACACATTCATATTTGAATACTATATATATATATAGATATAGATAGAATTTAAGTAATATATGATATATAGATGGGTGGTAAAGACGGAAAATTTCCGAAAAATGATAACAATAAATAAATGTTTGACCTTTTACTCGTAACACATTGACGACTTGCCACCCGCATATATATAGTTATAAAAATACATTATATAATCAAGGTCAATATTATAAATTCATCAATTGTTGAATTAAGTATATTTAACATACAGAAAAATTTGCATCCACATTTTTTTTTCTCCCCGAAACCATTCATTGAATGCTTTGAGGTATCGCTATGAAATTTATATTGAGCTTTAAGCTATTCCATAAATATATGAACATAATTGTAGGAGTACGCTCCTGCCGAATACTACTATATGTCCTTAATAATTCTAAGGTAATAACACACAACCGTACTTTAGTTGAGATACTTTACAACTATTAAACTTTATTATTGAATTGTGGAATACCATACCGGTAGACGTAATATATATATTTGTGGACATAACAAAAAAAAAAAAACATTTATGGTTAGTCTTACATAATTTTCAAAAATCTTAAGACAATTTTGAGAGACAATATAATATGAATGAACATATATATATTTAAGTATTTATACTTTATTTATTTATTTTAATAATTTTCCGTAAATTTTTGATATTACCTGCATTTATTCCTATTTATGCCTGTGTTTATATAATATTTGTTTTTCTTTAATATATTTTATTTATTTATATATAAAATGTATATTAGTTCTATGACTACGCGACGGTATTTCAGGAAGTTCTATATTATGTTAAAAATCTTATGTCGTCGTTGTCTCTGTTGTATATTACAATATATACAATATATAAAAAAAACTTTATTACAACTGCTGTATAAATTTATAAGCATAAAATCATGCATTGAATTTAAATGTAATTTAAATTTATTTTCATTACATTTATACAAAAAACACCGATGTGTAAACTATAATCATTTTTTTTTGTAATGAGTCTCTGGAGTACAATTAAAAACAATCAGTTAAAAGTGTATTTTTATGGATATTTAAAATGTGTGTTTTATAAATAAGAAGAATAAAAAAAAAATTAATGTTTTATATATATACAATAAATGTGAAATTAACACACATTATTTATATTTAATTAATTAACAATAATAAATAAATAAATTAAAATTCTATATCATTTTCTTATTTTCTATATATTATGTGATTTGGAAAATTTCATTAATATAAAGTATTATTATTATTATTTGTATTATTATTATTATTATTATAGTAATATTAAGAAATATATATATATTGTATTGTATTGATTATTTTTGGAGAAGAATTTTATATTTTAGTTAATTAATTTTATACAATTATTATCACGTGATGCTTGAACTTAAAATTTATTTATAATATATGTTATATATATTCATTGATTCATTTTTTTAAATTATGTTATTGGAAAATATTGTCAAATTTTATGTTCGTTTGATGAATGAAAGATTCTTCATTCAAATCATGTCACATTGAATTCGTTGTTGTGTGTATACATACTCGTATATGTATATTTAAATGTTTTATACAAAATATATAAGTACAAAATAATACAAATAAAACAGGATGTATGTCATAAAGCAAGAAAAAATAATAGATACATATTTTTATGAAAAAATCTTATATATATACACCTACAACACATATGCTAGATTATTATATTCGGTTTTACCCCATATATACAGCTGACATATGACAAGGAAAACTATATACTCTTACCATTATAATATATATATAATATTTATATATGAGAGTTGTGTCCAATGTATATTACTTAAGATTTTTCCTATTTAATAACAATATTTCCTTTGATTACATTTTCATTTATTATATATTTAACATTATATATACACATCGAATTATATACTATATTTAGTATTAATGTTTCATTTCAAAATGATTATTATTTTATTTGTATATTGTATTATATATAAATATACTTTATATTATGTGTTCAAGCAATATTGAAATACATTTTTTGGGTATACATATTATTTAATTATATAAATTTTACCCGCATTGATGTACATTTCTACATGTTGAATAAATATAATAGAAATACATACAATATCTTTATTATATTATATATAAATTATAATAAATATATACAGTGTGTTTGACAAGAGGTTTGTTTGTTTGACAATACGTTGTCTCAAAACGTACATATATATATATATATATAGTATTATAATATATAGTATTATAAGATATAGTTTTTGATCTGTAATCAGGAAATAATAAAAGCACATATGAATGGTATAACAAATAATATCAGTTACCACCAATGTAAAAAATATATAAGGATATATTGAAAAAATAGTAAAATCATCCGCCCTAATAATTAAAACAAGACATTGTGATATGGCATTTTTTTATTGAATTTGAATTTACTACATAGTGGTTAAAAAAAATTAATCTTTGACTTTATATATATACCATATATAGATACCATGTGAAGTTATTCTATGGCATTATTTTAAATGTTTTCCTAATTTTCCTTACTATCCTTATGGCCATTATATATCTATAAAAAGTATATTTATTATATGGTATTTTGTTTCAATAAATATATATATAATAAATTTAATATCTGATTTGTGATCAGTAAAAATGAAGGATCTAGATCATATATAGGAAAAGCTGACACCATCATATGTATCAAACACGCTGTATATATATATATATACTTAAAAAAATTTATACTATTTATAAATATATAAAATATATAGAAATCAAAATATAGAATCGAATGAATTTTTTTTCATTGCATTATATTATTGTATATGGATTATTTATGCCAAATATGTAATATTAATATCCTGAAATTTCTTACATATTTATTATAAATATTGATATAATCGATAATAAAATTGTAATATAACAATGTGGTTGGTTGGTGGTGGTATACATATTGAAGTAATATTTCATTGTATTGTATTACAAAATTTGTGGTTACATAAAATCGAATTGAACATTGAAATTGAATATTATTTAATATTAGAATTACATATACTTATATTATATATTAGGTATAATACGTATATCGAAAATATATTTATATGTATTTACTAAAGCTATTTTAATACAAACATTTATTTATAGCTAAATATTAAATTAAAATATTTGATTTTCGCAAAAAATCATACGCCGACATAAATTCTACGTGACACATTTCATGCAAATGTGTGAAATAATCTATTATAGTTAATCAATATTATCGTTAATTGTTTACTATAGGAATTCTATAAAATAAAAATCTTATGCTTTCGCGCACAACACAACAAAACACAAACACATTCAATTTTGCTCATGGTCGATAAAAACCAAATATAGGACAGTTGTTTGTGATTAATATTTTGTTTTGAACGCATAACACAGCTACTTGTTTTCATAAATCTAAATCATTTTAATTAATTTAATCTAATCGAATCACTCTGATTTATATATACTCGTACATACCATATATATATATACCGAACCGCAAGTGATATGATATATAATATTAATAAAAATTCTAATAATCAATTGATGGACATCTGTAAATAATAAGTTTTCTATTTATAAAACTAAATGATTTTGTCGCCATAATTTTATATTATATAAAATATTTAACTTAACCCTATATAAATTATGTAGAATATCAATATAGCATTTCAATTTTATATAACGTATGATTATATATGATAGTAAAATATATATATATTAATGGCAATACTAATTCATATTATTGATAAGATAAATAGTAATTGTTAAGCGTATAGCAATAAAATTCATATTTCCTAAATTTGTATTCTATTTTTTTATTGCTATACAGTTATAGCAATATTTATATACTACGGTTGACCAAAAACACATAATTCAATACACATTTGAATTTTATAATTATTAATTAATTTTAATAATTATTAGGTTCATATAATTAAATAAATAATGTACATTTTATCTTCTGAAAAAATAAATTAATTAAACAATTTTTATTTGCTTTCATCTTTGCTTCAAAAATCACCACCATAATATCATCTATAACAAATACTACTCAAAATGTAATATTTCATTATCCAACATAAAGTCCAAATCTTAAAACTATATTATTCCATTGTAATAGTTGAGGGTTAATTTATTATATATATGGTATATATGGTATATGTAGATAGGTGTATATACAATAAGTATATAAATATATCATAAAGCTAAAGTTATATATAGATTTATATATAAATAATATTATTATTATTATTATTGTTTTTTTATTATAATAATAATACTTGTATTGTAATAATAATTATTATTATTTATTATTTGGGATGATTATGCTTTATATTCTATTTAATATTATTATTATGTATACAATATATATATATATGTATACTTTTATCGGTGGTAATATTTCTCTAACAATATTTACATTGGATTTATTTATTTTATATATACCATCAGACACATACACATTGATTATTTCCCATCATTTATATGGTAGATGATTTATGTAGGGGTGTTGCATAAAAAATCAACTAAATATTTTTTTGTCCGAACGTTGTGAAGAAATTTTAAAAATGGTTTTCTTGAATTTTGTAATTCGTGTGAAAAAGGATTAAATTTTGAAAAAAAATAGGTATTAATCAGTACTATATAGTGATAGTATACATCTTATATCATCATCACCTGTAGTACTTTATGTGAAATGTCACTCATTTTAAATTAAATTTATTTTTATTAAAATTATTTTATGAAATGCACCAACATTGCTATTATTCTGACACACAATGCAATTATAAATATTAATCTTCCACAGTTATGCTGCGTAACCCACGAAATCTACTATACATACAATAGCTAATAATACATTTTAATTTTTCCATAAATATTTTAACAAAGAAATTGAAGGTCATACATTTTTAGAATTCATCGGAAGCTTGTGTATATGAAATACTAAATTAATTAATGATGCATACAAAATATTTTAAAAATCAAGTCAAAATTCTTTTATTTCGATTTTATATTTTTGGTAGAACATATTTGTCTATATATTAATTACATTGTTTTTACGTTTATATGCCTTTATTATATACAAATCTATAATCTACATTTATAAAGTTCAAATAAAGTTATTTTGGCACATCACTTACCATCGCTTATATCAAATATCGCTTATATATATGGTATATACCTATGTACATTACATAATATATACATTACAATAGCCATCGTTATATAATAACATATGATGAAAGAAATGTGTGTATACTCACTCACGTATATTAAATTACAATTTTTATATTTTATTTATTCGATTTAAAATTAATTTTTATATATACACACTCAGTTTTTTCGATTTGATATACGCATAATAAAAAAAAAGTATTCCCTCTGTTATGTGTTATATGGATATTAAAGTATCAGTAAAATATAAGTTTTTAATACACGTATATAAATTTTTCATATTTTATGAAGTCTATATCTGGGTATAAAAATAGTATGTATATAATATAGGATAACATAAATTTTGGGTATAGAAATAGTTCGTAATGATGTCATATTTTTTAGACTTTTCCGTATTTATGAAATATTATAAATATATATATCGTTCAGTGTTTCAGAAACTTTGCTTTTTGACGATTTGAAATACCAAAGTCTGGCATACATTATTTGCCACTGGTGAAAAAATGTACTGCTGTGTTCTTTTGAAATCTGGTCGTCCAAGTCTTGTAGACGATCCACACGAATGTCGCCCAAGAACTGCAATTACGCACCACAAATATAAATGTAATAATTTTAACATTGTTTATGTTAGGATATTTTGGTTTTCATTATTGTACACAATATTTAATATAATATTTTAATATGTATGAAATTAAAATTTATATTATACCTTTATTAATTATTAATTATATTTATAGAAATAATATTATTATTAATTAATTGATGATTATTTTAACTTGGCAATTATATATAATTATATTTGTATATAATACAAATTCGTGTGGACAGAAAATTTATGTTACAAAACGGAAAATCCATTGTTAAAAATATTAACTATATATTAAGAGCATTAAGAATGTAAGAGGAACTATATCCTAATATGCTTTATGCAATTATCTATATTAAATTCAACTTCCTCTATATTATTTACGGTGTGATGTATTCTATGCACATTTATGTTTTTTGTACATACTTTCTATTTTCTCATAAGTTAATTTGGGTTTTTCTTCTTTATTTTTTTTTAGATTAGAAACTATGAAAAAACAGAATGCCATGATGAACGACGAAAATTAGCTAAAGAAATATATGATAATTTTATAATGAAAGAAATGTTATCACATACACATGTAAGTAGATAATATTTTTTGTATATATATATTAGCGTTTAATTATAATTATTTAAAGTTTTGTATATTAAAATCTAATTTTTCATATCATCATCATATCGATAAATTTTTAAATTTATGAAGGAATATTCCAAAGATGCGGTAGCACATGTACAGAAACATCTTATGAAAAATGAAGTTCCAGTTAATTTATTTGAAGTATATTTTTATATTTTTTATGCTTAATATTAAACATTTGTTTGTATAAATATTTTGATTTGATTTTTTGTTTTGTTTGTTCAATTGATTATAGCCTTACATAGAAGAAATTTTTATACATTTAAGAGGCGATCCATTTAATATATATTTAGAAAGGTATTATTTATTTATTTATTTCGTTTATTATATAGTTTATTAAAATTATAATTATGTTATCACATGTAATCGAATGGAGGTTCGGTGTACTCGTGTGTGTATATTTGATTATATTTTTATTATATTTGATTATTTTGTGTCTGTATTCCAGTCCAGAAATTTATTTTATATGTGTAAAAACGGATTCAAAATACCACAGTGATTATCTGCGATACTATATATAGTATATCGAAAGGGTTAAGCATTTAGGTACTACCGATTTTAATTAATGTTATTGGATATAGAAAATCCATTTTTCATCAACATTAATGATTTGTTTCAAATTTATGTAAACGAATCCAAATATTGAACTTCACTTCTTAATGAGTTCAAAACATTTCAAATTTTTCTGTGTATATAAATGTGTGATACATTTAACCTCTTAAAAATCTCTGGAATTGTTTTTTAAATATGAAAATCCATTTCGATTTTAATATTGATTCAGTGATCATTAACTTCAAACTTGATAATGTTTGAGGGGATAAAATGTCATGCTTTCTATACATTTAAACATCAGCACCATAAACTTCACATATCCTTTTGTTATACTCACAATTTGTTTCTAATGTAAATTAGTAACCATTAACACAAAAACAGAACAAAAAAACATGTATCTACCCAAT
The DNA here is from genome assembly GCA_910594885.2 of Bibio marci. Lineage (NCBI taxonomy): Eukaryota > Metazoa > Arthropoda > Insecta > Diptera > Bibionidae > Bibio > Bibio marci. The sequence goes on along the minus strand of OU343118.1, from coordinate 20,265,935 downwards.
TTATGAAAACCGAAATTACCCATATTGAATTATATATGTTTAAGGGTAAAATTCACCCGTTTATATTAATTAATTCCTCTATATATTTTCTAAGTATTCTTATATTTTCTATAATCTATTTTAACTTTTCTATTTTTTTTTTTCTATAATTTCAGTGATAAATTTACAAGATTTTGTCAATGGAAAAATTTAGAATTAAATATTCAGGTAAGTTAATGAAATTATACCATAATCAAAAAAATATGTAAATTATGAAGGCGACACCCGCTCACATATGAATAAAATAATAATTGTTAGTCGTTTCACTTGTATGGGTTATTTTGAAAACAGAATAGTATTAGGTTGAATATAATATATTTTGACAGGGATTCTTTTAACAAACGTACTATTTTATTTACTTTTCTGTGAAAATGCAATATTATTCAAAGTATTTTGTCCATCGTAAACAATGATCTTTTATGCTTATCCCTCTGGCAATCAAATTCTTCACCCTTTGATACAATTTCCACAATCATTCGATGACTTTCTGCAACAATTTTCCTCAATTGAAATAAAAAAAAAAGTATAATACATTAGGCAAATGATACTGTTTTGAATGAAAACTTAACATTTTCAACAATCAGCAAAACCATATGTTCTTGGTGTATTCAACCAAGCAAATGACACATATGTATACATGTTAATTATCTGTATATTGATCTGCCGGTGTGCATCTGTCAGAAAACCCTTAAAATAAATTCATATTATAACTAGACAATTTTTGCTGCTTACATTTTTTTCTGGTATTGGATATATAGACGTGTAATATATTCTCGTATATATATATGCGGTTGTTCTAATAATAATATTTATATGCCAATATCTGTATAAATATGTGCTTTTTATAGTTATGCGAGGGATATATGCATTGAGTAAGTAATTATTTATTTTATCGTTTTCAAAATACATGTTATATATTGTATATATTATACAATATTTATATAATATGTGGTGATAGGATAGGATAGTGCGGTATAGAGATGCAAACGTTTCTTTAATGTGCACACAAAACGAAAGATAAAATAGAAGAAAAAAATAAAAAATAAAGCTAAAGAGATAACATTTTTTTTTTTTTTTTGTCTGATGAAAGGATGTGATGATTATGTTTATTATATATTAAATATTAATGTTACCATACCATATATATATATATATGTATATATGAAATATACCTACCTATAATATTAGTAAGTAAACCCCATTCAGAGAATTTGCATATATTGACAAACAAACAAAAGATTAAATGAAAATTGAACTATATATATTTTGTTATAGATAGTACGTTGAAATTATGAAAAAGCATCGGATGTGTGTGTGTGTGTATATAGGAATAAAATGAAACTGAAAGATTTTCTATTTTTCTGGAGTAGAAATCTTTATTATTATTATTATTATTACTCTATTTTTGCATCCTATATAGATTGTGAAAAATTTTGTGCAAAAATTTTGTTTGATATTAATTATATATTTATTCTATCCAAAAATTTTGCTAGTTATTCATTCATGTCCTTGCAGTGTATATATGCGTGATGTTAATGTGATACATATACCATATATATATATTTATATAATGCGTACAAGAATATCGAACGAAAAATGATAATAATGTGCAAAAAATAAAAACCATTTTATTATAGATTATACATATCTATATGGAAAGACCTGACTCCATTATATATAGATAGATATTGCGGATGCGGTATTATAGGACTACCACAAAAAAAATAATGATCCAATATAATAATATATAAAAAAATAATAATAATAATAATAATAATAAAGAAAAATGAAAATGCAAGGATAAGAGAGAGATGGAGAGAATCATCGCTGATAGAGGTTTAAGATTATTCAGTTCATTTTGAGTATTCCTCTGTATATACTTGTAATAATAATAATAATAATAATAATAATAAATAATGTGTGTATATTTATATAATCATAAAATTATAATATAAGAACTTCAGTGGATTAACGTTTTATATTGTTAAGCATATAATACAATATTACATTGTATATACAATATATATATTCTGTGTATTTATACGTACGTACACATATATATTGAGCAAAGGAATAAACATAAACTTATGTTAAAATGAAGTTTTAGTTGAAACCACGCATGGCTTTATTTTACATATCTTGTATATATATAGATCGTATATTATATGCAAATACACATTTTAAAAGTTATTTATTATAATACATTTATACATAAACTATATTTTCTATATACAAGAAAAATTTATTATTAATATTATTATTATTATTATTATTTGTTGTTTTAATTATTATATTTAAAAAAAAATATATATAATAGAATAAATAAATAAATAATATATATATAAAAAAAAAAGGTTCTATCTATTATAATATAAAAGGGTCATTTTATTTTGTACCTCCACATATACCATATATGTAAAATATGTAATATATTTATGACACAGTGTTAAAACACACAAATTAGGATTTATATTCATTCATTTGAAAATGATATGATAATTAATAATTAATTTCGGTTTTTGTTTATGAAATATATAATATGTATATAAGTGATGATATTTTTAAAAATTTGTTAATTCTATATATTGTATATAAGAAGATGTTTTTATATATTGTATATAACCATAAAAATTTAGACAGTATATAGGGTAATCTATTGACTATATAACTAACTAGACAATAAGAATGTGCGAAATTCTTCTAAAATACACTGAATGTCATCAGTCACCATATACGACGATATAGAGAAAAACCCAAAAATTTACTCGATTGATAAAGTGAAAATATAAAAAAACAATGTTTATGATTATATATAATAATCCACACGGAAATTGTTCCACAAATGGTAAAATATCAATTTTTGTGTATTACAGTTGACATACATAATTGGAATTTACGTATATATTTCGACCGAAATACTGACTTATATATCAGTAGATGTGGATGTATTTGTTCGTATTTATGTAATAAATAATAATATAAATAAATAATATTGGAAATACATCAGCAGGACGACTATATATATTCTATTGCATTTTATTTATATTTACCATTTTATAATCGATTTTTGCTTGACACGAATATAAATAAATAAAAGTGAAATGAATAAATTGATAATAAATCAATTTATTTGATTTTAATAAATTAAGCGTTATATGCAGAGAAATGAGGAAATTAAGAATATTGTAAATTTTTAAAAAAATATCTACTGATAAATATTAAGCTAACAATGAATTTCTTAAATCAATATTTATTTGAGCACTTGATTTTTTCGTAAATAAATCGTTCCGTGTTTTGTGTAACGATTACAGTTAATATATAGAGTCATTGATTACACAGTGTTACATATAAGCTATAATAGATTGATTTTAGTTTCTAGAAATATAAAACTATTCCATATCCATATATACGAAGGAGTTAATGGCAATTCGGCAGATATATGTTAAATATTCTCCTCGCTTTTCTTAAATATATATTTATATATACCTTATAGTTTACCATCTAAATACCATCATTTACTTTTCAATTTCTATATAGTTTTAAATATAAATGTTATCCTATCTTTAACTACTGTATATACATACAGTTTTTATTACCATAAATTTTCACATTATAATAAAACATAAAATATATATGGTACATATAAATAAATTTACTAAATGAAAGTTAACCATTTATTATAATTTATTATTCATTTATGCCTTGGTATATATTTTCTATTCTAAAAATATTTCTAATTAGTTATACATATTATATTTTATGTATATATATACTAAATAACATAATGTAAATAATTAAAAATTAAATTTATTATAATTATTATTATTTTGTTAAGCAATTATTTCTTGGTCAATTTGGAAAACCATTTATAAACAATATATATATATAGAGGTGTATATTAATATACGAGTATATGTATATGAAATGAATGAATATGTGCGGGGCTCATAAATATTAATCATTAATTATATATTTTAATTACTTTTCTTCAAATATGCTGCTTTACTTATTATAAGTAATTTTAATTTTGTTTAATAATAATAATAATAATTTCTTTTGTGGAATTTATCTTTTAAAATATAATATGAATTGTTATTTCAATATAATAATATATTAAATTTAACTAATATAAAAATATATATATGGTTCACTAAAATTTATAATTTTACGCTATATTTTTCTAAATGTGCTAATTATTCTATAATAATTTTTATGTTGTTTATTGTTTTGTTGAATAACATTACTTAAAATGAATAAATTATGAAAACTAAAATAGAAAAAAAAATCCTATGTATATATGAATAAAAAAAGAATATTTCTCTAAATATATAGTAAAAGTCAAATAACTCATAAAAAATAAGAAGATTTACTTTTGTCAATAAATTGTTGAAAAATATATTTTATTATTACATATATGTATTTATTTATGTATAGAATAATATATGTATGAATATTGAATAGAATTTCGACCATTCATTATTTTATATAGAACATAATACATATATATTTTATGTATTTTAAGAAAAAAATATAATCCATTTAACTTTAGTCATTTATGCAGATTTGTATTAAAACGATAAAGGGTCGTCGTCGGTCAATCAATATTGGTATATATATATAAGAAAAGGATTTTTGAAATATTATAAAAAAGGAAACGAATAACATAAGTTTCAGAGTAATAATAATAATAATAAAAATGATAATAATAATAATAATAATAATAATAATAATAATAATAATAATAATAATAATAATAATAATATTATATAATATAAGCGATGGAAAATGTGCACCTATATAGACCAAGAGATTTTATTCAAACTTTTGAATTGTTTTATTGGTATAGATGATACGATATGATGGACATTATTTTTGTTGAAAACGTCAACATCAATTATTTTTATTGTATTTATATAATATTATCAAACCATTTATATCAATGACAAAACGAAATATTCATCGAAGTGAGATTATTTTTTTCATCCGGTGGGACCACTCACAAGATCTGGTATACAATATGAGTGGTTGTAATCAACGATCGTTATACAAGCAGTAATTAATTTTCAATTGCGTCAAGTGTACTGAAACAAAAACGTCTATATATAGAGAATAGATTCATCTAAAGACATATGACAATATTAGTCTACATCATGACTAGGCTAGGATACACAGGTCACTAGCATTACGTTAGAAATATTATAGATGCTCAGAAGTGTTTTATCTCATCTGCCTGCTATTCACTATACATTCATCACTTACGCACACTTTAGTATATCTATACAAAAATAATAAAAAAATAGCTTGCTAAATCGCATTTCAAATGAAACAATAAAATTTACGGAATCCGTTTATTGTTCCATAGATGTGCCAACAATGGTTTTATATACTACAGCAGACGATGGATAAAATTTTCAATAAAAAATTATTTTTTTTTATTTTATAGACACACAAATATCTTTAATTTATAATGTAACGTAAAAATATTACATACACATACCCGTAATATTATTTTCTGATAACCCAAGGTTAAATTCGCATGACCCTATAAATATATATTTATATATACCATATATAGAATATTGATCTGTGCAGATATAAAACTGTTAATATAAAATTTAATTTTCGTGTGTACTGATACGAATAAGTTCTAAATAAACAATGGATTCCCAGAGCCATTCCATAATTCAGATTACGTAATTGAATGAACTCTCACGTTCAATTTTGTTTAAATTGGGAATACTAATTTTAATATAGAATAGTACTACTACTACTACTATTAATACTACTACCACCACTACTACTAGTAGAATTCACATATGCGTGCGTATGTTTTTAAGAAATTATCGATTTTCGACAATATGCACGTATATTTGTTTATATACATATTTACGTAATTTAACTGAATAGGGCAAGAGACAACGTATATATGACAAAATTGTCACTAAATTCTTAATTTAATAAAATAAAATAAAAAAAAATAATATTAATTTTTCTATATAATTTTAGCTAACAATGAATGATTTTAGTGTGCATCGTATAATTGGACGTGGTGGTTTTGGTGAAGTATATGGTTGTCGAAAAGCTGATACGGGTAAAATGTATGCCATGAAATGCTTAGATAAAAAACGTATTAAAATGAAACAAGGAGAAACTTTAGCATTAAATGAAAGGACAATGCTCTCATTAGTTAGTACTGGTGTAAGTGTATATAACATAAATATGTATGTATTATAATGTATATATATCTATAGATAATATAAGTAACTTATATTGTATTACTATATAACTAAATATCCTTTTATATAATACAAATATATACCAATTCTCATGTTCATTCTAAATGTAAATTTTATGTATAATTTTTGATGTTACGAATACGAATGATTTTGTATATATATTTATATATATAGTTATTTATATGTCGTATATATACGACGTGTAATTGTTCAGAGAGTAATTTAATTTTATTATTATATTCTAATTATATATATATATTAGAGGTTCTCCATATATATTTTATTTATATATATATATGAAAATTAATTATATAATTACGTATCTGAATTTATGATATACTTATTTACAATTTAAATGAATTTTTAATTAATGTCGCATATTATAATATGTCTGTGTGTGTGTGTGTGTACGTAACATTAATATCGATTTTATATTTTTATTTCAAAAATTAAAAAATAATAGGTTGATTGTCCATTTATTGTCTGTATGACATATGCATTTCATACACCCGATAAATTATGTTTTATATTGGATTTAATGAATGGTGGCGATTTACATTATCATTTATCACAACATGGTGTTTTTACAGAATCAGAAATGAAATTTTATGCAGCTGAAGTGAGTGATTTTTGTGTGTGAATAATTCAATTAAATAAATAAATAATATTCACATATTATATGGATTTTTTATTATTGAAATTATAGGTTATATTAGGATTAGATCATATGCACAGACGTTATATTGTTTATCGTGATTTAAAACCGGCAAATATTTTATTAGATGAAAATGGACATGTTAGAATATCAGATTTAGGTTTAGCATGTGATTTTTCAAAAAAGAAACCACACGCATCGGTAGGCACACATGGTTATATGGCACCAGAAGTATTATCAAAGGGTACATCATATGATTCAAGTGCTGATTGGTTTAGTTTCGGTTGTATGTTATATAAATTATTAAAAGGACATTCACCATTTCGGCAACACAAAACTAAAGATAAACATGAAATTGATAAGATGACATTAACAATGGTGAGTAAATAAATAAGATTATATAATATATTTTTAGTTTTATTTTCTTTGAAGTACTTACTATATATCGTTTGCTTTACACTATCAATTTTCCCAATACGTATATACAATATATTATCTTATTTGATTACTGTGTGTATAGTTATACTATTATAAATTAGATTTTCTGACCATTAACGTGTATTTTATTTATTTTTTTTCAATTAAAATGTGTGCGCAAAACTTTTCATAAAAATTTAAATTTTAATTTTGTGGTTTGAATCTTTTACAAATGTATTAGATTTATTTATATATAACAATTATCATCATTATAATATTTAATCATCTTTAAAAAAACACTATTTCTTAACTATGTATTTTTGTTTGTTTGCTATTTTTTTTTTTATTCAGTTTATTCGAAGTTTATGTTGATATAATAAAGTTTACAAAAATTGTTAATTTCTGAGATTATTTGAATATACAAATAGAACAGTGTATATGCAAAAAGAGCTAGTTACTTTTATATTACTATCATTTCCTTAACTTTTTTTTTTTACATATAAATAGTACTCGGAATTAATTAATAAAAGTTATTGTCTATACCCATAATTATACAAAATACATTCTTAGGCAGAAATTAAACGCACGCTAAACCATATGAAATAGTAAGGTATTCAATTTGCAGAAATTAAACGCACGCTAAACCATATGAAATAGTAAGGTATTCAATTTGTTAACATTTTATATTGAATTGAACTAAAAAAGTAATTGCAATATTTTCACATATTCGATGACATTTTTGGCTCTTATAGAATTTTTTAACCTTCTTAGACTGAACTGCTCTTAAATTATATTATTCAAGAACGTCAAATTTTGTTTAAACACTTTACAATGCTTGTATGTCTTGATGTACATCAAGCTTCTATAAAATCTTACGTCTGCGATGCTATATATAACGATCCGCATAGATCATTTCTTTGATTATAAATTTTAGTAAACCACTCATGCATATTTGGATTTTCCATTTTTCAATCAACTGCTCCTACAAAGAAATACAAAACCGATCAGTATAAATTATGTTGCTGCATTATGCATTACCAACGATCATACAAAAAAATATGAATTGTATATGATATTTTGAATACGTAAACATACGTAAAATTTCAACTAAAGCTATCAGTGAAATTTGCAATTACCATTTGTGCTCAATCCAATGTATATTAATTATAGGTTTTTCGTATTTGCTGCTATAATTTTACAAGTGATATGCAAACGCATGGCCCAAAGATGTTTCAATGAGCTATCTACTATTAATATTGATATTACATATAATATTGCTATTCATAAAATATGTCGATCCTGAATTATTTTATATACTTTTATTCTTTTTATGAATGTTTTGATCACTTCAAAGAATAAGAAAACAATCTTTAAATTAATAAATAATTTATATTTATGGTATATTTTAAAAGAAATAAACCAAAATATATTAAGAAAGGTTTTTATTATTTTTTTTTTTTTTTTTTTTTTTTTTTACTTTAATTTAAGCCGCTGATTGTTAATTCAATGAATATGGTAAGTATATGTATATGTGATGACGTGGTGTTGCTATATTCAAATTTTTATTTTAGATAATCATTCGATCTATATATATAAAACCGTTAAAACATCGTAAATATACTACTTATCTTACCTAAGTTTAAATAATATATACACCTAACCTATATATGTAAATGTATATGATAAATTAAATATATACCTTTAACTCTGTGTGTTTTGTTTCTGTGTCATTTATGCATTAGAAATAATCGATTTTGTAAATATGTATCAACATAATCTTCTTTAAGTGTTTAATTCTATAAATATAGTATGCTTTAATGCTTATAGATGTGTTTTTTCCATGTGCGCGCTTACTTTATCACAATCATAGTATATTTTTATTTATAATGAAAATGTATAAAAATATATAGCTTAAGCTTTTTTTTATATATATAAATATACGAGTATATTATTATATGATGTGGATGACACATATAATGTCTATTCCAGTTACACCATTTATATAAAAAGTAATTGAAATTTATGTAGGTCATAGTGCAACAAGGACAAATGTCTTAAATTATATATATCTATATAGAGATTATATATTATGTATATATGATTATAAACAGATAACAAAGACATTGCATAAAACTTTGAATTAACATTTTATTTATTATATGTAATATAATGTATTTGTTGCTTTATTTTATATTATGTATTGTTATATAGATGTAAATATTATATACATAATCATAAAATAAATGATAGATCATTGCATTTTCTCTCTTTATTATCATACCTATATGTATTAAATTAATTATGTATATATATTGATAAGTGTGTGTATATATATAAATTCCAAATTCAAAAAACATATTTCTTTTTCAAATTGATTAAATACATAGATTTTTGTGGTATAATTTAATTCACTGATAATTTATGTTTAGATCTATCTATTGATAGTTATTAATTTCTTATTTATCAAATGATCGTATAAAAAGTGTCACCGATATACGATAAACCTAAATATGTAAATCCTTAAAAACAGCAAATTCTAAAATAACAAAACACATTTCTATATATTTATATAGTGTTTTGCAATTCTGAAATCATATGTCGATTTGTAAATTTAATTTCTATTATATCATTTAAAAAATTTTAAAATAATAATCAAGAAGTCCTTATTTAATATTAAATTAATTATTAAGTTATTCATTAAATTGTCACATTTAATTGTGGGTTCATTGTTTGACAACTTGTACATTATTGCCAAATGCCAAAATACAAATAGAATTTCTAAATTTTAATTATGTGATTGTTAATGTACGATATGGGAGAAATATTACCTTTACAGGTAGACTTTATATACCAGAAATATACAGCAGGATTTTTGGACGTGTCTGCGTCTCTAATCGATACAATAACTTTCTGGCAATTTATTGGGACTTAAAAAAATATATATATAGTTTTCATATACGATAGCGCTTATCTTGTAATTAATTTTAGTTTAGGGTATTTGTCGATGAGATAGAATAAGATAGTAGATGATTTGACTTTTTATTTAGATGCGGTGCCCCAAATAAACACTCAGAATATAAAATTATACCTAATACTTACACATATACACACAATGCCGATAAATAGCAGATAAATCAGAATTGTTCACGTCGCAATTCTATATCACAACAATTTTGAATTATTTTAATGAATTTTTAATTTTTATAATTTTTTAAAGCTGTTTATTTTTGATTAAGACTAAATTTAATATAAGTAAATATATATAATAATGGATGTGATAATATAAAAACTAAATATTAATATCTTTTTAACTAAATAAAACGACAAAATTATACTTTATTTCTTTTTCATGTTCGCATAATAGATATTATAATAACTGAAGCAATATCAAAAAATAGCACGCACTGAAAAAATTAACTATATATACGAAAATAATATTATTTTTATTTATAATTGTATAATAATAACACTGTGTGCGTTGTTTTCCGACTGCGTATGCAATACAATTTTTATTTTATTTAGAAGAAAATACATGAAAATATACAAAATGTGGGCGGTTTGATAGCAAATGTAAGAATTTAACACCCCAATTGTTTTTCATATCCTATATTCCTGAAAAAGTTTGGTTTTTAGTTAGGCAGCCATTTGTTCCAAAGCGGTGACTATACTGGAAGAAATAATTAACAAAATTCATATGATAACGTATTGAACGATTGCTGATATAAAGTGCATGACATAGCTGACGACTTCCTGATGGTAAAACATCGACAAAATATTTGAGTATATAATAATATCTTACACAAACACTTGCACTATATGAAATAGGTATCAGAAAAACTGGGTGCTGCCATTTGATCTCAATCAATTAAAAATGCATTCGTGTGATCACTTTTTTCTCAGTACGTTGGTTGGTCCCATTTTCTATATAAGATTTAATTTTATCTTCTTTGTCAAACTGCCTACGTATATATATATATTATATATATATTTAAAGACTAAACGGATAATGAATCATTAAAAATCCTTTATGACACACAAACAACAACAAAAGCAAGTCTTCATTTATATTATTATTATTTTGTTATTTTCGGATATGATATAGTTTAGTTTATTTGTTATATATTATATTATCATTTGTCTGTTGTTCTGTATGCCATTATACAATATATATATATATTTAATATATACAATATAATTTATGTAATATTATTTATTAGATAATAAGTATTTTATTAATGTTAATAAATTATTTTTTATATTATTTTCAGAATGTTGAATTACCAGATACATTTAGTAAAGAATTAAAATGTCTGTTAGAAGGTTTATTAATACGAGATGTTGATAAACGAATAGGTTGCAGAGGCAGAGGGTAATTTTATTTATTTAAATTTTGTTTTTGTTTTATCGTATATGCACTAAATGAAATGATTATACAAAATGTATAGACGCTATAATTACGGAACCTTATATGGAAGAAACATTTTGTGTATGACAAGACAATTGCATACCTTGTGTAAAAATATATTACATTAATTTTGTGCTCAACGTTTAGAATAAAAAAAAAAAAAAAAAAATTATTTCCATTAGTGTATTTTTTTGTTTTATTACTTATTATTAATTAATTTACCAAATTATATATATTATATATAGTGCCGAAGAAGTGAAAGAACATCCATTTTTTACCGGTATTGATTGGCATCAAGTTTATATACAAAAATATACACCACCATTAATACCACCACGTGGTGAGGTAAATGCAGCCGATGCATTTGATATTGGATCATTTGATGAAGAAGATACAAAAGGTATTAAATTAACAGAGGCTGATCAAGAACTATATCGATATTTTCCATTAACCATATCGGAAAGGTATATTCATTATTTGGTTATGGTAACTAAAATATGAAAATGTTAATCAAATGAAAATAATATATTATAGATGGCAACAAGAAGTGGCTGAAACAGTTTTTGAAACAGTAAATTTAGAGGCTGATAAAGTAGAACAAAAACGTAAATCAAAACAGAAAACACGTTTTGATGCTGATGAAAAAGAATCAGATTGTATTTTACATGGTTATATTAAAAAATTAGGTGGTGCTTTTGCATCTGTATGGCAAACACGTTATGCAAAATTGTATCCAAATAGGTAATATAATTTATGTTTTTTGTATATGTGTAACACACAGCCGCCGATAGAGTGGTAACTCAATTAGAAATTTCAGAATTGCCGTACAAATGTTTTACTGACGAATATACAGAATAATATTACTCTATACTATGACTATATATAGTTATTGACAGTAATTTGTTGGTTAGTTGCATTAAGGGAAGGGCATTATTGTGGAGAGGCATATATAGTCGTTACATGTAATGTCCACTTGGTGGGATTCAATTATTGGTGATAGTAATAATAAATTGCATGTCTTTTTTCTTTATCAGAAATGTTCATTTAGTTATAAACATAAATATTTACTATGCAAAAATTTAATTTCTTCGATTTGTGTATGGTTTATAATAGGCTCTAACATACTTACGAAGCAGCTGGAGTGATATGTATTACCTGTAACCATTACTTCTAGCTATATGTTTTTGTTTTTGATTTCACTATATGCTACAATAATCCACATACTCGTATGTCACCTATGTCTATAGGGGCCTGTGTGTATCTTCTAAAATTATTAGTAAAACTATTACAAAACAAAATAAAGAATTATTAATTGAATAATGTTATGTTTTTTTTTTTGTTTTTATTTTAGGTTAGAATTACATACTGAAAGTAGTAATACAAAACCAGAACTGATTTTTATGGACCAAATGGAAGAGGTGTCACAAGATTTTGTACAATATAAAAATGAACAATGTATTCAAATTAGATTTAGAGATGGTATTCGTGATGGACGAATTATTTTAACAAATTCAGTAAGCATTTGTTTGGTGTATCATTGTATCATTAGTATTTAGATAAATATAAAGACCTGCGGCGTAACCGAATTGGTCTATTTGGTGGCAATTAATTAAATAAACACCTAGCTACATCCGTCTGCTTTTGTATAGTGCTACACAATTTTATAAGAATGTTGTTCCACATATGGTTTCGATATCCTTATCACGCCGAATTTGTATTTTTCTTCATTAATCAACCAAATTTATTACTTAACGATGATGGTAGTTGGCGAAGGACAGTGTATTTTCATCGCATTTCAAATAAATTAATTGTTTGCTTTTTATTCTTAACATTTTTATTATTTTTTGTATAATAAATACATTTTTTTTTCATCCCATATAGGATGAAATTGGTTTAAAAGAATGGGCATTATCATTACGAACGGCACATAAATTATCACAAGAGTTGTTAGGTTCGATGGCACGTAAAGCGGGTAAAATTTATGGTACCGAACGTGATGCACAACATAATAAACAAACAATAATTAGTGGGAATACTGGTATGGGTGGCAATATAGGTGGTACTGGTTATACCAGTGGTATTGGTAATTCCCATGTTTCATCAGCAAAAAATTCGAATGGATCCAACTAGCGGTTACTTTTACGATCTCGGTCTTGTTTTATCGAACCGAATCGTTTAAAAGAACCATTATCAAAAATTTCTAAATGCAAAGACGCTTAAAATTAATTAATAAAATTTTATTTATTAATTTATTATATATTTAACAATAAAATGAAAAAAAAAAATGAGAAAAAAGTAAAAAAAAAAAACTACATATTTAATTAAATAAATAGGAAAACAATTACATAAAATTTCATTTACTGAATTGCTGGATCTTTGTGGTTATCAGTAATAATTGTGTTATTTTATATGAAACACAAAACCACACTTAATAAATATTATTTATAAGAGAACCGGAAATGCGAATGGCAAATTATAGTATATAGAACAACACACACACACACACACTGACTATACAAAATATAATTTATTCTGTATTATTTAATTTAATTTTAATCGTTTTATTCTTTTTTTTTTTTTTTTATTTATAATATTTAAAAAAATATATATATTAAAAGCATTTATTAATTTTTAATTTGTATTTTTATATGTTGTCATTTATTATTTAATTTGTAATCACATTATATAAATGCATATAATAATATTTCATCGTAAAATCAATTATATAAAAAATCAAAAAATTCATTCATTAAGTCATTGTTTAAACAAATAACAAAAAAGAAAAGAAAATGGCCTTATATTTTTTTCCTTAAAAATAATCATAAATAAAAACAAAATGAAAGAAAAACAAAAAAAAAAAAAAATAAGATTTGCCAAAAGGAAATTTTAACTGTGGTAAAATTGTTGAATTTTTATTTAATTTATTAAAACTATTATTATTATTTTTTTTGTTTTGTTTTTATGGTAATTGTAAATAGATTCTTAACTAATAACATAGAATTTTAATTTTAAATAAACAAATAATTAATATTAATAAATAAATAAACAACATAAAATTAAAAAAAATAGAAATAAAAAGAGCGCAGTAAAAGAAAATATGAAGACGAATAATATTGGAAAACATTAATTTTTTTCTTCTTATAATTATTATTTAAAAAAAAATGGTATTATTTTCATTCCTATTTTGATTTTTGTTTTGAATTTAAAAAAGTGCTGTTATTTAATTTTACACGTTTTCTTTTTTTTTTTTTTTTTTAGACATTTTGGAGCTGGTTAATTCAACTAATTATATTTTATTTTAAAAGTTTTGAGATAAATAACTTTTATTTTCCGTTGGCATAATACAACAAAATGAATAATACAAATAAAAATAGAAGATAATAGAAAAATAATTATATATTTATTTAGGTCAATGAATATTAATCTTATAAATTATTTACTATCGATCTTTTATCGGTTTTTTTATTACAAATTATAAATTTTAGGTATAAAATATTTTATACAAAAATATCACACAAAGATACAATGGCCCGTTTTTAACACAAAAATCAATGTTTTTCAGAACAAATATATATAATAATAAGAATAAGTATGATCTTTGATATTAAATATCATTGTTTATGTAACAATACGAACAAATTCCGAGCACAAAGATTAAGTAAGGTGCCATATATTGGAATCCATAAGAATAATAAATCAAAGTTGCATCACACGTTGGTGCACAATATAATAATAGCGTTGGCTTGGTGTGTATTTTACACCGGTTCCAACTTTTTCCTTAATATGTTTACCATAAGCAATTGGATCAATTAAATTAAACTATATGTTGTTTACATAATTAATAATCGGTTTAACAAACATAGTATTATGTTAAAGATGATAATTATACTTGATCGATTATCAGATTTAAATATTTAATTTTAACAATGCATTATGCATAAAATACATTATTACATTTACACGTTATTAAACTTTAATGTTTTGGTTTGTTAATTAAAAATGTCAACTGTAAATAAATTAATCTTCTTATTTTTTCACTATTTTATGCAAAAACCATAAACAAAAAAAAAAGATAGAAAATAGTGTTTAATAATAAATAATTAAAAGTCTAGTCAAACGATTTTTTTTGTTGTTATTTACTGAAAGCGATAAAGATTTTATATTATATATATTTTTTTTTAACCAGCTTCAATTATCCGAAATTATTTTGGGAACAAATAGCAAATACAAAAAATTGAATTTACATTAAATTAAAAACGACTACTTGTAATTATTAATTATAAAAAATAATTTAATATTGTTAATTTTTCCTCGTTATCATTTCTATAAAACGAATTTATTAATTTATTTTTATTTTTTTTTTTTTTGTTATAAAATTTTCCAAAATCAATTATTTGTTTTTGTTTTTGGTACGCATTGTGTAGTTTATTTTATGTTGTTGAGTGTTGGAAAACTAAAATTAAGAAAAAAAGAAAATAATAAACAGCCTTACGAAATATGCAAAATATTTTTAGTTATTAATATTAATTAATATTAACAATATACATAATAATTAATAACATAACAATAATAATAATAATAATAATAATAATAATAATAATAATAATAATAATAATAATAATAATAATAATAACAAAACAATTATATAATATATTTATAAAAGTATTATATTACAAAAAAATATGTATAATTTATAGAAATATTTATAAATTTGGGATAGTTGAATTTGTTTTATAATATATATACCGATCGATACACGACCACCAACACCACCACCATATATTTTGTGCAAATTGTTTCCTATTTACCAATTTGTAAGAAAATAGTAAATATTAAAAGAATTTTCTAGTTGCTTTTGTATTTAGTGAATTATTATATAACGCACATATAATATATTAATAAAAAAAAAATAAATAAATAAGTAGTGCATAATAATACACCGAGTGTCTAATTCTATATTATTGTATTGTTATATATATGTAAAAATGCACACCACAGTAAAACATAACATAAATAATTTTCACATTCTATGTGCTGTGTTTGTGGTCGGTCACTAAAGAATTTATATAATTTGTATTTCTTGATAAATGTATTTAGAACTTAATGTAATGGATAGGTACTACACACACACACGCTCTATTATATTGTAGAGACACTCTAGAGACTATGTATAGTATAGATAGATAGACAAAAGACAATAAAAAAATCAACAAAACAATATCGCTAAATTAATATAGACATAATAATAAACAATGACTTGAAATATTATGAAGTTAGACGATGGGACGACGATGATTGAAACTATGGTGTTGAATGCTATTCAGAGATTATAATAAATTCTCTGCAGACAATAACACAATGGCCTATATTCACATACCATAAAAATAACAGATTAAATAAAAACACAATTAATGATCAATTGGGTTGGAATTGTTATATACTCACATACGGAGTATAATTTATCAATTTAACTGTAATGTTTTGCTTATGCTTTTTTTTTTTTTTTTATTAAACTACCAGCACGACAAGTTGGAAGTGAAAACAATGCTTTTGCATCGTAACATTATGTTAAAATAGATTATTAGAACACAAATGGGTGGTTGTTTTATCTCTTAAATTTAAGTTATATTATTTAATTTTCACTTATATTATATTACATCAAGCTAACATAAAATTATGTTAATATGGTTTACTTGGCAGAGTGACTGTGGTTTATTCACTAACGGGGGAAAGATTTTATATGTATATATATTTAACAATTATTGTATTGTATTGGATAATTATTTTTTAAATCAAAGAAGCTAAAAATTCAACTACTCCCAAACACACTTTTGTAAGTGTAAAACAAGAATTCTTTTAATTATAATTCAAATTTTGGATATTTTTTAATTTTTTTTAATTCTATTTTAATGTCAATCATCTACACTACCCTCCTCCTCCCACCACCACAAAATCCACACAAAATAATATCATATATAAACACGCACATACACTCACATACACGTGTTTTTTTTTATATTAAAATTTAAAAATATATTTAAAAATTTTTGAGACAATTTGTTTGTGCGGCGGGCCCCGCGTGTGTTGTTTGTGTATGTTTTTTTTGTGTCATTTTTTATAACAAAAGAAATAATATTAAAAAAAAAAAAAAAAAAGTATATGCTTCCAGAGTTTGAATAATAAATTTTTAAAAGAATACATAAAATATATAGTAATAATTAAAAATAGTTCTGTATTTAACTAATTTATTATTTTTTTTTTGTTTGTTTTTAATAGTCTAAAGAAAACACGAATCAATATAAATAAATATTGTATAATATTAAAACAAAATAAAAAAAATATATTATTATATATTAAATAAAATTATTGTGTCAATTTAGGTTTAGAAAAGTACAATAAAATTTCGTAAAAAATAAATTTAAATGAAAAAAAAAGAAACTAATGTAAAATATGAAAATTTTTTATATTTTGTAGTAAAAAAATAACTTTATAGAAACCTAAAAAATGAGAAAAAAAAAAATAAAAAAAATAATAATAATAATAAAACATTTATAAATAAATATAAAAACACTATAATAATTATATAATTAAAAATTAATAAATTTTTGAGAACAATAATAAAACATATTAATCTATTGTACACACACACACACAATAAATAAAAATAATCAATTTTTTTTTCTTCTATGTTTTGTAAATTTTAGAATAATTAATTATTTTTTAAAATATTAAAAAACGAATATATATATTTAATATATATATATTTTTTTTTATATGAGTCTTACAATTAATATATATATATATTTATAATTAATAAAATATTTATATTTAAATGTTAAAATTCGATATAAAATTTAAAATAAGTTCAAGCTGAATTTTGTTTTCAAAAATAATATTTTTAGATTATTATTTAAAAGTTTCAATTTTATTAGAATTATATATTTGTTTATTAAACATAGTTATCGATAAAAAAAAAAAGGGTTGAAGTGTGTAAGTAAAAATAATGCATTGAAACATATTAAAATACACAGTGGTATTTTTTAAAAATCTATTTGTAGCATAAAATGGAAACAAAAGTTACTATTGCTTTAGTTTTTGTTACAAAATAAATCCTAATACCCTTTTATATTTAGTTTAAGTTTTGTGTGGATAATACGAAACACACATAATTTTTTTTCAAAATACCCATATTGCAGTCAATGTTATTTATCATGTGGTATCATTTACAATACCATATTTTCATCCTTTTGTTCGGTTTTTCCATAAACGAACAAATGTTGAAAAATTTTAGTAATAAAATAAATATAATCAAATTTCACATGTAAATTTCTGGAATTTAAGAAAAATTGACCATTCAGTATTGGCCTCGGTCAAATTACACGAATGATTCTATATATGAACCAGATGATAAGGTTGATTAAGATGGAATTCCGACAGTCGTTGACACAAAACCAAACGCATATTTTTCAGACCACAACAATTAATATATAATTTGAATATCATTTTTAAAAAACGATTATATAGTTCGAAAAATATTTATGAATTAAAATTTATTGGAAAAGAAATCAGCTTTGAATTATTTTTATTTAGCATTTGGTTTCAATTAATAATTAAATTTTATAAAATAAAATCTATTGATTATTATTATTTTTATTACATTTAATTATTTGTAACAATGCGAATTTGTGTGAAACATGTGTAAAATGTAAAATGTATATATGTTCTCGCCGATAACAAAAATATATGTATAAACAAATAGGAAATCAATTATATAAATTTAATAATAATAATTTAAAATTGTAAACAAAATATATATGTTTGTAAATTGTTTGTGGTTAGATTAGTGAAATTAAAACAGACAGAAATATGCAATCATATATGCGCAAATAAAACAATAATAATTTAAATAAATGTAAATAAATGGTAAATATATATTTAAAATATAATATAATCAATCAATTTTTGCATTTATTATTGTATATGTGCAATATTGTGTTACTTATATATTATAATAGAAAAATATATATTAGAATTTAAATGAAATTTTATATTATATAGAAAGTATCCAATTATTATAATTATTACACACATAAACACATACATATTCGTATTATTAGTTTATTAATATAAATATGTTTCGAATTGTTTCTCTATATTATTTATAATTATACACATTTATTAATTATTTAACAAATAATACAGATCCGACCGACACCATACCATACATATATCTATATGATGTTCCTCTCGGTCAAATTTTAGATAAATTTTAGATTTTATAATCCACATCTTCTTGTTATAACCATATTCAGGCAATTTAAAGATTCTATTGCCCATTTTTTTTTTTTTATTTAATTGTATTTGTGATCAATGAAACGGTTAAAATATTTTCAAACAAAGCATATTAACGGTTTGACTCGATCATCATGTGTATTTTGTATTATTGTGTACATACACACACATGCACATGGTCTCCACCAACACAAAACATTTACCCAATTTGTAAAAATAATAACTATCGCCCGAATATATCATCATAAAAATATTAATGATAATTTATTTTTATCAAATTATTGTTAGTAATTTTAATTTTATTGATTTTTTTATTTTTTTTTTTTTTTGTATAATGTTCTTTAATCCATCATTTTGATAAAAGATAAAAAATTAAAAACCAACATTAGTTATGTATATTTTTATGTATTATTTAATAAAATTAAAATAATTAAAAAAAAACGTATAATAGTAAAACTGTGTGTCGGATAAAAAAATATTTTGTAAAGAAATTCTAACAAGAACAACAACATTAAATTTTGCGCATTTATTTTGTACATACAAAAACAACAATAATAATAATTAAAATTTTATTTATCCGAACGTAGCTCACTGTTGTCTAACACCAAGACTTTAGATTAGCTTTAATTTTATTATTATTTATTTAAAAATTACACTCGATCATATTAAAAAAATATTGTATTTATATTTTGACCACAAACATAATAATTACATATAATTTACAAAATTAAAAATATAATAAATTCACTAAAAAACAAAAAGTTTATTAATTTTAATACAATTAAAAAAAAAGTAAAATCAAAATATAGTTTAATAATAAAATTAAAAAAAATAGTGAAATGTATTTAAAAAAAAATATTCAAAAAAAAAAAAAGAAACAAACCAAAATTTTAAACATAAAAAAATCATTTATTAAATAACCAAAAAAAAGGAAAAGAATAATGAATAAAAAATTAAAAAAAATTTTTTATTGAATTTAATTTAATGAAATTAAATACAATATGTAAAAAGACTCATCAAATTTTAGTTAACTTTTTAAATTTGCTATGATCGAACAGATCTAATAACAATTAATTTTCATTAAATATAAGACAATAAAGATAGGTGAGTTATTTTATTATATAATAAATTTGTCGCAGTAAATACAAATCATATATCGATTTGACTGTAGGGAAATTAATAACAATTGACACACAAACTTTTCTCTTTTCAGATTCCAAATAGATTTCGTTATTATCTAAATATAATGAATTAATAGTACTACAAATAATGGTAGCAACAATAACAAATTCAATGATAACGACAATCATCATCAGT
Organism: Bibio marci; assembly: GCA_910594885.2. Classification (NCBI taxonomy): domain Eukaryota; kingdom Metazoa; phylum Arthropoda; class Insecta; order Diptera; family Bibionidae; genus Bibio; species Bibio marci. The sequence goes on along the minus strand of OU343118.1, from coordinate 20,244,574 downwards.
TTCATTATCATAATTATCATCATAAGCTCTAGGAACAACTACTACACCAACAATCTTAAAACACATCATAATGATTATCATTATAAGAAAAAATATTGATATTTATTTAATTTATTTATAATTAATAATGTTTATATGATATAATTTTCCTTTTTCTTTTTTTATTTGTGAAAAGAAGCATATTTTATATATTTTAAAACAAATTCTCATTGATACTTAATTTTGTTTTAAATAAGTTTTGTGGTATAAATAATTTATTGAGAATTTAAACTAAACTAAACAAACAGTAACAATTAAACAATATGGAAAATATACATTTACGCTCACACACACATAGAATAATTAAACATTAAATTATTAAAAGAAATATTGATGCGATATGCAATAGTTATTACACATAGCATTTAAATAATAAGGGCGATGCTATTATTTTATAGCTGCCTTTTTGTGTTTCAACACAAAAAAGAAAAGAAAATATTTGTATATTTTCAATGAGGAATCATATGAATGTTTTTAATTATTAATAAAGTGAAATATGATGGATGCCAATAACGTAATAACACAACCTCATGAAGTATACAATTATATTTACGACTAACATTATTTAAAAATGCATTGTGGGCTAAAATACCTATCTTATTATTATTCTTTTATATTAGCCAATCATTCATAAAAAAATAATTGAATTTGAATTAAAAAAGCAGCTATCTTTTGATAATTATAGATCAAATTACTATATACTCCCATTAGGAGTATTTCACCAACTTGATTGTAATAAATGTTTGATGGATAACATTATAAGTGCCACTGAAATTAACTAAGAATAAATACAATTCAAAATGTTTGCTTGCGAAGTTTCTCGTTTGACATAGCTTTGTTTTTGTTTTATTAATTTTTTTTTTTTGATGGTATGGAATTTCGTATATGAAATATTATTTATGTTTTTATTTTGTACTTACCATTTTTTTTTTTTGGTATATTTTTTGTTGATGCTTTGGTTTTCTCAGACGTTTTATTATAAGTTAATTTTTTTTTTCTCTTTTCAGATTTCAATGGACGGTAGTTAAAGGTTGGGGAACTTAATAAAATAATTAGACACATTTTTTTTTTTTTCTAAATTAAACTAATTACATTTAATAAGTATGTTAAACATTAAAATAAACATCACAATTAGTGATAATTAGCATATATTTATATTGTTTTAAATCTATTATTTATATTATTTTATATTAATCTTCAAAGGTTTCAAAATAATTGATGGTCGTTTAACATTTTTTCGGATGTATATCACTTTCTTCTGCAATCCATTGTTAAATAAGATGTTTGTTTTTCTTAAGGCAACACTTCTAAAAATAAAATTAATCTGTAATGGTTGATAGATTTCGTATGTGATGCACTTGATTTAATAATATTATACTTTTTATTTATTAGATTTATGCTATATATTCTGCTTTTATTTGTTAGTTGTTTCTATTTTTATTTGTTACTTGTTAATAAATACCTGAATATAATCTCATTCCAAACCATCATACCATCGGTACGAAATTGGCCAAGAGATCATTCTGTTGTACAATTAATTTTAGAGAAACTAGTTAATAAATACCTGTATAATAGTATTCCAGTCCTATATACAAAATTTCATCGAAATTGGTCAAGAAATGATGCAGATAATTCCTTAGAAAGAAATGCATAGCACTACGTTTACATATACCAACCCATACATTCAATTCACACAACTACATAAACAGACGAAAAAATTCGAAAAATAACTAAAATATACGATTTTTTCAGAATAGTTATTAGGCAATCATAACCATATGAAAGTGAAAATATTGTTTAATTTTTATTTAAATATTTGTTGGTAATACAATACAAAGTCATTTTGTTTTTATCATTAGAGGCGGACCAAAAAATATAATAAAAATTATAATATACCGTACGGTATATAAATTTTATAAATTATATATTTATTATTATTATTATATTTATTATATATTATAACTTTGTTGTTGTATTATCTTCCGCCTCCAATAAATATTTAAATAAATAAAAATTAAATAATATTTTCACTATCATATGGTTATGATTGCCTAATAACTATCCTGAAAAAATCGTATATTTTGGTTATTTTTTCGAATTTCTTGGTCTGTTTATGTGTTTGTGTGTATTGAATGTATGGATGGGTATATGTGTACGTAATGCTATGCATTTCCATTAAAGTGAATATTTGCATCATTTCTTAACCAATTTCGATGAAATTTTGTATATAGGACTGGAATACTATAGACGGGTGGTATAGGTAGGCGGGTGGGATGGGTATAAAATTACAGGTAATTACATAACCTAACTTTTGGTAACATAAAATCATGGATTTTTTTTCCAAAAAATTTTGCAAAAAATAGCTGAAAATAGGCTCAAACGATCGGGAGTGATCGTGCGAACAAGAATCCGTTGAGACTTTTCGAAAATTCCGCCTCTAAGTGGGTCAAAAATGAAAAAGAAAAAAATTAAAAAAAAAATTTGCCTCCTGGTAATTCTGCGCGACTGTTACTTGGTCTGAAAAATGCCTGGTATTTTAGTGGAAATTTTTATGGATTTCTTAAAAACGCTATAACTCAGCCGTTTGAAGTGGTAGGCGGGTGGGATAGGTATCAAACGATAGGTAATTATATAACCTAACTTTTGGTAACATAAAAACATGAATTTTTTTTCCAAAAAATTTTCCAAAAAAATTCCAAAAAATGGCTGAAAATAGGCACAAACGATCGGGAGTGATCGTGCGAACAAGAATCCGTTGAGATTTTTAAAAAATTCCACCTCCATGTGGGTCAAAAATGAAAAATAAAAAATGAAAATTCCGGAAAATTCCGTGAAAAATTGTGGCTGAAAATAGGCTCAAACGATCGGGGCTGGTCGTGCGAACAAGAATCCGTTGAGATTTTTCGAAAATTCCGCCTCTAAGTGGGTCAAAAATGAAAAAGAAAAAAATTAAAAAAAAAAATTTGCCTCCTGGTAATTCTGCGCGACTGTTACTTGGTCTGAAAAATGCCTGGTATTTTAGTGGAAATTTTTATGGATTTCTTAAAAGCGTTATAACTCAGCCGTTTGAAGTGGTAGGAGGGAAAGATAGGTATCAAACGAAAGGTAATTACATAACCTAACTTTTGGTAACATAAAAACATGGAAAAATTTTCCAAAAATTTTCCAAAAAAATTTCCAAAAAACGCTATAACTCAGCCGTTTAAAGTGGTAGAAGGGAGGGATAGGTATCAAACGATAGGTAATTATATAACCTAACTTATGGTAACATAAAAACATGGATTTTCTTTCCAAAAATTTTCTAAAAAAATTTCCAAAAATTGCCTAAAAATAGGCTCAAACGATCGGGGCTGATCGTGCGAACAAGAATCCGTTGAGATTTTTCGAAAATTCCGCCTCTAAGTGGGTCAAAAATGAAAAAGAAAAAAATTAAAAAAAAAAATTTGCCTCCTGGTAATTCTGCGCGACTGTTACTTGGTCTGAAAAATGCCTGGTATTTTAGTGGAAATTTTTATGGATTTCTTAAAAGCGTTATAACTCAGCCGTTTGAAGTGGTAGGAGGGAAAGATAGGTATCAAACGAAAGGTAATTACATAACCTAACTTTTGGTAACATAAAAACATGGAAAAATTTTCCAAAAATTTTCCAAAAAAATTTCCAAAAAACGCTATAACTCAGCCGTTTAAAGTGGTAGAAGGGAGGGATAGGTATCAAACGATAGGTAATTATATAACCTAACTTATGGTAACATAAAAACATGGATTTTCTTTCCAAAAATTTTCTAAAAAAATTTCCAAAAATTGCCTAAAAATAGGCTCAAACGATCGGGGCTGATCGTGCGAACAAGAATCCGTTGAGATTTTTCGAAAATTCCGCCTCTAAGTGGGTCAAAAATGAAAATCAAAAAAAGAAAATTCCGGAAAATTCCGTGAAAATTTATGGCTAAAAATAGGCTCAAACGATCGGGGCTGGTCGTGCGAACAAGAATCCGTTGAGATTTTTTGAAAATTCCGACTCTAACTGGGTCAAAAATGAAAAACAAAAAATGAAAATTCCGGAAAATTCCGTGAAAAATTATGGCTAAAAATAGGCTCAAACGATCGGGGCTGGTCGTGCGAACAAGAATCCGTTGAGATTTTTCGAAAATTCCGCCTCTAAGTGGGTCAAAAGTGAAAAAGAAAAAAATTTTAAAAAAAATTTGCCTCCTGTTAATTCTGCGCGACTGTTACTTCGTCTTAAAATTGCCTGGTATTTTAGTGGAAATTTTTATGGATTTCTTAAAAGCGCTATAACTCAGCCGTTTGAAGTGGTAGGAGGGAAAGATAGGTATCAAACGAAAGGTAATTACATAACCTAACTTTTGGTAACATAAAAACATGGAAAAATTTTCCAAAAATTTTCCAATAAAATTTCCAAAAAACGCTATAACTCAGCCGTTTAAAGTGGTAGAAGGGAGGGATAGGTATCAAACGATAGGTAATTATATAACCTAACTTATGGTAACATAAAAACATGGATTTTCTTTCCAAAAATTTTCTAAAAAAATTTCCAAAAATTGCCTAAAAATAGGCTCAAACGATCGGGGCTGATCGTGCGAACAAGAATCCGTTGAGATTTTTCGAAAATTCCGCCTCTAAGTGGGTCAAAAATGAAAATCAAAAAAAGAAAATTCCGGAAAATTCCGTGAAAATTTATGGCTAAAAATAGGCTCAAACGACCGGGGCTGGTCGTGCGAACAAGAATCCGTTGAGATTTTTTGAAAATTCCGACTCTAACTGGGTCAAAAATGAAAAACAAAAAATGAAAATTCCGGAAAATTCCGTGAAAAATTATGGCTAAAAATAGGCTCAAACGATCGGGGCTGGTCGTGCGAACAAGAATCCGTTGAGATTTTTCGAAAATTCCGCCTCTAAGTGGGTCAAAAGTGAAAAAGAAAAAAATTTTAAAAAAAATTTGCCTCCTGTTAATTCTGCGCGACTGTTACTTCGTCTTAAAATTGCCTGGTATTTTAGTGGAAATTTTTATGGATTTCTTAAAAGCGCTATAACTCAGCCGTTTGAAGTGGTAGGAGGGAAAGATAGGTATCAAACGAAAGGTAATTACATAACCTAACTTTTGGTAACATAAAAACATGGAAAAATTTTCCAAAAATTTTCCAATAAAATTTCCAAAAAACGCTATAACTCAGCCGTTTAAAGTGGTAGAAGGGAGGGATAGGTATCAAACGATAGGTAATTATATAACCTAACTTATGGTAACATAAAAACATGGATTTTCTTTCCAAAAATTTTCTAAAAAAATTTCCAAAAATTGCCTAAAAATAGGCTCAAACGATCGGGGCTGATCGTGCGAACAAGAATCCGTTGAGATTTTTCGAAAATTCCGCCTCTAAGTGGGTCAAAAATGAAAAACAAAAAATGAAAATTCCGGAAAATTCCGTGAAAATTTATGGCTAAAAATAGGCTCAAACGATCGGGGCTGGTCGTGCGAACAAGAATCCGTTGAGATTTTTTGAAAATTCCGACTCTAAGTGGGTCAAAAATGAAAAACAAAAAATGAAAATTCCGGAAAATTCCGTGAAAAATTATGGCTAAAAATAGGCTCAAACGATCGGGGCTGGTCGTGCGAACAAGAATCCGTTGAGATTTTTCGAAAATTCCGCCTCTAAGTGGGTCAAAAGTGAAAAAGAAAAAAATTTAAAAAAAAATTTGCCTCCTGTTAATTCTGCGCGACTGTTACTTCGTCTTAAAATTGCCTGGTATTTTAGTGGAAATTTTTATGGATTTCTTAAAAGCGCTATAACTCAGCCGTTTGAAGTGGTAGGAGGGAAAGATAGGTATCAAACGAAAGGTAATTACATAACCTAACTTTTGGTAACATAAAAACATGAAAAAATTTTCCAAAAATTTTCCAATAAAATTTCCAAAAAACGCTATAACTCAGCCATTTAAAGTGGTAGAAGGGAGGGATAGGTATCAAACGATAGGTAATTATATAACCTAACTTATGGTAACATAAAAACATGGATTTTCTTTCCAAAAATTTTCTAAAAACATTTCCAAAAATTGCCTAAAAATAGGCTCAAACGATCGGGGCTGATCGTGCGAACAAGAATCCGTTGAGATTTTTCGAAAATTCCGCCTCTAAGTGGGTCAAAAATGAAAAACAAAAAATGAAAATTCCGGAAAATTTCGTGAAAAATTGTGGCTGAAAATAGGCTCAAACGATCGGGGCTGGTCGTGCGAACAAGAATCCGTTGAGATTTTTCGAAAATTCCGCCTCTAAGTGGGTCAAAAGTGAAAAAGAAAAAAATTTAAAAAAAAATTTGCCTCCTGTTAATTCTGCGCGACTGTTACTTCGTCTTAAAAATGCCTGGTATTTTAGTGGAAATTTTTATGGATTTCTTAAAAGCGTTATAACTCAGCCGTTTGAAGTGGTAGGAGGGAAAGATAGGTATCAAACGAAAGGTAATTACATAACCTAACTTTTGGTAACATAAAAACATGGAAAAATTTTCCAAAAATTTTCCAACAAAATTTCCAAAAAACGCTATAACTCAGCCGTTTAAAGTAGTAGAAGGGATGGATTGGTATCAAACGATAGGTAATTATATAACCTAACTTATGGTAACATAAAAACATGGATTTTCTTTCCAAAAATTTTCTAAAAAAATTTCCAAAAATTGCCTAAAAATAGGCTCAAACGATCGGGGCTGATCGTGCGAACAAGAATCCGTTGAGATTTTTCCAAAATTCCGCCTCTAAGTGGGTCAAAAATGAAAAACAAAAAAAGAAAATTCCGGAAAATTCCGTGAAAATTTATGGCTAAAAATAGGCTCAAACGATCGGGGCTGGTCGTGCGAACAAGAATCCGTTGAGATTTTTTGAAAATTCCGACTCTAAGTGGGTCAAAAATGAAAAACAAAAAATGAAAATTCCGGAAAATTCCGTGAAAAATTATGGCTAAAAATAGGCTCAAACGATCGGGGCTGGTCGTGCGAACAAGAATCCGTTGAGATTTTTTGAAAATTCCGACTCTAAGTGGGTCAAAAATGAAAAACAAAAAATGAAAATTCCGGAAAATTCCGTGAAAAATTATGGCTAAAAATAGGCTCAAACGATCGGGGCTGGTCGTGCGAACAAGAATCCGTTGAGATTTTTCGAAAATTCCGCCTCTAAGTGGGTCAAAAGTGAAAAAGAAAAAAATTTTAAAAAAAATTTGCCTCCTGGTAATTCTGCGCGACTGTTACTTCGTCTGAAAATTGCCTGGTATTTTAGTGGAAATTTTTATGAATTTCTTAAAAACGCTATAACTCACCGGTTTGAAGTGGTAGGCGGGTGGGATTGGTGTCAAACGATAGGTAATTACATAACCTAACTTTTGGTAAAATAAAAACATGGCTGTTTCTCCATGTTTTTTGTTTATTAAAAGACACTATAGTTCAGCCGTTGGAAGTGGTGGGCGGGTGGGATAGGTATCAAATGATAGGTAATTAAATTACCTAACTTTTGGTATCATAAAAACCGGGATTTTTCACCATGAATATGAAACCGTTATATGAAAATTCCGGGAAAACCCGTAAATAGATTCGGGTCCTCTAGTGGTAAAAACTGTTTATAATATTCTATCTAAGACATCTGGAAATTTTCAGGATAATCCGGAAAATTTAAATTTTGATCGGAAAAATCCGGGAAAACTGTAATAGTTAGGAAAAATTTTCAGTACCACTCCTTCAGTACATTTACCATCTATATCCATTTATGGCTATAAGACATCTGTAAGTCTTCTACTTTGGGCTGGAGAAATTTCCCGGAATTTCGCAAAACGGACTTTTTGATGTTTTCGAAAAAAATTTATTAGATAGCCAATTTTTGTTCCAGCCATATTATAGAGGCTCTTAATGCGCACAACAAAGCTTCTGGACTTTTTCCGTGAAAAATCTATTACTCGACTTATGACCGACTTAAGATTTGGAAATTTTCGTGTAAGCCTAAGTTTGGGCGCTCATTGTGCGAAAACCATTAGGCTTAGAGAGTTGGGGTGGGGCTTAAAGTACGTGGCATTTAGTCTACTATCTGTGATAAATTGGGCATTGGAAAATTCCATTGGGAAAGTTGGAAAATTCCAATTTGAAAACTTAAAAAAATCAATGTTTTTCGTTGTTCCTGGAAAATCTGTATTTTCCACTGGAAAATTCCAATCATCTTAGCAGAAAGATTGAACTTTCCTTTACATTTCTGCATCATTGGATTTTTAGAAAATTCAATATTTCTCGACTTTCCAGTCATCGGAAGATTGGTCTGCAAACGATTTTCCAAACTTTAGGCACCCCTAGTTGGAAAACCCTTATAGATAGAATGTCACCCCCATAGTATAATGTGTAGCCCTTGGGAAGGACTATCGCTGGTAAGAAGATCCTGGCAAAATAGTGAGTATTTCCGGAGTTATAGGGGTGCAAAAGTGACCCATTTGGTACTTTCGAAGCCCCATAACTCCGCCCGCTTAAGGAAATCCGGCAAAGTGGTCGACAAATATTGTTTTTTTTCCGAGCTCTACAATCCCTGAAAATCTGAAGGTCCTACGGGCAAAAAATTTTTTTCGGCAGTGGGTTATAACCCACACTTTTGAAGGTCAAAAAAGTCCAAAAAAATAGGGCTGGAAATAGGCTTAAACGATGAAGGGGCATCGTGCGAACACGAATCCGTTGAGATATTTCGAAAATTCCGCCTCTAAGTGGGTCAAATTGGCAAAACAAAAAACGTGTCAAAAAGCACTAAAAAAAAAAATGGCTGGAAATAGGCTTAAACGATCGGGGGTCATCGTCCCAACAAGAATCCGGTGGAAAATCTGGAAAATTCCGTCTCTAAGTGGGTCAAATTGGCAAAACAAAATTCGGCTAAAACACAGGTGAGTACCAGAAATCATGAGAAAAATAATGAGAAATTTTATTTTATTTTCTTTTTTCAGATTCCAATTGGATTTCCTTCAGGATATAATAATTAAAAAGACGAATGTTATTTTAATTAAACGATACTTTTAGTTTTTATTAATTAAATTGTTTATATTTGTACTATATATTTATATAAAAATAAACAACACATTACAAATTGTTTTAAATAGAATTGTGTTATTTTTTAAGAGTTAAATTAATTTTATATTAAATTTTAATGATGTCATTGAGATTATAATATAATAAAATAATATTCAATCAATAAAATTAAATAGATGCGCCATAATCTTCAAATTTTCAAATAACTAGTTAATAAATACCTGTAAAATCTTATGCTAAACCTATATACCAAATTTGATCGAAATTGGTGAAGAAATGATGCAGATATTCCCAACAACAGAATTGCATAGCATTACTACCCATTCATACAAACACGGCAACTAAATAAATACGGAAAAAAAATTCGATAAAATTCCCAAAATATACGATTTTTTGAGATGAAGTATTAGGCCAGCATAATCACATGCTAGTGGAAATGTTATTTTTTATTTTCATTTGTAAACACTACAAATGTCAATAAGGAATTATAATTATTCTAGTACTACTGATTATCTCATATATAAACCATGTACATATTCACCACTTTTCCCCAGCCAATCGTTTCGGAGATAATCTATTAGCCAGCAGATGTCACCATAGGTAATAAATATATTATACGGTTTAAAACTCCTAAATTATCTTTGATAAGTCACTACTAATTTCACCATTATCTCACTTTAATTTTTCCACTGTTTTTCATAATTAATTTTATAATTTTCACACAATTGAACAATATGAAATTAAATAGAGATTTTGTGGAAATTTTATACAATAAAAATTGAACCAATTATTGCAATAAAAAGAATTCGATTCGACTGTATTCATGGTTATGACGACCAAAAAACTAATATAAATATACAATATATATTAAAATAGGCATTCCGTACGAACTTCATTCAGACGTGGTCCTCACATGGGACTACAACGTAACATATAATTTTCCATGTAATAAAATTCGCCGGTTATGAGTACAAAATTATTGCACATGCGAGAGTAGACCAATATTCACAAAGGTTAAAATTTGTGTTTTTTACCTATTTATATAGGGCAAATTTGCCTGCCTATGAATATGAATGTCTACAATCACATGAATAATCGTTTGGCAACCAGAACAAGGGTCGTGCGCGTGCCAGGCCTCAATTAACGCTAATTGATAAGTGCCACGACCCCGGCCATAACATGGAAAACCTATTCACGATGGAAAAAAATATTTAGATAATGTAGCTCCCAATAATTACACAACTGTTGAAATTCAATAATTTCAGACTGAAAATTCCGCGAAGGTGTTTGAACGGTATTAAAAGCCATACACTGGCTTGAATCTAACAAAATAAAAATGTGATCATTCACAGCTCAAAACGGTTTTATCGAAAAACTCCGATTCCTTTGAATGTGAGCCCAAACCCTTATTTATAAAAATTAAAAATTATAGTTCAATCATTATTATGCTACTGGGAATTCCAAATTTTAAAATTAATATGCACAGGCGATAAAATAAAAAAATTTTTTTTTTTTTGTAGAAACTCGTTACTACAGCTTAGAACGGTTTTATCGGAAACCTCGGATATTCCTTTGCATGTGAGCCCGACCGCGTAATCACTTTGTTGGGAGGAGACAATCCCTGTACGTAACTTATTAAAAGAATATGCCAAAGTGATTCCCGAAGTTTAAATTTACAAAATCAAAAAGTATGAGAAAAAAATAACATTTTGACAATGTCATTTGAAAAAAAACTCATACAAATTAAAAATTAAAACTAAATTGAATTCAAATTAACGAATAAATTATAAATACGCGATCACGAATATATTATAATCTCAATATTTTATTGGTTTGTCTAACTACACAAATATTGGCTATTATGCCTCGTGTAGAGAGAGAGACCGACAAAATTATTGACAAAATATAAATAATATCCAGAGTGCTTGTGTTTTATTATTATTTGAAAATTGATTTTCAAATTTTTTCGATATAGTTTATTAAAAACAAATATTAAATATTATTAATAGATGTTGACAATAAAACACAAGCGTCTGGTTTGATTGAATCTTAAATTATTAACCAATACAATTTCTAAACTAAATTATAATTTAAAACTTATATATATGTAAGTTACTATCACAAAATTTTTATAAATAACAAAACACAAAATATACAATAGAAGCCTAAATGGTAAGAGATAATATATATTCTTCCACAACGTACCAATTTATGTAAGCTATTAATTTTCCACGCAAAACAATTTCCAGGATGTGAGTGACCAGATCATTGCACATGCCTGAGAGATTACACCAATATTAAGTAACTAAACAATTAAAAACCGACCGATTTATAACCATTATATCAATTACAAATAAATAAAATTAGTACGTTTTTTTCCAATAACCCTACCCACTATTAAGACTACCAGAATGAAATTCGTTCAAATGATATTACTCGTTCAATTTTACACACACACCCTACGGCTCGTTCATATCATAAATTATTAAGATCAGCCTCAGGAACGCATCCCCTATTCACAAAAAGTGTTAATACAAATTTAATTAGATGACTTTCTACTCCCCTTACACCAACATTTTGAAGTTGAAACAATAAAATAACATGTTCTCTAAAAAAAACACATCCACGCACATCCACTCGTTGTACATAGCAAATACTAGCGTTCGAAGAGTCAAAAAATTTGTAATTGAATAAACAACCAAATAATCAACCCGTGTATCAAACAATATTCGACTGATTTTGAGTTATTGTTACGATGCGTGTGTGTTTATTGATTTAAAGAAAACATTATAATATTTTTCAACCTAGGAGTGTACCATATGAGACGTGTGCGAAGACATATGCTAAGCCACCATTTCATAATAGTGCCACTCCTTGTTGTGTACATCCAATAAATATTACAGTCAAATTAGTAAATTACTCTCGTATGTGAGTTTGTAACAATTCACCAATTGAACTCCGTAATTTTACATTAACAAAGTTATGACGTGCGACAAAATAACCTAATCAACTACGAATGCATAAAATTTTAGTTAGCTATACTTCTCGGAGACGATAACACCCCAATAGGAATTCTTTGTATAGCGATAGGATATAGCATTCAGAAAAAAACAATATAAAACTAATTTTACTTAGATGTTATTAAAATAATGGACAAACAAAACAGTTAATTTACTCTATTTTTGTATACGAACGATCAATGGATCAAACGCGCACTTAACACACAGAATGCGTTAGTGATAACTAGTTTAATATAAACTATGCTGACGATTTTTAAAAAAACCCAACTACTGCATATTAAGTATTGATAACTCCGAAAAATTATTAAATGAATGAGAGTGGTTTATCTGAATAAGATTACATGTTTCTTACATATTCAAATAAAACGTTCTCATTTAAAATTGTAAAAAAATTTTACATTTTACCTTAACTTGCGTTTTCGCGCAAAATTCTTTCAGAGAAATCACTACTAATATGGGGGTTAAACATGATCCGTATACGAATGAGTATAGAACTCCGAATAATACAACATGTAAATAGAATGCCAATGAAGGCAATTTTGTACATATTATTTTAATTCAATTTATACTGTGTCAAAAGACAATTAAAAAAATTTGAAAATATAAATGTGTTTTTATTTGGAATTGTATTCGTATTCGGAGCATGTTTATAATCATTTAAAATAATGCCTTCGTTATTTCTATATCTAATATCGTTCAGCATGACTTTGGGAAAAAACGTAAAAAGGGGACGAATAGATCCCTATGACTGCGCACAACACAAGTGGCACAGTGGATAATGTCGACAATCTTCTAATTTCTTCACTTGTTTTCCATTCAAGTGAACAAATTAGTATGAAACTCTTCACAATTAGATTGGAATTTATTAAAATTAAATCTGTAATATTGGTAGGCACAACCAGGCGTAGCCAACAAGCCCAGCCAACTAGAACCATGGGGGTCCCATGATGGGAACATCGCATGCAATGTCTAAATTTATTATCCTGCAACCATAATACTCTGATCGGTGAGTATTACAGCCATTAAATTCTAAATGGAGACATGAACACACGACGCGACCCCAGGCCACAACACAAAAAGCTGTCAGCGATGGAAAATATAAACGTGATTACATAACACAAAGCCCGCGCGTAATTGTTACTTTAATTTATACTTTAAAAAAACGTTATGTAGAATACCTATCTATCTCAGGTATTTTAGTTTCTTAAAATCTAAATTGTGTCTTTTAAATTAATGAATTAAACTAATTAATAATTAAATGGAACTTAATTATTATTATTAGCTTAATTCATCCAATTTACTTAAAATTATTAAACTTAACCTATAACTTAAATATAAATAAATAACTTATAAATTAAAATCTTAAATTAAATAAATATTATTTTCTTCATAGCAGCAAATTGTTTTTGTTTAAGTTTGTAAATTTCGATGATGTTTTGTTGTTTTGAACCGTTTTCCTATACGAAAACAAATAATATAAAATATTATAATTAAACAAATTTTTAAAGATTACAGTTTATATAAAATATTATAACAACATTAAAGTCACCTTGTCGGTGTGGGGGCTTAAATTCAAATCTTTCTCAAAGCTCTGTCAGGTAGATGATAAACTAAGCACTTCGAAAATAGGTAATGCTGATAACAAATGAAATTTGTGCGTCAGGTGGCAAACAGGACGACAGTGTGATGAATTCACCCTCTTCACGGAAGTAGGTCCTATGGATTGCAGGATGGACCAAATTATTATGTAGTCGTTGAGAAATTAGTCATTTTAAGTATTTGTTGTTACTATTTTCTCGGTTTTGATTCATTTCTAGGCAAATTGGACCCACATGAGGTATACGAAAAAATGTTTGCACTTCAGTTACAGATCGATGGAGCACGAAATGCGATATTGTACGTTCGAAATTGTAGAAAATACAACAAAAAAAATAAAATGAAAATTTGTAGATTGCATTTTGGTAATGCCTGGTAGTTCTGAAATTGAACGATAAGTATTTCAATATTGATGCTGACTATTTATTGCATTCTGACTTCAGTTCAGTTGTTATTTTTGCTGATAAAAGAGTCAGAGCGATTCCTTGAGGTAGAAAGGAGTTGTCAAAAAGATGGCAAAAGGTCATCGAGCAAAGTGAATAAAATTATTTCAAAGTGTAAACAAAATAGGTTTCATAAAAAAAAAAAAAAACTCAACCACTTATTTGTTACACCAAAATATTCATTAAAAGAAAAATTAATTACATTACTCACTTTTGTTTATTGGTCTCAGTAATCTATCAACTACGTTGAGGTTGGCATTAGGTATATATCATAGTATTTTTACGGATATATGTAGACGTGTTGCATATTAAAGTTGCGCATCTAATATCGATATCTGAAAATGAAATATGTATTAAATTAAGGTTCTTTGCAAATATATACCATTCGATTTATATTATCACAGAATATAACCTTACTGGAGCAACACTTCATTTATATATTTACTTACATGTCTTAAAATATTTATTTTAGGCTGATGAATAACACAGTTTTAAATACGCGCAAGGCGAGAAATATTTTAAATATTTACATTTACAAAACTGCATAGTTATTATGTGTGTATTTAGAACGTTGTCATTCATGAGAATCAGCCTAAAATAAATATTTCATTACATATAAGTAAATAATATATACGAGTGTTGCTTCTGTAAGGTTATCTTATTCTGTGCATTGTCTAGTCACCTTTTATATAATTATTTTATATATAAACACCAAAAATAGTTTAAATACTCAATTTTTTGCTTAATTTTATGTTTATACGAAACACATAATTTGCTGTAGCTATTTGGCTGCCCTCTGACACAATTAACTGATTAATATACTTTTCATACTGAAAATAAATCAACTTAACTGCCGTCGGTTGTTGATCGTTTATATGAAAATATGGTGAGGTTGAGCATTATTCTTCAAATTAACAAAGTCACAATATCATATGGTACAAATTTGCATTTTTTGTAGTTTGTAGTTTTATAGTTTAAGTGTGCGAAATGTTATACATTAATTATAAAAATGTTACTAATTATAAATTTATAGCTCGTCATTAATGTTGTTTTGATGGTTTTTCATTAAGTGTGATTTCTATTTATTTGCTTTTACATTACATGATGCGTTGCATTTCACTTTCAAGCAGCAATAGAAATACTAATTGGGTTTAATATTTACATTTTGCGTACTCTTTAAACCTCCGGATTAATATTATAATTCAATAAATGAAAACATTTAAATAACGGCAAACTAATTTGTAAATTGCTGCATTTATATTTCATGATGTTGATGTCACTGATGCTACTAATGACGGCATATTATTTGACATCATATAATTATTTTCCAAAATATTGTAAATGAAGATGATGCTGTAGTGCTGGTAATTCAATATTTGAATATTCATTTGATTGTGGTTGTAAATTCATAGACACATTCGGTGGATTAATATAAAATGTCATCAATATCATAGTAGTTGTTGACAGCACGTGTTGGTTTGTTGTTTTGCTATTGTGCAGAACTCTACGTTGTATTTTAAATTTATTGGCGCTATTGGTAAAATGTATACATTGATTATTAGCTGCTAGATATGTTGCGTTTATAATTCACGATGTTGATGTCACTGATGCTACTAATGACGGCATATTATTTGACATCATATAATTATTTTCCAAAATATTGTAAATGAAGATGATGCTGTGGTGCTGGTAATTCAATATATGAATATTCATTTGATTGTGGTTGTAAATTCATTGACACATTTGGTGGAAAAATATAAAATGTCATCAATATCATAGTAGTTGCTGACAGCACGTGTTGGTTTGTTGTTTTGCTATTGTGCAGAACTCTACGTTTTATTTTAAGTTTATTGGCGCTAATGGTAAAATTTATACATTGTTTATTAGCTGCTAGATATGCTGCGTTTATAATTTACGATGTTGATGTCACTGATGCTATTAATGACGGCATATTATTTGATATATAATTATTTTCCAAAATATTGTAAATGAAGATGATCTGTGGTGCTGGTAATTCAATATATGAATATTCATTTGATTGTGGTTGTAAATTCATTGACACATTCGGTGGAAAAATATAAAATGCCATCAATATCATAGTAGTTGTTGACAGCACGTGTTGGTTATCTATCCACAATCAATATATTGTATATGGGGTGTGTTACAATATACAATTGGAACTTAAAATCTGTAAGAATTTAGTTTAAATGAATTGAATTAATACAGTAATTACATATAATTATTATAAATAAAACTTGCCTCTGTGATTTAACCAATAATAAAGTTATATTTTGTGTATATTTAATCAATTAGAGATAGACCGTAGTAATATAAAATAGTTTAAATATTTATATTGGATGTATATTCCAAAAATGATGCATGTCCAACTAAATTACAGGTTATGTTATAGTTTTCTTTTTTTTACTATTGATATTGATGCTGCTGTACGTGATGATGTTGCAAAATTATTTATTATTATTTTATAAATTTTAATGAATATATAATGGAAATAATTATATCATTTATTTTATAACAATAGATTTTACCTGCGATGATAAAAACATATTTGAATCCATGAGCTGATAATGCATGCACTGCAATGCCGGGCACCATCACATTCTTAATATTTTGTGCACTATAAATCCAATAATAATTAAATATATATTAATATTAATTGTATTTTTATTTTTATAATAATTTGTGTATTTATCTTTATTACTAAAATTAATTACAATATTTTCCATTTTCTTAAATGCGAGGTCCGAAACAAAAGAAAATTAATGAGGAAAACAAAAAACTATTAAAATATCAAAAATCCGTTATAACGTAACATCATCAATTTATTCTACTACTACAAATGAAATTTTTTCGTATATTTGTTTCATGATTTTTTTATGGTTTTTTTAATATAGTACAAAAATACAGGTTTTTTCTCCTTTTAAATTATTTGTCCTTTTCCAAAGTAAATAGATGCCAATAGAATAAATAAGTGTATACCCTTCTCACTTATTATTATTATTATTTGAATCTTCATTAATGTCACCATTGTTTCTACCGTCCTTAATTTTCGTACTGTTTTTACCATTCATAAATAATTGATTTTTGTTACGATATTTTATAAATAGTAAAAAAATTTCACATCTGTCGACAGACCAACAACACACATAACGAAATTAATCAGCATATAAAAAATTGAGAATAATACACGTTTTTGCTACAAAATTCCTTCAATATTGATATCCAGCTCAGATCTATTGACCACATCAACTGGATGATCTCTTGAACAATTACGACTTCGCTATTATGTTAATCAATAAAATGAGTGTAAAATTTTTCAATTGATTCACAACAAATAATTAAGAATATTGAATTGAAAATCGATCAAATAATATTAGTGATTCAATTTTACATACACATACCAGTTTTTATCATATATTATTAGAATCAGCTTCTGGAATCTAATCCTCCTTATTCACAACTAAGTAAATTCAAAATAAATTAAATGACATTCTTTCCGCTCACTTAATAATGTAAGTTTGAATGATACAATTGAGTTGTGGTTGAGAATTCGTATTGAATTATTATACATCAGTGTTAATGAAGGAAATATTTAATTTCTGTGTTTTGTTTGGTGAACCAACAACTGATGATTTGCCAAATAATACAAATATTATACATATCGTAATTAATTGTTGTTGTTTTTGTTATTGGAGTTGTAACATGTATAATAATTACGATCATGCAATTCAAATCATTGTATTTGAAAATATGGATGTAATGTTGGTGGTGGTGATGGTCGTGATTTATCCATTTAATACTGTATCCTGAGAATACAATTGAAACCAAAAATTTGTAATAAAATTTAGTTTAAATAAATTTAATTTACAAAAACTTTATAAATATAATTAATTAATAATAATAAAACTTACCTATGAGCTGTAACTTAACCAATAAAATTAGTTACATATTGTGGATTTATTAAATACATTTAAGAGAAGTAGTAGTAATATAAAACGGAAGATATATTCATATTCAAGTCCAATTTACAGGTTATGTTGATATACTATTGAAATTGATGGCACGTTGTTCGTGATGTTCCAAAATCTGTATCTTTATAATTAATTATACATTATAATTAATATATTATATAATTAATTAAATAATTTAATTTATAATAATAGATTACCTGCGATGCATAAAAATATATTCCATGTGCTGATGATACACGCACCGGCCGGCGCCAACACTTTCTGATGAATATCTTGCATTTGTGCATTAAAAACTATAATTTAATAACAATGATATAAATATTAATATTAATTCTATTTCTATTTTATTATTATTATTATTATTATTATTATTATTATAATTATTTATTTAATTATATGTTTTTTTATAAAAACTACTTACAGCCATTTCTTTTTCCAACGAGCAAGAAAACAAAAGTCAATGAAGAATTACAAAAACAAAAATTTTTTGAAATGTCCAAATTTGAAGTATGAAAAAAATGTATTCTATTACAATATTATATTTTCTACTATTACAGCGGGATTTATCATTCATCCTATATTCATAACCTCATTTATTTTAACCACTGTGTTCCCCGCAATTAGAAAATGTAATGTTGGTGATGGTGATGGTCGTGGTTTATCCATTTAATATTGTATCCTGAGTATACAATTGAAACCAAACATTTGTAATAAAATTTAGATTAAATAAATTTAATTTACAAAAACTTTTTAAATATAATTAATTAATAATAATTTAATAATAATAAAACTTACATGTGATCTGTAACTTAAGCATTAATATTAGTTACATATTGTGGATTTATTTAATACATTTGAGAGAAGTAGTACTAATATAAAATGGGATATATTCATATTCAAGTCCAATTTACAGGTTATGTTGATATACTATTGAAATTGATGGCACGTTTTTCGTAATGATGTTCCAAAATCTGTATCTTTATAATTAATTATACATTATAATTAATATATTATATAAACAATTAAATAATTTAATTTATAATAATAGATTACCTGCGGTGCATAAAAATATATTCTATGTGCTGATGATACATGCACCGGCCGGCGCCAACACTTTCTGATGAATATCTTGCATTTGTGCATTAAAAACTTTAATTTAATAACAATTAAATAAATATTAATATTAATTCGATTTCAATTTTATTATTATTATTATTATTTATTTAATTATATGTTTTTTTATTAAAATTACTTAAAGGCTTTTCTTTTCCAACGAGCAAGAAAACAAAAGTCAATGAAGAATTACAAAAACAAAAATTTTTTAAAAATGTCCAAATTTGAAGTATGAAAGCTACCTTAAATCAGGAGAAATCAGTGGAATTTATTGTATGCATTTTTTTAGTACACAACAATAAAAAATTATTTATTTGTGTATGAAAAACAGTATGAGTATAAATTAAGGTGAGTTGAGGAATGGTGAATTTAATTAAGGTAATAAATCGTAATAGAATGTTTGGAAAGAGGAGAAATATATTGTTATTTTTTCTTTTTCGTTTTCTCATTTATGATGGAAATAAAAAGAAATGACTTGCATTTGTTGTTTTTGTGGGTTAAGCAAAATATAAATTTTTAATAAGAATTACTTATCAGAAAAATTGCATTGTATGAAGAAAAATCATTGATATAATTTCTTTTAAATGAAAATGCATGCTAATTTTATTAAATTAATATAAAAATTTTTCTATTTATTGTAATCCTAAATTAATATTAATGATTATGCATTCAAAAAAGCATTAATTTTAAAACGTAGTATATAAATATAATTTTATTATTAATAATTATCCAATGTAAACAAACACACATACACACGCACACACACACACACAATTATTTTTATAATTGATTTTCCTTCGACGAGTATTTCCATTCATTGAAATTTCATATAAAAACATTAATTTTCCTAATACATATGAAAATTTCAAATGAAAATTCTGAGAAAACTCATGAAAATTTCGGTGTCCTCTGGTGGTAAAAAATGTTTCTAATATTATAATTAAATTAAATGGGAAATTTCAGGGAAATGGATAAATTTTGAAGGTAAATTAGAGGAAAAATGATGGTATATATTTGGCACACGGTAAAAATTCTAGCTCAGCCGTTTGAAGTGGTAGGAGGATGGGATTCGTTTTAAATAATAGGTAATTAAACTACCTAACTTTTTGTAAAAAAAAAACTTGGATTTTTCACCATGAATATGAAACCGTTATTTGAAAATTCCGGGAAAACCCGTAAATAGATTCGGGTCCTCTAGTGGTAAAAAACACTTCCAATATTCTAACTAAGACATTTGGAAAATTTCAGGAAAATCCGGAAAATTTTAATTTTAATCGGAAAATTCCGGGAAAACTGTAATAGTTAGGACAAATTTTCAGTACAACTCCCTCAGTTCATTTACCATCTATATCCATTTATGGCTATAAGACATCTGTAAGTCTTCTACTTTAGGCTGGAGAAATTTCCCGGAATTTCTGAAAACGGACTTTTTGATGTTCTCGAAAAAAATTAATTAGGTAGCCAATTTTTGTTCCAGCCATATTATAGAGATTCTTAATGCGCACAACAAAGCTTCTGGACTTTTTCCGTGGAAAATCTATTACTCAACTTATGACCGATTTAAGATTTGGAAATTTTCGTGTAAGCCTAACTTTGGGCGCTCATTGTGAGAAAACCATTAGGCTTAGAGAGTTGGGGTGGGGCTTAAAGTACGTGGCATTTAGTCTACTATCTGTGATAAATAGGGCATTGGAAAATTCCATTGGGAAAGTTGGAAAATTCCAATTTGAAAACTTAAAAAAATCGATGTTTTTCGTTGTTCCTGGAAAATCCGTATTTTCCACTGGAAAATTCCAAAAAAAATCTTAGCAGAAAGATTGAACTTTCCTTTACATTTCTGCATCATTGGATTTTTAGAAAATTCAATATTTCTCGACTTTCCAGTCATCGGAAGATTGGTCTGCAAACGATTTTCCAAACTTTAGGCACCCCTAGTTGGAAAACCCTTATAGATAGAATGTCATCCCCATAGTATAATGTGTAGCCCTTGGGAAGGACTATCGCTGGTAAGAAGATCCTGGCAAAATAGTGAGTATTTCCGGAGTTATAGGGGTGCAAATGTGACCCATTTGGTACTTTCGAAGCCCCATAACTCCGCCCCCTTAAGGAAATCCGGCAAAGTGGTCGACAAATATTGTTTTTTTTCCGAGCTCTACAATCCCTGAAAATCTGAAGGTCCTACGGGCAAAAAAATTTTTTCGGCAGTGGGTTATAACCCACACTTTTGAAGGTCAAAAAAGTCCAAAAAAATAGGGCTGGAAATAGGCTTAAACGATGAAGGGGCATCGTGCGAACACGAATCCGTTGAGATATTTCGAAAATTCCGCCTCTAAGTGGATCAAAAATGAAAAACAAAAAAAGAAAATTCCGGAAAATTCCGTGAAAAATTATGGCTAAAAATAGGCTCAAACGATCGGTGCTGGTCGTGCGAACAAGAATCCGTTGAGATTTTTCGAAAATTCCGCCTCTAAGTGGGTCAAAAGTGAAAAAGAAAAAAATTTAAAAAAAAATTTGCCTCCTGTTAATTCTGCGCGACTGTTACTTCGTCTTAAAAATGCCTGGTATTTTAGTGGAAATTTTTATGGATTTCTTAAAAGCGTTATAACTCAGCCGTTTGAAGTGGTAGGAGGGAAAGATAGGTATCAAACGAAAGGTAATTACATAACCTAACTTTTGGTAACATAAAAACATGGAAAAATTTTCCAAAAATTTTCCAAAAAAATTTCCAAAAAACGCTATAACTCAGCCGTTTAAAGTGGTAGAAGGGAGGGATAGGTATCAAACGATAGGTAATTATATAACCTAACTTATGGTAACATAAAAACATGGATTTTCTTTCCAAAAATTTTCTAAAAAAATTTCCAAAAATTGCCTAAAAATAGGCTCAAACGATCGGGGCTGATCGTGCGAACAAGAATCCGTTGAAATTTTTCGAAAATTCCGCCTCTAAGTGGGTCAAAAATGAAAAACAAAAAATGAAAATTCCGGAAAATTCCGTGAAAAGTTATGGCTAAAAATAGGCTCAAACGATCGGGGCTGGTCGTGCGAACAAGAATCCGTTGAGATTTTTTGAAAATTCCGACTCTAACTGGGTCAAAAATGAAAAACAAAAAATGAAAATTCCGGAAAATTCCGTGAAAAATTATGGCTAAAAATAGGCTCAAACGATCGGGGCTGGTCGTGCGAACAAGAATCCGTTGAGATTTTTCGAAAATTCCGCCTCTAAGTGGGTCAAAAGTGAAAAAGAAAAAAATTTTAAAAAAAATTTGCCTCCTGTTAATTCTGCGCGACTGTTACTTCGTCTTAAAATTGCCTGGTATTTTAGTGGAAATTTTTATGGATTTCTTAAAAGCGCTATAACTCAGCCGTTTGAAGTGGTAGGAGGGAAAGATAGGTATCAAACGAAAGGTAATTACATAACCTAACTTTTGGTAACATAAAAACATGGAAAAATTTTCCAAAAATTTTCCAAAAAAATTTCCAAAAAACGCTATAACTCAGCCGTTTAAAGTGGTAGAAGGGAGGGATAGGTATCAAACGATAGGTAATTATATAACCTAACTTATGGTAACATAAAAACATGGATTTTTTTTCCAAAAATTTTCTAAAAAAATTTCCAAAAATTGCCTAAAAATAGGCTCAAACGATCGGGGCTGGTCGTGCGAACAAGAATCCGTTGAGATTTTTTGAAAATTCCGACTCTAAGTGGGTCAAAAATGAAAAACAAAAAATGAAAATTCCGGAAAATTCCGTGAAAAATTATGGCTAAAAATAGGCTCAAACGATCGGGGCTGGTCGTGCGAACAAGAATCCGTTGAGATTTTTCGAAAATTCCGCCTCTAAGTGGGTCAAAAGTGAAAAAGAAAAAAATTTAAAAAAAAATTTGCCTCCTGTTAATTCTGCGCGACTGTTACTTCGTCTTAAAATTGCCTGGTATTTTAGTGGAAATTTTTATGGATTTCTTAAAAACGCTATAACTCAGCCGTTTGAAGTGGTAGGCGGGTGGGATAGGTATCAAACGAAAGGTAATTACATAACCTAACTTTTGGTAACATAAAAACATGGATTGTTTTCCAAAAATTTTCCAAAAAAATTTCCAAAAAAGTGGCTTAAAAATGGCTAAAAATAGGCTCAATCGATCGGGGCTGATCGTGCGAACAAGAATCCGTTGAGATTTTTCGAAAATTCCGTCTTTAAGTGGGTCAAAAATGAAAAAGAAAAAATTTAAAAAAAAAATTTGCCTCCTGGTAATTCTGCGCGACTGTTACTTCGTCTGAAAATTGCCTGGTATTTTAGTGGAAATTTTTATGAATTTCTTAAAAACGCTATAACTCAGCTGTTTGAAGTGGTAGGCGGGTGGGATAGGTATCAAACGATAGGTAATTACATAACCTAACTTTTGGTAACATAAAAACATGGCTGTTTCTCCATGTTTTTTGTTTATTAAAAAACACTATAGCTCAGCCGTTGGAAGTGGTGGGCGGGTGGGATAGGTATCAAATGATAGGTAATTAAATTACCTAACTTTTGTTAT
The DNA here is from genome assembly GCA_910594885.2 of Bibio marci. Classification (NCBI taxonomy): domain Eukaryota; kingdom Metazoa; phylum Arthropoda; class Insecta; order Diptera; family Bibionidae; genus Bibio; species Bibio marci. The sequence goes on along the minus strand of OU343118.1, from coordinate 20,220,791 downwards.
CATAAAAACCGGGATTTTTCACCATGCATATGAAATCGTTATATGAAAATTCCGCAAAAACCCGTAAATAGTTTCGGGTCCTCTAGTGGTGAAAAATGTTTCTAATCTTCTATCTCAGACATCTGGAAAATTTCAGGAAAATCCGGAAAATTTTAATTTTGATCGGAAAATTCCGGGAAAACTGTAATAGTTAGGAAAAATGTTCAGTACCACTCCCACAGTACATTTACCATCTAAATCCATTTATGGCTATAAGAAATTTGTAAGTCATCAACTTTAGTCTGAAGAAAGTTTCCGGAAAATCTCAAAACTAGCTTTTGGATCGTCACGCCCAAAATAAATTAGGTAGCCACTATTTGTTACGTCCATCTTGTGGAGGATCTTAGGGCGCATCTTTATTAATTGTGCAACTGAATGATTTCTTGACCAATTTGGTATGTAGGCAGGCATTAATTTTAAAGAAACTAGTTAATAAATATCTGTATAATCCTATTTCGAGAACCATTATACAAAATTTCACCGAAATTGGTCAAGAAATGATGCAAATATTCCCTTTAATAGAAATGCATAGCATTACGTACACATATACCCACCCATACATTCAATACACACAAACACATAAACAGACCAAGAAATTCGAAAAAATAACCAAAATATACGATTTTTTCAGAATAGTTATTAGGCAATCATAACCATATGATAGTGAAAATATTGTTTAATTTTTATTTAAATATTTGTATATTTGTATTTGTATATGGTTTTATATATAAAATATGTATTTTAAAATGAATTTATGAGTTCGTGTAATATTGAACTAACATTTTAATTTTAATATATAATTATACAATAATTTATTTTCGCGTTCGTGTAATATTGAACTGGCATATTTAATTTAATATACAATAATGAATTTAAGAATTCTAGAATTTTACTTTTGAATATATTATTTTATATCAATTTTATTTTATTATGCAGATATTTTAAGACTATTTAATATGTAATTTGTTCAATTTTCAATCTGGGGCAGTGCCCTATTTGCCCAATAGGTAGCTTCGCCACTGATTACTACTATTATTATCTATTATTAATTTTAACCCTTTTAACATGTATTCAGTAAACATAAATTAATTAACCAAATATTTATGATGAATTCTTATTAATTTCAATACTTTAAATTAATTTTAAATAACTAATGTTCTTTTAACAAATTTATTTTAATATTTTAAACGAATTCAAATTTTTTTAATTTAAATTCAATATGTTAAGAAAACATTCTCAGCGATTGGCTTTGAAAAAAAAAAAAACAAACCAATTTCTTGAGAGTTATATTTAAATAATGTTTTAAAATGCAAATTGTGATTCAATTTAATGAGGTTTACTCTATAATTAAGGGTTTGTTTGTTATTTATCTTATATAATAAGTTACATGTAATTGTAATTGTTAAACTTTATAATCATGAAATTAAATTGAATTATAATAAAATGAAGTTATTATTTAACATTGAAATCTTGGTAGAAATTTTAATTTAGCTAATTCCGTATTCATTTTTAATGTATAATATAATATCTAATACGAGTATAATCTTTAATTGTAATAATTACAATATACAATAACATTTAAAATTTAATTTATGCTTAAAGCTAAAACTTATTTTATTTATATATTAAAATATAATATTTTATATCATCAATTTGATAGAATGGTGTGTTGCTAATAAATCATTTAATAATAATCTGATGCCAGAAGTAACATAAGGTTGCCACAATTTAATAATCGAATTACGTGTTGTTTCAATATACTTTTTTTAAATCATCTGCAAATATAGAAATGAATTGAGATTAATATTACAGAGTATTTATTTACAAATATTTGATATTACCAATAAACAAAACAAATATAATTTATAATTTGTGGTAATTAGTTAAAGACCAATTGGTGAATTGGTATAGATTCCCATTAGGACTAATTTATCAACTTCACTGTAATGATATATGTTCTTTATTTTGTATTATCGCTTACGTGCGGCAAAAATTTTTGTTGTAGTTGTCCATCACAAATAACTGCAAAAAATGCTATACATAAGCTTCCATTGGTTGTGGTCCTGTAGTATAGTTAATAATTATCACCAATGGTATGACGCACGTAATAATTTCAATTTATATTTTGGTATACCAGCATCTATATTAATTTTAATAATGTGATTGCATTACATGCGCAGCATATGTTAATTTTGTTGTTAATAGCACTGAAGCTAAAATTTGAATTGAACGCTTATTTATTATATTCCATAATTTATATGTTTGCATGATATGTTTAATTCATCATTATTATTGCCCATTAAAATATCATCGCGGTTGTTGATATATCAGTCACTGTACTATATGTTCTTTCGATAATATATATCAAGTCACTTTTGTGACACAAGTCATTTCTGTTTATTTAGCTTTTTCTTTTCTAATCGAAATAATGAAAAAATAAACAAAAACAACATTGGTGCGTGCATCGCTGTTTGTTATTATCTTCCTCTTCCTTCATTTGTAAGTTTTTGAAAGTAACTTCTTAATAAACACCTGTATAATCTATGATCTATTCCGAGAATCTTTATACAAAATTTCATCGAAATTGGTCAAGAAATGATGGAAATAGTCCCTTTAATATAAATGCACACCCATACATTCAATACACACAACTACATAAACAGACCAAGAAATTCGAAAAAGTAACCAAAATATACGATTTTTTCAGAATAGTTATTAGGCAATCATAATCATATGATAGTGAAAATATTATTTAATTTTTATTTATTTAAAAATTTATTGGAGGCGGGCGATAATACAACAACAAAGTCATAATATATAATAAATATAATAATAATAATAATAAATATATAATTTATAAAATTTATATACCGTACGGTATATTATGATTTTTATTATATTTGGTCCGCCTCTAATGATAGAAGAAAAAATGACTTTCTATTGTATTACCAACAAATATTTAAATAAAAAATAAACAATATTTTCACTTTCATATGGTTATGATTGCCTAATAACTATTCAGAAAAAATTGTATATTTTGGTTACTTTTTCGAATTTCTTGGGCTGTTTATGTAGTTGTGTGTATTGAATGTATGGGTGGGTATATGTGTACGTAATGCTATGCATTTCTCTTTAAGGAATTATCTGCATCATTTCTTGACCAATTTCGATGAAATTTTGTATAAAGGTTCTCAAAATAGGTTTATACAGGTATTTATTAACAAGTCAAATTCATTTTTCTATTTCTTACATTTTTCACAGCTTTCAGCTGTTTATATATTGTAACAAAGAATATACATAATCGCATTCTATAAATCCGTAATCTAAAATATGAATTTTCATGTTTAATTAAAAATTAAATATAATATGGGTCAAATTAAAAAATGTCTAATACGTTACCTCTGGTTGGATTCATCATAAGATGTATGATTGTCAACAATTTAAATTTAGTAAATTCTTCAGAATACATGTTTGCTATTGTAATTACTATAGTTTTCATTTTGTTGATTATGTGGTTGAAGATATATTGGTGTTAACTATAATTATTGGTACTGTTGCCGATGAAATGATATATAATTGTTTTCTATTTATGGGATAATTTTGCTATGATGTTTTGTATGCGTTTGTAACACAATAATATTTTAATATTCATTAGATTTTGGTTGTCAAATCATTAAATTAATCTAATTATCTGGTTGTTTTTTTTTCTATGATGGTACATCCACAGTAAACAAATACAATTGTCATCAATATCATAATAAATAGTTGTTGCATATGATAATATTGATTATATTGCCGTTGTAGATTTAATTGTTGTTGTGAACATAATAGTGGTGATGCAACCAATGCTATTGTAGTTGCTGCAAAATATGGCAATACAATTAAAACTGTAACTGCATTTGGCTGTATAAAATACAATTTATTTTAAATATAATTATTATAAATAATATATGATTTAATGATAATGGTATATTTTGTAGAGTATATATAATTACAACAACATTTTAAAATTGTATACAAAAATTAAACATAAAGTATGTAAATAGAAAAACTTTAACTTTTTCATTAATGTTATCTTTTATTCATTTTTTTTTCATATATATATATTATAGCAAAATAAAATTTTATTGGAAATGGTAATGTATTTTAATTAAATTACAGTTACAATAAATATACCAAGTTTATTTACATTTATCATCAAGATTTAATTTTAACCTTCTGTTGTATCAATATATGAAAATATAATATAAAAAAAAAGATTCAGGACCCAAATGTATACGAATAGTATGTGTGCATTTTTGACAATATTTTACAATTACATTACAACTAATAGTATATTTACACAATATTTCCATTTTTTAATAATCAAATTAGTAATTAACTATAATATATACAGTTTACATAAATTAAATTGAATTAAAAATGCTTTTTATAAATAAATAAGAAATTATTTTATGAAGAATTATAGCTTAATTTTTTCTAACTCTCACCATTTGACTTTACATACGAAACATTAGTTAAAAGGTTGATATAATTTATGTAATACAATTAAACGACAATTGTATGAGAAAATTACGCACAACAAACAGTTTACTAATATTTGTAAATCTTTAAAGTTAAAGAGGGTTAACAAAAAAAATTAAACTAGAATCCATTTGATGCGCCACATTTGAAACTATATATATAATTTATTTTTACCTATCTAATTCTCATACAAAATATGTAAACTATAAATAATAATTGTTTATTGTATATTATTTCGATAAAAAAAAAAGCTCAAGTTTTCCTAAACAATTATTATTTATCAAATATAACTGCCAATTACATAATTTCATTGATTAAATTCATACAATGTTATCTTCCCGTGAAAGCTAACCTTGTACTTATATTCAAACCCTCACATAAATCACAATACTTAAACAAATGGATTATTATAATAACAACATAACCTAATAATAATAATAAAAATTAACAAAAAATGGTACGAATTTCGTTTTGCTTAATTTGCATATGCCGCGCCTTTTTCCAATTATTACCCACAAGTAAATTAACAATACAATTTATTAAATAAAATTTGTATAAATGCATTTAAAATATAACAAAATTATTTCCTGTATATTTTTACATATCACCATTTTTAACAGCAACAAAATTATTTCCTACAATACCAGGCACCTGTAAAGAAGAAATAAGAATCATCGAAAATTAAATATGTTCATAAAGATAGTATTTTAATATTCCTTATACAACACTAAGTAATACATATATCGAGATCTTTTTATACGTACATCTGGTTTTGGTCGATGTGTATCAACAGCTTTAATTGGTAATTTAATATGTTCAACTTTACATCCATATGCAACTGGTGTTAATTTAATTACAGTATGTAAAGGTACTTGTAAATATGGCAGTTCCTCTGCAAAAAAAAAATATCAATATAATAAACACATTAAAAAAAAAAATATATTATTATAATTAATATAAGATTTAATTCTGTAAAGTTAAAATCCACATCGCTGAGCAATTTTCATAAAGATTGTCTGCTGAAAATATAACCAACGACCACATGAATATAACTCGTCTAATCCGTATTGACACCAGAAAAGTTTTTACATGATCAATCTTGAATCGCTGAAACAAGCCGGAGGCTTATTTCTATTTCATTTTGCAGATTCAGTTAATAATCGTAACAAAACAATATTGCGAAATTATATAATTATAATAATTACCTGCTGGATTATCTAAGAAATATGCCAATAGGCATCTAAGCACAGCCTGATGTGATACTACTAATACATTTCCCTGACGTTCCAATTCCATTATCACAGGTTCAAGACGAGCAACTAAATCTTCATAACTTTCACCGCGTGGATATCTATAATAAAATTTATTTTCATCACGTGCCTTAAAATCGGATGGAAATCTTTCTTGAATTTGTTCATATGTCATTTCTTCACAAGTTCCCTAGAATATGTATACAAGTAAAGAAAAACAATTTTAGTGCAACAGATTCATGGTAAAATTAACATGCTTTTTTTTTATTTATGAAAGAAATTAATGATATACCGCATCAATTTCATTTAGTGCTTTCCATCTTTCTTGTGGAGCTGGTACATCGGCAACCGTTTGAATAGCACGTTTCATACGTGATGTCCATACTCTTAAACCTTCAATATGTTGTTGTTCAATAAATTTAGCTAATGCAACTGCATATAGAATACCTCTTTCACTTAAATCAGCATCACCACCAATTAAACCTTTTAAATTATGTTCACTTTCACCATGCTACAAATTATTATTACAAAGAATTTTAATCAATAATAACATTATTCAAAAAACAAACGAACAAATACAACAACAATAATAACTTATAAATATTTACTCTGGTTAAATAAATTGTTCGTGGTGTAATATGTATATTCATAAGATAATAAACAATACGTGATTGTATATGCCCTTCATGTTTGCGTACCACTACTTTTTCACCTGTATTAAAAATTTTCATATACGATAATGCATTTTCTTTTTCTTCATCTAATATTTCATATTTTTCTTGATAATGTTCAATTCTTAATAGGAAATCACTTAATGCAGCATCCATATTCATATTTGTATAATCCGGACTACTTACTTTTACTTCCTAAATACATAATTAAAAAAGTTGATAAATTATTAAGATAATTTATAATATAATGGACATATATTAAATAATAGTATTGTATATGGATATCATCAATTTTAAATGGTTTTCAACAAAAATGAATTATGAGTATAATTATTAGAGTTCGTATGATTTAGGAATGAAATCAAATTATAAATTTCTCCGAGTAATTCATTGTTTAAATATAAATATGTACTATTATGATGTCATAAAAAATGTGGCAACATTTTGTATTGTTTTTCAGTTCACGATACATGATGACAAAAATTATTTAAATCGTTTCAATATATAGGAATGTTATAACATACATTGATATAAAAATAATTTGATTTTAATGAATAACAATTTTAATTAACAATTTTTACCAATTATATTGCAAAAGATTAAAAGTCATATATAAATAAGTCACCGCCATGTGATAATAATAAGATAAATAATATATTATGCTGTGAAAATAGCAACAGGTGAATAAAAAATTTGTTTCGATTTTTAATAGAAAAGAGAATAGCAAAATTGGAAGATTGCCAAGGAAGTAAAAGACTACACATAATCAGAAAGTTTTATGGCGCTTCTAAAGAAATTTTTTTCTTTTATAAACACGTGTTGTGTTTTGTTATATATTAATTATATTTTATCTATTGTAAAAAGAAATAAAAATTTTTTATATTTCATAATATTTAAAAATTTGCAAATTTTTTTTTTTTTTTCAATGTAAGTAAGGTGCAATAATTTTTTTTTTTATTTTTTGCGTGTATCAAACTGTTTCTTTGCACAAATATAGTCATGAAGTAGTTTTTATAACGGATGTATGCCTATGATTCCGTTTAATTTTGAGTAAATATTATACATAATATTCCGAACGATTTTATTTCAATGCTAGATTCGAATTTAGGTTAATTGTTTGTTGATGGATACATAATGGTTTCAGCAAGTTAAACAGTTCAGCAAATTTTGCTGTTCCTCTGTATCAAACTTATTATTTTAGAAGCAGACAGCACCACCCTTTGCAAATTGCATTCGATGAGAGGGTGTGGTAATTTCTAGAAGCAAACTATATGTTTCCGCCATACTTCATTCATTTTAATGAAATATTGAAGTGTGCTATAAAAGTCAATAGTTTTTTTCTTTTCAACAAATACATAAATGTAATGATAACAATATATTCGTACATATAAAAAAGTTAATTATTACAAAATCGGATTTCGATTGATTAACTACATATCATCTGCTGATAGTTCATACGGTGTGGTCTATTGTGCACAATATATAACTGATTAAAATAACTATCGCTTTTATAAAGTATTTGAAGAAAATCAATCACTAATCATTTAAACGTTTACGCACAATGTTTTTAATATTTTTGATTATAGATTGTCATCAAATGTAGATAGATAAATTTTCTAACATTCACTTACCATTATATTTTGTTCAACTATCATAGGATCATCGCATATTGATTCAACAAAAAATAATTTATATCCCCATTTATCTACAACAATATCATGAATCATTTTTCTACGTTCAATAGTTGAATTTGTAGCATCAAATACCTAAAATAAAAAGAAAACAAAAATATATACAAAATCACAAAAATTATAAACACCAACAGAAAAAATATAACAAATAATAAATAACTTCTATATTAAAACTTACAGCTACTTCACCCTTTTCCTGTAACCACAGGCATGCATCTTCTAAAGCACGTACAGCACATTCTGTTCGTATAGCCATAGCTTCACGATTTTCTGCACGAAAGAATTCATGACTTTTATATGCTGATGTTGCATTACGACGATATTCACCCAAATTATATACTAAACCGTTTTGAAAGAATATTAATATTAAGGAAAATTTATAATTAATTTACATATTTACATTTAAAAATTAATTTATACCTTTGGTAAATATTCCGACCCAATTCAAATAACGCGATAATTTCTTTGCAATATATGTTTTACCTCTTGCAGGTAGACCTACCATTGCAATAACATGTGGTTTATTTACATAATTTACACGTTCGCCTAAAATTGGTGTGATACAATTTTAATATATTATACAATAATTCAAATTTTATTTTGTTATATTTTTTTCAGCGTTTATATTGTTATGAAAAATTAATGGAATATGAAATTAAATTATATTAAATATATGAATATTATTTTATTTTTATGTAATTATTTAACTGTTTTAATTTTTTTATAGACCTATTAATTAATTACATATACAAATTAGTTGTATTAATTATAATTGAAATTAAATATTGCAAATTTTTTTTAATACATTGTATTAAGTTATAGGAAGTATATGTGAAAAAAATAACAAGCAGATAGTGCATTAAAATGTTCTCTTTAGTAAAATGTGATTACATTATAATAGAGAAAGATCACCATGCATGCATTATTATTTTAATATGTTTATCGAATTATTTATTTATAAATTCAATCAAAAATTAATTATGCTAATAACAGATAACAAAAAATGTATTATCTTATAATTAATATTCTTTTATGTGCTATTATTGCAATGGAATAAATGATATTCGATCCATTGTAAAGTGAATGCGCTTATTTTTACTGTTTTTATAATTAGTTGATTTGTACATGATGCGAGTTAAGTTTTACCAGTATAGTCATAATTTTAATTACAATGCCAAACATTACACATTATATCTTTAGATATTTTTTCACATATTGATAAAAGCAATAAAAATGAAGTAAATTATAATTAATTTAAATAAGGCGAATTTTCAGTATTTTTCATACTAGAAATTACTGAAATGAATTATCATTTCTTCGTTAATGAAATCTGAAAGCAAATATCTTAAAAACGTTGTATTAGACAGTATGCTTTCACCAAATACGATTATTAAATCATAATCAACTTAAATAGTTCATTCGGCAAAAAAACGGTGGCTGTAACAGTTTAGGGTAAATACATTGGACCAATGGGCCGACAAATGAAATGTTGGTCAAATGTACCACTGGCTATAGAATTAGTTAATGTGTGGTATCAAAAAATTGTGTATAAATATAATATAATTGATGTAGTTAGATACTATAACAGATTTTACAAATAACATATGTTCAGTTTGTTGAACTATAAAGAATTCATTATCGAAAAATGACACCAAACACCAAAACAGAATGTCATATTAATTGATGTGATTTTTATAAAATATATGGTTATATTGTATTTCTATATATTTCTGTAATTAATTCTACTTTTTTTTTTAATAATTAAGTATTCAAATTTAAGCCATTATCGACTTAAAACTGAAACTAAAGATAATAAAGACAAATATACTGAAATATACTTAATTGTAATAATATAAGTTATCTGTCTTATCTTATCTAATAGAAAAAAAAAGTATATGAACAAAACAAAAAAAAAAAAAAACTGTTTATTAAATATACAGCTTTTTTATATAAAAAAATAATATTATATCAGAAAGGAAATTGTAGTATAAAATATAAATAATAAATGTTTAGGAAATTATTACACATTCATCATGCACATCGTCGGTTTGGGGTTCTATATATATAATTATACTTGTACTTTGATATCGAATTTTGTTATCATTAAACATCATTCAAATTTAATTATTTTTATCAATAATACCTGTGAAATTCAATATATAAATATTTATTTAATATTGTTAATAGCTTCGATAATGATGAAATATTTATCAAATTATTAATTATATAATTTTATCTTTGCAAAAATTGTTACTTTCACTTTTTCTTTAAGCATTATGACGTTTTGTTTTTATTTTAGGTTCTAGTCGTATATGACATATTACAGCCATTTTTAATTCAAAATGATTATAAAATTAATGACTGGAGTGGATCGTCATTGGAACATCGTACATCTATTATTTGTATACAATTATACAAAATTGTTGAAACTATAAAAGTTCTTCTCAACATAACAACACTATTCAAACATATTAAATCTTAGAACTTCTATCGAAACAGCTTCTTATCTTTTAACAGCAGTTATGTTTGATAATAGAGATGGCGAATATTATGAAATGCACAATACAGTTAATTGGTTTCTGTAAATATTGTTCATATTAATCCACAATTTATAGATTTTATTCATCCATTATCGTATTGTTTGCTTATCTTTCCACTCCACAGGGCGCAGTCTTTACACATACCATATAACATCATGATTTATATCTAACTATTTTGTTAATTTATAAATTATATGTAGTAATTATAATTCGTATTAAATATTATTTTATCTATTATAAAAATGCAATTATGGAAAACAAATTATTTATTTTATATAAAATAAACAAAAAAAAAAAAAGTGCAAATAAACAAATTTTGCAAATATGAATATATGCATTCATTGTCGTCGTACACAATCACATGTTGTATAAGGCTAAGAAGGGGGGTTATCAAGACGCTAAAGGAATTCTTTATTTTATTAAGAAAAAATATATAAAAAAATATAAATATTCACTATAAATTATTTTATAATAAAGTAAAATGAAGGACATATTGAAAGTCAATGGCAGTGTGTATATATGGAATATAGAATGACGTAAGGACATAAATTTAACTTTTAATCGTTAATTTCTAGTTAAATATTTATTCTTTTGTTTTTCGTTGTTTTGCTATGATGCAACTGCTGATATAATAAAAAAAAAAAAAAAATTTAACTTCAGTTTCACGCGGTGAAATTCCTCATATAACAAAAACATAAAAATATGAACGAAACGAAGAATTTTATGATCGCATTCGTTGTTTATTTCAAGTTATATGCTAGAAATATTTAATTAATAAGAATATTTTAAAAATAGAATTTATTATACGGTTTTTTCACTTGTTTTTGTTAACATTAGCTTTGTAAATTTATAAAAGATGTGAATTTTAAGAAAATTCAAAACTATAATTAAAAAACAAAAGCATATATAGAATGGAAATTATTACCATCACCAAATGTTTCTTTCGTAAGAAATTTCCAACCTAATGATTTTAAATCCATTTTCTTTTTAGAATATAGTACCAGGAAAAAAATTTACACACTTTCACTTATTTTTTGTTTGCAATAAATTCTATAAAGTATAAATATAACTTTATTAATTTCGCAAAAGGCAATTTTATTTATGGTTATGTATAAAATACTATTTTAAACAAATTTTTTATAAATTAGTTTTTTTACGCGTATATAGTTCTTACAAATGATTTTGTAATATAGTAATTATTATTTTAATAAATTAATTTTATATATATGTACAATAATAATAGAATCACATAAATATTGAAAATTTATGGTGACGTTTTCATTTTCCAATAGAAATTTTTTTTTCTTATTTTATAATAATATCTTTAACACTTTTGGTAGTTTTCTCTCTGCCGATAATCAAACTAATAATTAATATAATAAATAAATAAATAAGTCCATTATTAATGTACATAAAAATATAGCAATTGAATAAACTAAAAAATAAAATACACTTAACACGACACACGACTCGATGATAATGATAAAAAAAAAAGCTTGTGTACTGGATATTTTTTTTTATTTTATTATATTATTTTTAAATGAAAACATTTCTCTTAGTTTCCCTTCAAAACACACACAAGGCACAAGACACAATCATATTCACAAATACGTATCATATACGTCAATATTTTAAATACTTTACACCTATAATGTTAACTGGGTTTCCAAAGCTTTTCTCATAATGGAGAAAATTATTAATATTGCGTTTTTGCTTTATATGTTGGTTTAGTGAGCAAACATTAAATTTCTCACAATTTTTTTTTATCATGTTTATTGAACTGAACGCATTCAATGTTATTGTAAAGCAAGAACATCGCATAAAATTAAGGATTGAATCTATATTAAAAAATTCACTATGTTTTTTTAACTTTACAAGTTTTACGCAAAGCAAAAAAAAATTAAATTTCTCACTCACATGGTGATATGATATTCCTAGAATTATCAGAGTTAGAAGCCTAAGAATAAATACATCACACACATTACTGTATTTGAATGTCATTTAAAATACACAATACGTACAAGTACAATATATTCAATACAATACAATATACATAAATTATAGGATTAAAATATTCACATTAGAATAACAAAATAACCATTTATCCGATTATGTTTAAATTATTAACTGAAACATATTGATTTGAATTAGTAAATACAATGCTTTTCCAAGATTAATTACACTTCGTCATTCGTTAACATTCTCATTGGAATAATAACTCTTAAGTACAAACGTTTAGTTGTTTAACTTGAACATTTGTACTTAAGTATTTTATATGAGCATAAGTAATATTCTTGTGATACGCGCTTTGGTGGATGACTATTACACATATTGCATAACATGATGTTTCACTAGATAGCAAATTAGTTAAATTTTAAAAAGTAAAATTAACCAACACATTTACATTTGCCTATATAATGTAATTATACATAATTTTAAGAAATAGAATAACTATACAAACTAAACTACACCTTCACTAAGTCCAACCAATGTTATTATATTTATATTCAGTTATAATTAATTTTTAAAATATATATATAACTAAAACTTTTAATTTGGAAAACAAGGGCCATGTGCGTATTCAATGTAATGTGATTTGTGATAATGTATGTAAATATATTATTAAAAAAAATAACAAAATGTGATACGACTTTATGTTATCAATTTCAATATGAAATAGACTGCGTGAATAGTAGAGCGTAGTGTATGGGCCGACTTGTGTTCTAGTCGTATGTTATAACAGAGTGGTGATGTGATTCCTAGTAATCTTATTGTTATGCGCAATTTTATATCGTCAACACACAGCCAGGCGAATAAACAAAAACGAACAGTAATAACTCGCTTTTTGATAGATATTTTAGAACCACGTATACTCTAAACTTCTTCTAAAGAATTATTAGAATATGAATCAAAAGCACCGCCATATATAATATATTCCATTCCGTATCTAGTAATTTTTTAAGTATTTTTATAATTTTAACTTAAATGTATATATGTTAATTTATTTATTATTTATTTACTTAAAGCTATATGTTTATTTACTTTTCTTTTATATAATTGATAACAAGGGTATTATATAAAAATAAAATAATTAATACATTTAATCGTTTTATTATTTTTTTTTTAAATAAATACTATTTATTTATGTATAGGTGCGAACGCGTTATTATATTATATTATATATATATATCGCAGTCCGACTGAACTGAAAATCAAAGTTAATTTTATTAAAAATATATAATATGTACAATAAATAATTGAATTTTTATAAATAATAAAGATAAGACATTTTAAAAATAAAATTAATCATTATAAAATTGAAGAAAACTTATCATTTTCACTCAATTATAATTTGAAATAAGAAAAAAAAATATATAAATAATACTTAATATAATTATGATTTATAATTTATTCAAATATACGTGTACATTAGATATATTGTTAACGACAAAGATTAATTCATAATTAATTAGTTTATTTAAATTAGAATCATTTGACTGCGGCAAATTATTATTATGACTGCGCATAAGAATACCATATTTGTCTGGATGATTCGAAACCATAAACCTTTCCATGAGCATCATTAATTAGTTTTTATGTACGAGCATATTAAAAAATTGCTTGACAACTGCTACATGGACACGAAGGACACAAAATCGTTTCTTAGATGGGTGAATCTGTTTATTCTATTTGCACGAAAGTTTGGGCAAAGGTTGTATAGCAATATTTTTCTATAAATTATATTACTTCATTTTGAATAACCAACATGCAAATTTTTTTTACTTATTCAATAATGAAAGAAATCATGTGATTACGAATATAATATAATTTTTTTTTTATGCATAAATATAAAAGTTAAATCAAATATGAATTTGCTGTTTAATATATATTTTATTAGATATAGAACCGCAGCGACTACATGAAACCGAAAGAGTCGATATAGACTATTATTCATATAAATAAATATATATATTTAAAGTTTTTATATGCGAAATATTTTGTTAATTTATTTTCCGATCAGCAAGTGTGCTTGGTTATGTCGTTGAACTGAATTTAAAATTTATTAAAAATTAATGTTAATATATTATTGCATTCACTCACTTTCCACTCTGATGAATTATAACGAAAAAAAAATAAAAATGAGGGAACTAATATGTAAATTATAATTTAATGTTTATTAACTAAAGTTTTTTTATTTTATTTATTGTATTTATATTTCAATTTACCAAATGTTATGTATACACACAAATTGAAGAAATCAATATATTATAAATACATTGCAAATAAATAAAAGTACAAAACGTTAACATATAAACGTAAAAAGTTAATAATTTATACATCCAGTGACATAAAAAAGTACGATTTTTGATATATTTCCGTAAAATTATATTTGAGTACATTCATCAGTGTGTAAATTATTCAAATATATATGAAATTAAATATTCATTCGCATATACTAATAACATAATATATTTACATATTTTCTTATATGAATTGATATGGAAAAATATATAATTATTTGAATTTGTATTAAGGATATACATAAATAACACTTGTGTAAGACTATATACTAACAAATGACTCATTTGAGTTTGTGATAATGAATCGGTTCCCTAAAAATATCACCTTTGCACCTCGATGGTGAATGTTTGTATCATACATTACTATCTTAAAAGATGTTTTAGATTGTTTATCAACATTTTCCAAGTATATACTTTCAAAATATAGAAACACAATATTCATCGAATGCAGAAGATTGAAATATTCCTATTACTTTACTTTACTAAATATTTTATAACAAATATTAATATTTAAAAGTCGGATATTGACCATTTGTGTGGTGGTATATATATATATATATATATATATATCATTAAAATATCTTTTTTATGTATTAAAGAATAATGATAAATTATACAATGACATATATAGTAAAAAAAAACTCTTATACATAAGACACAATTAATAATTAATTAAGTAATGATACGTTCTTTGTAATGTCATAGGAACCATAGCAATGTTACTTGATCACTTATCGCATCAGATTACTTTACAACACTATATAACCGACTAACGACACGTTCATTTTATACAACAATATTTATAAAATATGCACAAAGTATTACGCAATTACCATTATAAAATTTATATATATATATGCGACAATAATTTAGTTATAAGAATATAAATATTATTATTTCATCTGCTAACAAATCAAATTCAATATTTATATAATATTTAGATATAGTTATTTACATTTACATATACATATTAATATATTTTTAAATAAATAACTTACATAAATTTACATATGAATAAAAAAATTAATATGATTCATTTAAATATTTAATATTTATTGTATTTATTCGGAAAAGTTAATGTATTGTATGATGAATTTAATTTGTAAATGAAATAAACCAATTATTTCTAAAGAATAGGCACTGTTGTCATCACATTTCAATATTTAATATTATTATTATTATTATTATTATATTATTACTATTATTATTATTATTATTATTATTATTATTATTATTATTATTATTATTATTACTATTATATTATTATCAATATATTTGAATATTTAAATGGCGGGATAAATTTATATTTATAATATAGAATATTTATAATCATTAGTGCGCGCACAAGAGCATATACCTTTAGCTACGTATTGAATTTGTAATGCGCGTAAATAAATAGTAAAAATACGTATACGTTTTAAATTTATATTAATTATGTCTTCTAAATTAATAATTTAAAATTTAATTTCATTTATTTATGCAAATAAATATAGGTATCAATTAATATCTGAATTAGTATATATTTTAAAAATGTGTAAAATAGAAATATAACATATACAAATAATGAAATTTAATATTGATTATTTTTATTTCGTCAAAATTTTTATATAAGGAAAAAAGTGTATGAATTAAAATATGAATATAAATTTGATAGAGAATATAATGTGTCAATTCAAATTAATATCAAGTTTTAAATTTATAGTAGAAAAGAATTTAAAAACAAAAAAAATATATATATATTACATGAGGATCATTAGTGACACATTAACTTTATCATTTTTGATATATCGTTTTAAATAAATACATATATCAATAGTAGGAATTATACATCATTCATTCGTCTCTGAAGAATAAACAAAAATATTGCAATTATACAAAATGATATCATATAATCACCATTGTGTGTTAGCGAATCCAAATCAATATAGGGAAAATTTATATGATTTCAACATTTACCACGATTACAAATTTCCAACGAAAATTGTTGTATGCAAACGTATATATATGACATAAACACCGCCTAAAGCATAATAATAATATATATATTTTAATAACATAAGAAATATCAATGAAAAGTATACATCATTTCGTTTTTACTAGCATCAGTTGAAAAATCATGATAGCTATCACGTGCGTGAATACAAATATGATATATAGTGTAATCCTTATATAATATAGAGAAAGAAATACATTATTCAAAAGTAGGTCAATCGACTGTATATATGTAATTGTAATTCGCAAATCCTTTAACTGAGAATAAAATATATAATTTAAAGTAATAAATAACTTAATATATATATATGATGTATTTGTATATTGTAGAAACAATTGCATACATACATATAAATATAAGTCTAATAATCCATATTCTATAAATAGAATTTGCATCTATTGTATGTTGCAATATATTGATATTATTTTTATATATATGTATATTCAAATTGAATTGTATAAAATACTACAATATATTAATAATTTACAACCATTTTATAAAACTATTGATTTTTTATATACGTCTGCAAAAAAAATCGATATCAACATATGATGGAAAAATGAATTAAATGTTTGTCTAATATATTTATATTTTAATTAATAAAGGATACAGTGCTTTCCTTTTGTCTTTCGTGTATGTATATGTGTATTTCAATTATGTTTTGTTCATATATGATATTATTATAATATATATTAATATTGTAATATTTATATATTATCGCATATAAACTATACACGATGTTAACAAATTTCTGTATCTTATTTTAATTACCACAATTGATTTGATTTTAATTAATAATAAGCATCTATGTATGAATCTGATTAATAAAAAATGAGTAAAAAATTAATTATAATTATATAAACATATTAAAAATAATATTATATACTAGGCAGATATTTGTTAACTGTGTATATGATTTATATGCGTGCGGTATTACTTATTATATTTATATATTTTGTAGCCACTATATACTACTTCATTTGATCATATCACGATCACACTAATTTTAACATTATTGCAACATGCAGTCAATCGATTTAATTATATACAAATAGATAAAATTATAATAATTATAAATTTTATATAAATATCAAATCTTTGATTAAAGCATATAGTAGTAGACAATTATGTGTATATATACTTATACAATTAGTATACATATTATATTACAAATTTATTAGTTATCATAATATATAATTATTTAAAATTAACATTAGGGTCAAAATCCAAAATTCACCTGTGAAGTGAACACATTTTCATTGATTGTGTTTACTGCGGTATAATATTAATAAAACATTATTATTATCGTTTTATTTTTATTATTTTGCTGATATGAAATTAGAAATTAACACATTGAAATATAAGCCATAATAAGCAAATATATACATATTTATATACAGTGAATATTGTATTTAGTGGCCAAACTGAACGGTGATAAAAATATTCCATTCAATACAATATGTCCAACAATATTTTTCATATATGAAAATTTAACTCAAATCGTTGCTATCTATAATATTTATTTTCAGATTAATTGAATGCCGGCGTGTGGTGATTATATTAGATTGAATGCAATATTAGAGTATATCGTGTATCGCTTGTATGTACAATATTCACTGTATTTATATATGTATTATTTATTAAATATTATTGTTATTATTATTATTATTATTGTTATTATTATATTATTATTATATGATTAAATTTCAATTTAATATTTAAAGAAGTAATAATAATATTTATATTGTTTCTATACAATTATATTGCTTATCGTATTAATAAATAAATATAATTACATCGATACGCGTAATATATATATTTTTGTCATGGTCAGTGTCATTAAACTATAAAATATATAATTATTATGATTGGAATTTATACGTTTTGTATTTATTATTATTATTATTATTATTATTATTATTATTATTATTATATTATATTAATATCAAAATTTAGGAAAAACAACTTTAAAATAATTTACATAATATCATTTTTTTTTGTAATTGTTTGAAACTATAATAACAAATAATTAATTTTAATAGTTTTTCCGCGATTTGAATATACGCAGAGTGTTTGAGTTTTTTCCTATATATACATATCATAGTTTATATATAAGGTTGTCAACTATCTCCCTTCCGCCTTTTTGCTCTTTTTTCAATGCTTTATAAAAAGTGTTACAGTAATCGGATTTAGTTCAAATATGCGCCGTTTTGTTCGATAATCTGTTTCCATCTAGACTGCAACTTCATAATACCTCCCTCGTAGAAGCCCCCCTCCTTATTTGCGAAGAACTCGGACAGCCACTTTTCACAAGCCTCTTTTGAGATCAACTTTACACCACCAAGGGCGTTCGCCATGGACAGGAACAGGTGGTAATCACTTGGCGCTATGTCCGGGCTATATGGTGGATGCGATAAAACCTCCCATCCGAGCTCCCGTAGCTTCTGACGAGTCATCAACGAAGTGTGTGGTCTGGCGTTGTCCTGGTGGAACACTACACCCTTCCTTTTGGCCAATTCTGGACGCTTCTGGTCGATCGCCTGCTTCAAGCGGTCCAGTTGTTCGCAGTAGATGGTAGAATTAAGCGTCTGGCCATATGGGAGCAGCTCATAGTGGATGATTCCCTTCCAATCCCACCAAACACACAGCAAAACCTTCCTGGCCGTCAATCCCGGCTTGGCCACTGTTTGGGACGATTCACCGGCCTGCGACCACGACCGTTTTCGCTTGATATTGTCGTATGTGATCCATTTTTCGTCGCCAGTCACCATCCGCTTCAAGAATGGGTCGAGTTCGTTCCGTTTCAGCAGCATTTCGCAAATGGAAATTCGGTCCATTAGATTTTTCACTGTTAATTCATGTGGCACCCAAACATCAAGCTTTTTTTTGTATCCAGCCTTCTGCAGATGGTTTAAAATGGTTTGGTGACTAACTCCCATCTGCTGGGCGATGTCACGAGATGCCACATGCCGGTCTAACTCGATGTATTCCATGATTTGATCGGTATTTGTCGTCACAGGTCTTCCGCCGGCTGGCTTATCCATGGTGTCGTTTTCACCGGCTCTGAATCGTCGAAACCATTCCTCCGCGGTTCGAAGTGATAGAGTACCATCCCCCAAAACACCATTAATCTCACGGAACGTTTCTCTAGCGGATTTGCCTTTAACGAAGGAAAACTTTAAAATAGCGCGAATTTCGGCGTTAGTGAACTCCATGTTTACACGTCTATAACTGTCGAACGCAATATCCAAACTAATCATACATAGCGTCGTTTTGTTTGTTATGTCAAGAGCTTTCAAATTATGTACAGTGTTGCCAGATACGAGCTCTGTAGCGCTTTGTACATAGCCGCGAAATTAAAAAGACAAAAAGGCGGAAGGGAGATATTTGACAACCTAATATGTTGTAACGTAAATAAAACGTATATGCATGTAGGCACTATATATATATATATATATATATATATATATATATAGAGGCATGATAGTAAAAATAAATGACACAAATAAGGTTCAAACACATGCACAATGAATATTTACAAAATTATTAAAGAATCGTAAAAAAATTCTTGAATTTGTAAAATAATTTATAATAAATAATATATTAATTACAAATATTTACATAAATAATTTGTTTATGTTTTTTATAATTGATATTGATATCGAGTCTGCGTTTATATATATTTTTATATTATACAAAATATTCCATATACTTATGATTTTGACTATGTAACAAATGAAACGCGATTAGTTTTACATTTTTAATTAATGGAATAATTTAAGGTTTTATTTATTTAATAAATGTTCCATTCGTACACTCATTTTCCCACTGATAAATGTTTTATATATATATAATAATATAGATGCACTTAATATTATTAGCATCTAGATGATATAGCATAATTGAGGAAACCGATGAATTCATGCTATACCTCGCTGTATAATATGCAGTAACAATTGAAAAAAAGGTGTTGCATAAAGGTACATGCGAAATAGAATACGAATAAACCATGGGCTGCATTTAACATGCTAAGTAACACCATTCTAATGCTTTTGAAACCTGTACTATTTTTTTCTACAATTTTATGAATATTGTTTATATACTCCTGCATGCTCAATCCCAATTGGATGAAATGTAAATAAATCGTTTAGGTTTAAATTATAAATGTTTAACCAATGAAGAAGTTCAAAATTTTCTATAAGTTGGTTCAGAAAAATAACCCAGATTAATTTTATAAAATAATTTTTATAATTTGGCTATACGTAATTAAATGGTATTATTATAGAATATTTTATTATTTATAGTTATATTGATAAGATGATAACTTATCAGTCTATATTTTTACAAAAATACAAGGTGTGCTCTGCACATTCTGTATATAAAATTGTGCGTACCCCGTCACTGATAATATATAAATTTATACATAATTAAAGTAAAAACGGAAATATTTTTGTTAAATCAACGTCAATAAAAAAAATATATAAAATAACGTAAAATATATAAATACACAAAAAACATCACTCAAATATCAAAAATTATCACATGACCTTCATATTATAATGTTATATGTATAAAGTTTTATCTATAAATAAATATATATATATTTGTATGTACTCAACAAATCTCGAGCAAAATATAATTATTGAAAAATGAAATTTTGAATTATATAAAAATTATTTATAAAAATAAATAAATATGCGTATAGATAATAATTATTAATTCTTGCTCTCTGTTATTATAAATATTATATATATAAAAATAATACAATACAAAAAATATGTATATAATAAAAATAACTAATATAATTAAAGTATTTAAAATATTTTTTACAAAATTTCATTAGAAAGGAACTTTCGCACACTCAAATTTATTAAATATAATGATTATAAATAATGATGAATTTGAACGAAGAGCACGGCTAATTCAGCACCTATATTATTGGTCCGATGTACTTCTACGTGAATATAGGAAACAATACTATTTATATTAAAATTGAAATAACATTCATTCTATGCCAAGGTGGACTGATTGGGATGGGATGCACTGAGTTTGACTATCCATCGCAATAACAATGAACAGCCTAAGATAAGATAGTATAGATCTCCATGGTCGTAGTACACTTCACTCGCAAATCTAATCTATGAAAATTTTTATGTGTACGTACTTATATTATATTGTATTATATACGTTTTAATGGGTAACATATGTACAATAACCGAGTATCTTTATACAAAACAATATATGGTCTAATAAAAACATTATAGATTTAGATTTAATATCTTTTTATAAATTATAAATATTTATATTTAGTACAGACTGTTTATTGCATATAATTAACGATTGAAATCGCAGTTAAAATTAAACCATATACGAATACAACTTATGTCATTTATTATTATCTTATTCTCACATGTTAAAAATTAACATAACGATTTTAGTTAATTTTTTTTTTTTTTAATATTATAAAAATACTGGTATGTTAATTACAATCGCTAAATTAGTATAGGTCTGAAAATATTTTTATATACAGAATATATCATATAAATGTTTGTGTAAGTAAATCTATAATAATAACACATAAGTTAATTAGAAAAAAAAACAAATAATTTGGCGGTGTAAGTATTACGCTCGCGAAAAAAAAAACCAATTATTATTATATATTTATATTTTTAAAAATAATAACATGTTAATTTTTTTGCTATTATCATTTTTATTATTTATTTATTATTTTATTATGGCTTTTTAAAATGTTCTTTCAATGTGTTTTTATTTTTAATCTTTTTTATTTAGAATTAACTTTTATTATAAATTTAATATTTTATTTTACTCTTTTATTAAAGATGGTTTTGAAATGACTGTTTTGTTTATTATGCGCGTGATCGGGTTGAAAAAAAAAAGGTGAAAATAAAACGAATTATTTTTTTGAACAGAATTGAAATGAATTGTATTTAATTTTTAAGACAATTTTCACAACCATATTCCAATGTTGCACATAGGTGCAAACAATGTTTGCGATATTGGTTGTGTTACCAATCTTGTTGATTTCAATATGTTATGGACACGTTCTTTTGAGATGTTGTGTATAAATAGATCATAAAATTGTTCTAATTGGATTATTTGCTATATGGAATGTTTGCCAATATATAATATAATAGTAATATTATTAAATTTTTAACATCTACTTGAAAATCCCGCATACATTTTATTATAGTATATATTATTAATACATATTGAATGTTATATAAGGAAAAATTCGTTTCATATATAAGTAGTTGTACATGTTAATTAATATATATTTAGTTTTACCTTTTTACTTAAATATTATGGTATACTAAAATTTTTTCATCAATAATATGTATATATATTTTTATTTAAATATAAATAATTGGATAGCATTAAACATAAGACTAAAATGGGTGTAGTACAACAGTTCTTAATGTTTTGTTTTATAATTTTTATAATTAACAAATTATTTTTTAATGAAAAACAAATATGCTGTTCAATAAATTTACTATTATTTATTGTGTGTATTTATATATGAACTGAATTATCCCGAATAATAAAGATTGAAAAAATTTTAAATATTAATTTTATTATATGTTATATGATGTTATATTTTTGTGTTAATACTTTATTACTATATATACTATAAATACATATACTATTTGAAGTTTTCAAGTAAATATATATGAATATAGTATATATTAGTATCAAAGGAACAAAAAAAATAAATATTGTTTATAATACCACGAGCGAAAATCACATCATTTATTTTTGTATTCAAACTTTTTATTCTTATAATCTTATAAAAAATATATAAAATATGTTTATATATACACAATGATAAAAATCAACTAAAAAACAGCTCGCCAATATTATTTTGCGCTATAACATTAACAAGAATTTTTATAAATATACATTATTATATTTATATATTTTTTATAAGTTCACTTCACATCCAACATATGATTATATAAATATATATATATTAATGATAAAATTTGAAGAGAAAAAAAATCTTCTTGACGTTTTGTACTGGGGATTGGGGGATGTACCCAGTGACTATAGCCGCGCGCATATTAACAATTGATCTAACTAAGAAGCTCAGGTATTTTGTTATATGCTTGCCATATGCTATTAATACAATATATAGATTATATAAGTGTGTGATTTTGATATATGATTACCAGCAACATGTAATATGTGTATATTGAGTATTATATGTAATGGGACAGGATAGCTATAAATTCAATTAATTGTACTTTATAAATGCGCTATATATACCATTGTAATAAATTATCATACATAAAATATATTTACATTACGTATAGCTTCTTATATCTTCGTATATCATTGAATGATCGAATTTAATTTGTTATATATGAGTTTTTGTGTTTTTTTTCATTAAATTTACATTAAAAGTAGTATCTAAATTACAGGAAAATTTAAATTATTTACAAAAATTAATACACATCTAAATAAATAATTCTATTGGTATGTGTATGTACGACATAAATTATTATTGAAGTGAAGGTGACTATTTTTTTTGTATTTTTTTAATATGTAATAATTTATATAATAATAATAATAATAAATAAATATGTGAAAAATATAAAAAATTTAATTCATTTATGCTTATTATATAATTAATTATTATTTTACAATACTGCTATTTTATTTTATATGTGTGCAAAATGAGGAAATATGAAAATATACAATATGTTAGATTTAAGAAATGTACGTGTGACAATATTTTTTCTAATTACGTTTTCTTATTTCTCAATATTAACATAGGTATGTATAAATAATGTATATAAACTATAAACAAAAAATCGTACAAATGACTCTTATAATTTTGTTGATATTTTAAAAGTATAGCATATACAAAAATTCTATTGAAAATGAAAAACGTAAGTGTATTTTACTATACGATAAGAACCAGACACTATAAATAATATACGTATGTATTAACCCCACACATTTTTTTATATAAATATTTTTGTTACAATTTGATGAAATTTATATAATATTTTTAAAATTCTTACAAATCTCATTAATGGACATTTATAAAACATAGTAATTATAATTGTTTGTTTTATTTAACACGTGTAACAGTAAAATTGGTAAACTATAATCCGCGTGGTCATCAATTGATCTGTATTATTATGTTGTGTATGAAGTACAGACATCGTTAAAACCTTGAATTTCATTCAATTCATTTACTTATCAGAATTAAATAGCAATATCAAAATATCGAAAAAATTTCTTATGTATAAATTTCGAGAATTAAACCATCGTTTACTTTTATTACACTTCTATATTCGAAAGAAGTAATAATTGTTCTAATTATTTTCCATAATTGACTGTGAGATGTAGATAGATATTTTAACAATTTCAAAATTAACCAATTGCTTTATAACAATGAAAGTGCAGAAATGTATATACAAAATATAAGTTCTTTTTTAGTTTACATAATTTTCTAACATCTAATATCTACTAATACATTGTTGTGGCTATAAATTATTAAATATTATAAATTAAATCAAAAAGGATATAATCAAAACAAATACGATGAAATTGTTAACATATTTTACTTGATAGATGATTATCGATATTCGTAATACTAATCGATCTTCAATTTGTCGTATCATGGTTCAATTCCCAAAATTTATTTTAATACTGAAATTTTTGCAGCCAATTTACAATTTTATTCGTTTAATTAAATGAATACGTTTTGGAAGCTGTTCAGAATTTAACGATGTGTGTTGTGCGGTAATCAATCATACAACATTTGATATTTGTAGACCAATTGAATTTGTTATATATTATATATATACTCTTATTGTTTGATAAATAAGAACTGTAACAAAATAACTATTGTATAGTAAGATGATTGACCATATAACATAAAATAAGTGCCAAAACATAAAAATATAAAATGAATATGATATTCAAATACTTATTATTTATAAAATGATCATATGTAAATATATGGCGGTTCTTTCGCCCATAATGATGATAATATTCATAATTCCAGACCAATTAATATAAAACAATTAATTATTATTTATATAATACAATAATAATAAATAATCAAGTAACTGTTATGCATTCGTTGTGAATGTGTACATAGTTGCTGTCCATTTATATGATATGCGTGAATATATTATATCAGCTACATATTTCAAGTTAAAAATGTATAGACAAAGTCAAGTTCAGCGTGACAAAACCAAGCAAACAAAAATTACAACAATTTTATATGATTTTAATATAAATAGGTATATGCACTAAATGTTTGATAAATAAATAATAAACAAATTATCTATGCTCTACCGCATTACATAAAACTATAACAAATAAATTAAATATAATGTACATTTTGTGGTGCATATGAACTGAACTATTTTGTCATTCTTTTAACTACACGTACGCGTATTGTCTGTCATTCTATAATTTTTGTAAATGTTTATCAAATATTATAAAAATTCAACGTAGGAGAAATAAACCGTATATGAGTACATACTATATATATATATATATATATATAATGAAGAAATCATACTGTAAGGATTAACTAATCCCAATTTGATGATAATTTAAGTTGTTTTGTTATTCAGATATATTTATATCATGGATAAGGACTTCTTGTGAGAAGTGGTAGTGTATATTATAAACCAAGTATAATTTTTTATAGTTTTGAAAGAGAATAGTGAGTGGTGCCACGGTGGTACATTTGTAGTATTTGTAGATCTATACACAGACACACACACCATATATTATAAACAAAGAACCGCTAATTGGTATATCGTAATTGGTAAACAAACATAAAATTTTAATAAAAAATTACAATGTGTAATCAATGATGTTCCCATATGCAACAAAAAAACAACTAAATATATATATTCAATGAATATTTGTGAAGTTTCTCTAAAAGTTTCACCTTATAACTTTATAAAAATAATATGCATAATATTATTAAACATGTATATATAAATAACAACAATCATAATTTATGTACATATATAAAATAACCAGTACTCAATCAAGAATGTAGACAAGACACAAATGTATTATTATACATATTTTTGTTATTATTATTATTATAACATAAATGTGATTTTTAAATATAAGTATATTAAAATTATGTATTTAATGACTGTATTTATTTTCGTCATATAAAGTGTATTATTATAGATAATTTTCTTTTATCAATTATAACTTTTTAAAAACACTGGACTTAGTGAACAATATTCATTTTTTTTTTTTATTTTAAACATAGAAAAAGAATATATAGATAGATAAATAGATAAATATTGTATATATAATAATAGATGAAATTTGTATGTGTGGTGTAAATATATAGATAGAAAAGATGATAAATAAAATAGTATATATAGGAATTAGTATTTTATTACATACCACGTATTGGAAATGGTTTCGTTTGTATGGTATCATTCATTCGTGGTGATGCTGTTGATGGGGAATTTCGATTTGGTGATAATTCTAATTCACTAAACAAATTTTTTGTTCTATTTAAACTATTATTTGTAGGAAATAAACTATTTGTTGTTGCCGAACGCACGCGTATCGGTTCCGACACTTTTCTATTATACAATAGATCCATTCCGATTAAATGTTCAAATACGACTGACTGACTGACTGACTGAAGAAGAGAATTGAATGAATGAATGAATGAATATATATGAATACTGAAAGTGAATCAACAAATATTTTACTACACATATGCATTCATATACTACGAATACTAATAAATAAATATATATACAAATGTAAACAGTTTTATATACACATTTTTATATATTATACACTAGTATATAATATATTATATATAGTCACATCTGCTGATGCTTACACATCTTACACTAGTTTAGTTAAAGAATGTTTTAAGTTTACGACCGTAACCGATTATCGGAAATATGTATGTTTTTTTGTTAAGAAAATTTATTATATGATGTGGTGTAAAGATAATTCGTCATCATTTTTTACTATTTATTTATAAATATTATAGTGTAATACAATATTTATATGATACTACGACAAAAAATGACGTTTAACTGAATGTTTATAATTTTACATTTAGAAAATAAAATAAATATATAAATACTATTCAATGTTTATTATTTCGGCTTGCTATATAATATACAATATATATATGGAGAATAATCAATAATTAAATACTGATACTAAAAACAGCTATCCTTAATAATTTTTAGTATATATATATATATAATATATTAGTGTAATTTTAAATAAATAGTTCTATATGATAGATGATGCTAGTATAATTTATTGATAAATATTGGGTATAGAAAATTAGTTTTCAATTAAAAATGTAGTAATAAATGTCACTTGATTTGACATTTTTTCTTTTACAATAATTTCATAGATTAGAGACTACAATGTAATTTGTATATATATTTATTTAGTATAATCAGCTGAGTATATGGTATATTTAGCGTATACATAATATTCGCTGATGTAATAGTTACGTATTTTAAGAATATTCATATATATTGTTTGGTAAATTTGTTCAATATAAAATGTGAGTGTAAAGCACAATTGTATAAAAATTTGTTTTAAATTTTCATACTTCTGATAAACACTGTACGTTTGAATAATTATTTGTGTTGATAAATTCATGCGTATAAATACGTTATCATAACTATGAATAAGTGATAATTTAAAATGTAGTGGTTTATCCAACATTTTGTTCAAGTTGCAAGCAAATCAATATTATGCATTTGCATATCCACCATATTATATATGTGTGTTTATCTTTATATTTTATATTTATTTATAATATTAGCTTATTATAAAATAATAAACACAACAGAGAAAAACACAAATATAATAAAATTAATATATGCACGTTGAGAAACATTTTATATTTTACCTATATATTTACACACAAGCACACAACAATCGCTTTATTTTAAATAAATTTATACCAACATAAAATAATAAATTTCTAAAATAAATGCAATTGCATATACAGCCATATTCTTACTATATTATATATAGTAATGGTTCCACCTGGAATTCATCCATATAAAATTCAACCCCTTTTCAATAAAATAAAAATCGATTTTATTCAATTCAATGAAAATATATTCTTATTATTTATTATTATATTATATGTAAATAATTAATACTGTAAAGAAACCCAAATTGATTATAGAATTTTAATGATTTTTAATGAAACCGTCTATTACAGCATATAGTTTATGAAAATAATAATTATATCGTTCGTACGTGTGTACATAAATAATGTTGTGTATATTTAAAAAAAAACAAAATAAAAAAAAATTGTATGAATTTCCAGAATATTAAACAATTAATTCGTACAAGAGATAATATAGGAAAAATGCATTTCATTTCAAACCTACAATATACAAATAATAAATTTACTCTATGCGCACATGGAAATATTTTAAATTTAATGGAGAAACTGGGTATTATTTTATATTCTATTATTGAATATGTATATAATAAAAATAATTGATTAAATGTAAACAACACAATCTACCAAAAAATAAAGTACTATATATTGTAATTATATAGCATGTGTAAGGGTTCTTTACTAATTAATTATTTACATTTCTAATACTTCGTTTCATTCTAATTGTCACTAGTTTTTATGGATATATTATATTATTATATTATATTTTAACTATACGTAAAATATAATGTATATGTGGTATATTCGTTCATATAGCGTATAGTCGTCTTCGTAAGTTTCATTGTAGTTCACAACGATCTAAATTTCTAATTAAATCCGATATCCAGCATATCATTCCATAAATTATATTACCCTTAAGGTTTTACATTCACATTGTAGTATAGTAGTTCTTCTTTTAAAATTTACAGCATTATACAAATATAATAAACTGTTTTTATACCTTGCTACTTTATAATTATATTAAGGTTGTGCATATACTTCAATTTGTTTCAGTATCTTTTTGCCGAAAGATCTTCATTTGTTCTGATATTTGGACTGATGTAACAAAATTTAAAATGTTTACATGTTCTTTTTGTTTTTATATTAATCACCATTTTATATTTATTGTTTAAATATAAATAAAAACAAAAAACATATGTTATGTTCACAAAGTTAAAAATTATGATAATTTGTTTTAAATATTGTGATGTGTGTGTGGTAGACATGAGAAATATAAAATTGTGTTTTTTTCATACGTATAATTCCGTTAATAAATAATTCCTTCTAACAATATGTTAAATTAAAATGTTGTACTGTTAGAATTAGTATATTTTACAACATAAATCTGATTCTCATGTTAGACCTCAAAATTATAAAAAAATATTGAAATTCATTAAACTGAAATTATTCAATTGCGAATAAATCAGATATTTTACTGTGATTTTTAGTAAACTATTGTCATTATATTTAAAATAATTTTTAGCATTTATCTATATGATGTAAGATGATTGTAAACATTTTAAGTACAAATGACATCAAATCATGAACAATGTTATAGTAGTAAAGTAAAAGTGTTGATTATAGCGACAGAAATTACATATTTCCTTGTTATTAATTATTATTATTATTATTATTATCATGTAGGGAATTTTTTGATTATATATAACATAATATTCTAACAATATTAATTGAATAATGTATATTAAATATAAAAAAAAAATAATTAATTAATTAAATTAATAAATATTATCTATGTTCTAACAACAATGAGATAATCAGTGCGATTTTCGTTTTTAATGCACGCTGTATTTATAGTCATTTTAAAATAAAATCATTATTATTAAAAATTATTACATTAATAAAAATATTCAATATTAAATTAAAAACACATTTCGTAATATACCGAAACAGTTGGATCGCTGTTGCTATCCTCCTATCAACTGGGATATACGAATTGTTTGCCCAAATCACTCTTTAGTATGATTGGTAATTTATTATTTGAAATTTAAATATTACTAGTGTTTATGGAAAGATAATACAAACTAAAAACCGAATACACGAGAAAAATTTTAAAACTATTTAAAGAAAATTATTACTTACGAGTCAGTAATCTTCTTTTCTATAAGAAGAAGTAGTGATGTGTTTTTACTTTAAAAACTTGCATATAATTTCGAATCGTTATTATTGTATAAATATGTTCATTTTCAGTAATTAAATGAGTGAAAAATAAGAGAATGTATATTTATTAGAAAATTAAAAAGAAAATAAAAAAAAAATGAAAATAAATACAGCGTACAAAACGAGAATCAGCCGGAATATTATGAAATATAATATAATAAAAACTTAATTGTTCTAATTTAAAATTATTGACCGCTATTACTATTTGACTGTCCTGGTAATCCTGGTACTGAAAATTGTGGTCTATATGCGGCAAAATTTGCTGCTGGAGCGGCAAATGCTGGAAGTGTATTACTTTGAAAACCAGTCGGAAATTGTTGTAATACTGGTGCTGAAAATTTATGATAATTATAAAAAAAATATAATAAAATAAAATATATAATTCAAATAAAATATTATAATTAAAGAAACAATTTAATATTCCTCTTTTCAGCACTCTTCCATACAAACCCGATATTGAAAATTACCCAAAACTTACCGATTTTTTTTTTTATTTACACATTTGAACATACAAAAATTACACCAATTAAATATACATACAAGTATAAACAATAACATACAT
This sequence comes from Bibio marci, assembly GCA_910594885.2. Classification (NCBI taxonomy): domain Eukaryota; kingdom Metazoa; phylum Arthropoda; class Insecta; order Diptera; family Bibionidae; genus Bibio; species Bibio marci. The sequence goes on along the minus strand of OU343118.1, from coordinate 20,189,083 downwards.
CTATAAACAGCATATTTCAGACAAAATAAAGCATATCTTTAAACATAATAATTATATTGAAAAGCGAACCTTAATGGAAAATATATTTTACATAAAATCGCATAATCAATTAGCATGACACCTTAATACTGTAGAAAATATTGGCAAAATAATGAAAAATGTTCCGAAGTTTTTACTATGGAAAACTACGATTTTCATTAGTATTTAATGCCATAAATAGGTTAGACAACTAAGGTTTGTTCCATTAAATAACAGTCTTCAGAACTTTTGTAACTGCAATATACAGCAAAAAAAATTATTTATATATAAAGATAGATTAAGATATGCTTTATTTTGTTAGATAAAGTGCATTATAATGCGTTTGAATTAGCATATACACTCTGGGTGTATGTATTATAATAATAAAGAAAAAAAAAACTAAACTAAAAATCAATGTAAAAGATAACACTTTTTACGTTATGAATAATAAAAGACACATAAGACATATTTTTAATTTTTTAATTTTGTTTACTCATTCACAAACATTTATTTCACAAAACCACACAATTACTGATTTTCCGTTTTTGAACCATATAACCGACGGAAGTTATGCGATAAATTGTGAATAATAGGATCTATAAACAATATATCTCATACTTCTATCGATATTTAGTTATCAAAATAACAACCGCGCATTTATTTATCACAAAAAACCATACAATATTCTGATAAATATTTATCTTAACTTAATAAAATAAATAAATAAATAAAAGGATATGAGGTTACAATTATATCATTAGGCAAATACCGAGACATGTAACCTATAATAGTAGTTGTACATATGAGGCAGATTCAAATATTTCTGTGTAATAACCGTATTAACAGCATACACATTTCGGCGGAACTTATAGCCAAAAGAATAACTTTGTAATAATAATAAAATATATAAATTATAAATATGTAATCAAAAATAAACTTACGTTGGATTGGTACAGTTCCTGCGGTTGTTGCTAATCTTGATAATATTGAACGTTCGGACATTTGTAATCTTTGTGCAACTGGTGGTATACGTGCTAACGTAGCTGGTAAACGTGAAACATCACTTTTCATATCTGATAACAATTCTTCTAATTGATTTAATACTTTATGTAAAACAGCATTAGCTGGTTTATTACCAGCTAACGATTCTTTACTTAAATGTTGATGGGATTCTGCTAAACATTCTACTTCAGCAAAATGTGCATTTAATGACATAGCTGGATGATTTGGATCTTGTGATAAATTTAAATATGCAGCACGTCGCAATTGTTCTTCTATAACAAGTGCTTGTTCTAACAGCTTAAATCGTCTTGCTAAAAATTTATTTTTTATTTCCAAAAAATTACCTTTACCAACATCCATTTTAAATGGTTCATTAATTATAGCAAAACGTATATCATTTTGGATATCCTGCCATCTTCCATAACCATGTGTCACAATGCCGGCCAATAACCAATAATCATGGCGTCTATGCCATATTTCATATTCACGGCCAGGTTGTGCAGCTTTTTCTTCATTTAACCAAAGTGTATGTAATTCTGTAAATCCACCATCGGCTATATTAAACATAAAATTTCGTTTATGTACTTCCAAATTATCATCCACTTTCTTATCTGGTTTCTTTTCCTCTGTATCGACAAACACTACATCATCATCTTCCTCTTTCTTTGAATCTTTATCGCTGTCTTTAGTTTCTGGTTTAATAGCAACATCAATAGTAGCGGCAGCTGTTATACTTTTGTTAACATTTTCATTACTTGTAATATTAGTATTTTCTGTTGTTTTATCAGATGTTAAAGATACCGTTGTTGCAGCTGCGGTTAGTGTTTTTGTAGCACTAGTATGAGCAGTACTAGTAGCGGTAGCAGTAATACTAGATGTTGTTGATATAGTTGCTTCATCTTTAGTTTCAATTTTTTCTGGTGATTTTGCATTTTCTTTTTCATTTTCAGTTTTCTCCAATTTATCATCTGCTTCCTTTTTTATATCTGATGATAATTCTTCACTTTTCTTATCTGGATCTGTTGATTTATTTTTGGAATCCATGGAAACATCTTTTTTTTCGGGTAAATTTTTATCGATATTAATTTTTTCTTCTCCATCACTAGACTTATTATCTTCTTTCTTTACCGGCTCCGCTTTTGCTTCTTCATCATCATCTTTTATAACAATCTTTTCCTCTTCTTTTTCAGTGGGTGCAGGACTAGGAGCAGCACTTGTAGCTGGTGTTGCACTAGTACTAGTAGTAGCACTTTTATCACCTGCCTGTTGTAGTTGCGGTTGAATTTGTGGCAACTCTTTTGATTTAACTGGTTCACACGGTTTTCGTATTAATTCTGGCATACTATAATATCCATTAATATGTTCAAATTCTTGAACTTTTTTACGTATTAAAGACATCACACCAATTCGTGTTAAAACATGTTGTCGACTTAAACCTTCACGTGGTACACCATCAGCAAATGATTCAGAATTATCAGCACCTGGTTCACATAAATGACGCATAAATAATGACACATATGCTTTAAAATTACGTTCTGATTTACCACGTAAATCACGTACTAGCCATTGTGAATTAAATGCATCTTGCGGTGGCATACCATAACGCATTATAGCATTAAGGAAACTTTTGCGTTGCCTTGCATTAAATCCAAGTACTTCGATATTACCGCCGACACGGGCCAATAGCGGCGGAAGTGGTCGATCACGATCTTCACGCCTTTCAATGCGACGTTTTGTACGACGACTCATTTCACCATTTTCATTCTTTTCATCAAAATCATCGTCTTCATTATCTTCACCGCTAGCACCTGAATAATCAGAATTATAATCAGATACATTTTCTTGCCAATTTGTATCATCTCTAGCGACATCAGCAGCAACAACACCACCATCAGTATAATTAACTTGTTTTCTAACACGTTTACCTTTACCCAATGCACGTCCAATATCTTCTTGTTGTTGTTCATAATGATGCCGCAATAATTTTATCCAATATGCAGGGTCAGAATTTTCAGCATCTTGTTTAATAATTTCAGTTTCTTCTTGTTCTTCATTTTCGTCTTTTGTTGCATACGATGCCACTTTAAATGACGATAAATATTCGTTTGACCAACTTTCTTTTTCTTCTAGACCACGATTTGAACGATCTAGTAAATCTGCAACCGCTTTATCATCGTAATGTATAGCTTGAGAATCTTCATTACTTTCTTCTTCTTTGAATAATTCTTCAGTGCCAAATTTCAAAATATCATCAAGTTCTTGTTTGGTAAAATTTGAGCCCTTGCCACCCATTCCAGGCCGTACAACTAAATGAGTCAACATCATTTTACGTTTAGCAACTTGTGTTACACGTTCTTCAACTGAATTTCGTGTAACAAAACGATATATCATTACTTTATTTGCTTGACCAATACGATGGGCACGTGAAAATGCTTGAATATCATTATGTGGATTCCAATCAGAATCATATATAATTACAGTATCAGCTGTTGCTAAATTAATACCTAAACCACCAGCACGTGTCGATAACAGAAAGACAAATTGTGGTGCACCAGGTGCATTAAAACGATCAATAGCCTCTTGTCGCAAATTTCCCGTAATAGTGCCATCAATACGTTCATATTTATAGCCCTCGCCATCGAGAAAATCTTCTAAAATATCCAACATTTTTGTCATTTGTGAAAATATTAATACACGATGTCCTTGTTCTTTTAATTGTTTTAACATTTTGGATAATAAAACTAATTTACCAGCGGCTTTTGTTAATGCATCGACTGCATACCCACCACCAGGTCCTAACGGAGCCTCCTCTGCGGCTGCCGCAAATAAATACGGATGGTTACAACATTTTTTTAAATCCATCATAACATTTAATAATGAACAAAATCCGCCACCAGTTTTTGGATTTAATGCTTCAAAATTTCTTGTTAAAATATATTTATAATATTTCTTTTGTAATGGCGATAGTTCAACGCGCACAATAAATTCTGATTTGGATGGCATATTTTTTAATACGTCAATTTTTAAACGACGTAACATATGCGGCCCTAACATTTCATGTAAACGTTTTACTTGTTCCTCTTTTGATACATCAGCAAATTCACTTTGAAATGCTGTTAAATCATTAAATTTTGCTTTATTTAAAAAATTTAATAAATGAAATAATTCTTCAAGATTATTTTGCAATGGTGTACCAGTTAATAATAATTTGTATGCAATATTATAATTGGCCAAAAATTTAAAGAATTTACTTTGATTACTTTTTAATCGATGTGCTTCATCGACAACTAACACAGACCAATCAATTGATCCTAAACATGCCGAATCTATTGATACCAATTCATAACTTGTCAATAGTACATTAAATTTTACCGCATTTGAGCGCATTCGTGATGGTTTATTGCCAGCACGTGTTGCACCTTCATCAAATGATAATTCATTTTCACGTATAATAGCACGTGAATCTTTGTCACCAACATACGTAATACAATAAAAATCTGGTGCCCATAATTCAAATTCACGTTCCCAATTTATAATTGTTGATAATGGTACAGCAATTAAAAATGGTCCTTTACAATGACCTTCTTTATATAAGGAATATAAAAATGTTGCAGTTTGTATAGTTTTCCCCAAACCCATTTCATCTGCTAAAATAGTATCAACATTATTACTCCATGAATAACGTAACCAATTTATACCTTCTAATTGATATGGATGCAATTGCATTCCAGTGTCATTAATATATTGTGGTTGAATTTCATATTTCTTTTTTAAATCTGTGGTTGGTTTATCGGGTGGTGGAGTAAAACGTTTCGATGCCGTACGTTCATCGTCTTCTAATTCTTTATTCTTACTTTTACGACCTTTTTTCTTTTTGCGAACTGCTGAGTCGGCCGTTGTTGCTGCTCTTAAATCCATATAATATTCAATTGCTTGTTTTATACCTGGTATTTCATCAGTTTCTTCTTCCCAGGTAACCTATTGAAGACATACAATTAAATATTTAAGATGAATTGAATTATAATCAATCTATAAAAATAAAGTTAAGTGATAATCTTATTCTAATATTAAATATGTATTTCATATATATATAAAAAAAAAACTCTTACCTGATCGTATGGTAATTCTCTCCATTTTACTAAATACAATGTCCTTCCATCTCGCATAGTTCGATGATTAATAACTCTTTGAACAATTAACCATTCTGCTTTAATACCATACCTATAGAACTTTTCTTCTAAATGTGTGTCATCAACATATTCACTTTCAGTTCTATGCATTTGGAGACGTTTAAAACGACTATCTGCTTCATCTAATGCTTCTTCGAATTTCGGCGGTTCTTCCATATCATATTTTCTAGTATAGTATCTAAACATTAATGGATGGTAAACATCCAATTGTAATTCAGTTACCCAATCACAGTTCCAATACGATTGTTCCCACCATTTTACAAAATATTCACGTGCACGTACATTTTTGGGTTTTTTCGATGTAGTTGCTTCATTTGCAGCAGCTGGTATTTCTTTCCAACGCCAAGTTAAAATTTTTTGTACACGATATGCCAATGGTGGACAACCACATCGTGGACATTTCCAATCGCCATCGGGAATTTCAGATAACGGTGGATTTAAACAAAATGTATGATATGCTGATGGACAAGAATCACAACATAACAATTCACCACCATCTTTACAAACACGACAAAATTCTTGATGTTCATCGTCATCATCTTGTTCAATGGGTCCATCGGCTTCGCATGTTGGACATGACCATTTTCCTTCCGGTGCTTCTTCTAACTCTGGATCTAAACATACTAAATGATAGGCCTTTGGGCATGTATCACAAAGTATAATTTCACCACCTTGTTGACATACTTCACAATAATCTTGGTGTTCTTGCTCACCATCTTCACCTTCTGGAAATTTGCTGGTTGGTTTTGTTTTTTTCTTTTTTTTAGTTTTCATTCCGATTTTGGTTTTTGCTTTTTTCTTAACTATTGGCTCAGCAGCTTCATCTGTAACTTTAGATTTTTCTTCAACTTCTTTCTCATGTTTTTCATCCGATTTTTGTAACATTTTTTCAAATTCTAAATCAGAATCGCGTTCTGATCCAGCACTTTGTTCAGCATCATCATCTGAACTACCATGTCTACGTTTACCAAATTTTATTTTAATTGTTGGAACTTTTCCTTGTTTCTTATTACGTTTACCCGGACCTCGCCCACGCTTTTTCTTTTGTTTTACTTGTTCTAATTCTTCTTCCTCTTCATCTTCATCATCGTACACTTCATCGGACTGTCGATATAAATGATTATATAAAAAATATTACAATTTAGAAAATTTTAAATAATAAATAATATAAATATATCAATTTAATATTACTTTATCAGTTTTTGCACGGGATTTACTAGGTTTTGGATGATATTCTGGTGATCTCGGTGGCGTTTCATCTTCATCATCTTTTGATAATTCTTGTTGTAAATTTGGATTTGTTTCGGAAAATTCACGCCATTTTGCAGCTACCAACATCATTAATTTTGACATTGGTACTTTTGGATTTTCTTTTTGCAAAATTGGACGAACATGTAATTGAAACATTTTATATGTTATCAGATTTTGGAAATCTTCATCGCTATATTCAATAGTAACGTCTGTTAAATCAAATGAGTTGCAAACTTCTTCAATTGTAGGCATATCTATGTATTAAAGAAAATAAATAAAATTAATTTAATAATTTTTTTTTCAGAAATGTGCATGTTGTTTTGCTTAAATCGTTGAATGCAATTCGAACAATATAATATTTTAATGGAGAAAATTTAGAGTAATGATCAAAATTCGTTTACTGTCATCACCATATTAAATGCACCTATAATCATATCAAAATAATATCTAGATCACTACACACCTTTCATTTTTTGGTTTTGACACTAGTGTTCCAAATTGTTGCGAACGCCAAAAAAGGTGTGAAATTGACATTTATGTAACGTAGTAAATGCTAATTTCATATGTGAAATAGGTCCCAGATAATAACATCAATGCGAAAACAGGGTGGTATATTTTTTTATAAAATTCAATTAATCAATTAAATTAAATTGAAATAAAATAATTATAATAATTTTTTTATAAATAAGTAATTATCAATTCATATTTATAATTAATTAATTAAATTAAATTATCAATTAATTATACACAATATTCAACGACAATCTATATCTATAACTAACATGTATTGAAAAGCGTTAATACAACTTGGCAAGGTAAAAAAAAATTAATTTATATTTTATGTTCATTCAATAACTAATCAAACTGAACAATGCAATTCAAAAAACCGACCACTATCAGATTACCACGTATTTCGTTCTTTGCAAAAACTCTTGATAATGATGTTAAAACGTACTTGGTTCAGTTTTTTGTCAAAAGTACTAGATGTTCTATTACTAAAGAATCCTGAAGTTATTAAAACAATGTCATAAATTCATGGAACAAAATAGACAATGAATAAAGTTATTTCGTTCTATGAAAAAAGTTGCAAAGTGTCAACCCAATAAATAAAGTAATTAGTGCTAAAATTAATTTGTTTTTTAAGTATAAGAAAACGATTCTTAGTTATAGCAGTGCATTTAATATTTACAACACAGTAATTAAACATTTTATTTCTTACTATACAGTTGTTTTAAAGTAAAACGAGATAAAAAAGATTGATTCAAAATTTTGTAATGAGAACTCTATTATATGTGAACTGAACAGAATGTTAGATAAATAACCGTTGAGGCATGTAAAAACAAAAAAAAAACATTTGTACATCAATCACAAACATGATTTAAGAAATACAAATTCAGCGACTAGAATTCAAAATTTTAGTGGGAATACAAATAGTTCGTTCGTAGGAAAAATTTTGTATATTTATAAATTATGTGTTTGTAATAATAATTTATTACTAATAAAATTTGATTATTATTAAATAAAGTCTTATAATAATGTCCGTTAATTTGACCAAGCAGGTTCAGTGATGAAGACTGTGATACAATCTTAAATTAAATTGTTATGGATATTAATTTATTTTATATTTATTCTTGGACGATTTAATTTTATAGACATAATACAAAAAAAATTTGACTTGAACAACGTATTTTGAAGAAATTAAATGTTGCGATTTATGTTAAAATAATATTTATATTATATTACCTGGATCGACTGTAACAGTTGATGTTGTTGGTTTGGGTTTTTCTGATTCTCTTTTATTTTTTTTTCCTTTTTTTGGAGTAGTATAATCTGACGAATCCAATAATTCTTCGTCATTTATTTGAGCTCCTCCTAAATCACTTTCATCTCCACTTCCATTACGCTTTCGTTTTTTCTTTTTTCTTCCTTTATCTTTATCCGATTTAGCTTTACGCTTTTTCCCTTTTTTACGTTTTGTTCCGTGTTCTGGTTCGTAGTCATCATCGTCGTCCTGGTAACGTAAAATAAAAAAAAAAAAACGATTAAATAAAAAACTTTTTAAACACAATTATTTATTTGTAATTGTGAAGTAAATAAAAAGAAAATGTTTACCTTATTTACACTAGCCGCAATTTTGGCAAGATTTTCATCGGAATCACCAGATAATTCAGGTTGCAAAGATTCTTCAGGATCGCCTTCTAACTTTTCTTCTTCTTCTTCAACTAAAAACATTTAAATTAAAAAAATTTAGAAATTTTATTTATATTTTTATATAAAATTTAAAAATGATCCATTTATTCTTTTTTTCAAAATATAATTTGTAAAATCTATAAATAAAAGAATTTTTGGCATCCATTTTGAAAAATGCATTAAAAAAAAATAAAACCAATGAAAAATGCCATGCCAATATTTCCATAAATATAAAGGGAAACAATAAGAAAATGTGTATTTCTATTTTGTACAGTAATCATACAAAAAGATTATGTTCAATATTTTTTAAGAATTTACCTCCAAAGTTTTCATCATTATCTTCATCCGATGCCATTATAAACTATTTTAAATCACTTTATAATAATTCTGATATAATTTAATATTTATTTAATTTATTAAAATGTAATATTTTGCTATACAATAATTGATTATCAAGCTGTAGTTTAATTTTGCACAAAAAAAAACCAAACAGCATTAAAACCAAACAGCATTTAAAACCAATCAGTATGGAGGTCGCCGCTATTTTATTTTTATTACTATAAATTTTTGGAAAAAAAAAAAAAAAGTATTTATAAAAGAGAGCATAGAGCGCTGAATGGAATGACAACAATTGAGAGTAAAAATTGATGATTGAGCAAAAAATTAAGCAAATTTTAGAAATGTATGCATTGAATCGATTCACATAATGTACCACTGGACACACTCACAAATATTCACAATTTATACCGTATAAAAAAATAGATCTTTAATGAAACGATCTTTATATAACCGAGTTTCTTTTGAGTTTATCTTGTGACAATACTAGTTTTTAAATATACGTTTTTACGTACAATGAATTTATATTTTTCTGAATCAAGAAATTACAAGTTTTGTTTGAACAAAAAATAATAATGGAGCTATTTATTTAAAAAATTGGGTATTATTATACATATACACACAAATGAAGTTTTACAAAAAATTTTGTTTTTCTTAAAATAAATAAATATAGTGGATATTTCGAGAAACAAAATTCATAAATGATAAAAAATAAAATAATAATATATATATGAATTATTGATGATGGGTCAAGTTTATATAATGCCCAGGAATATAATCAAATATAAATAATAATATATATAATGTTTAATAATATGCTGATTATTGGCTTATTACAATATTATGTAATCTTAACTTATTAAGTACACTTATTATATAACGGAGATTTGAATGAAAAGTAACAATTAAAATGATAAGTCAAACTTATTTTCGTTCAAAAAAAAAACATGAAATTTATGTTTAGTCACATATCTTCTATAATTATCTAATCCAAATCGTTATAGAAAATGGAAAAATAACAATTTGCAGTAAATAAAGATATAAATATTATCTTCTAATGATTAAAACTATTAATAAATAAAAGCAAAAATAAATTTTATAATTACTTCGCGTGTTGTACAATTTAGAAGTAAAATATACAAAATAGAAAATGAAGTCAAGTTTATTTATTATCGTAGTTTTATTTAATTTTTCGGTTTTATATTGTAATGCTAAAAGCGTCTCAGTTGAAGAACCAAAAAATGGACAATGGACAATGATACCAGATGGCAATGGAAAAATGCGTTTTATATCGTTAACCGATGTATATGAGAATGTGCCAGAAAATCGTTTTGTACCAGACGATGATGTAATTTTTATAGTACACAATCAAGGTAATATAGGAGGTACCGTTGTGCCACTTGGTAATGTCGCACAATTAGCAGCATCTGGATTTAATCCAGCACATCCAACAAGGTAAATTTGCTTATAAAATGAAAATTTAAAGTTAATCTGGTATTAATTACATATTTAGCTTGATACAATTATACATTATATTCAAAAAGTCACTTTAATTGTAATTTCTTTATGAAAATATATAAAATTCGTGGAAAAATTTTCTGGTTTGTATTTTCTTCACATTTTGCTTCTACATATGCAGCTATTTGTTTTGACATACTACAATACATTAATTTATAGATTTATATTTTATACCTTTTCTCGTATTATAATAAATCAAATTTTATAATTAAATAGGTTTACTGTCCATGGATGGCAATCAGATTATACTGCACAGGTAAATACAGATGGAATTTCTTCTCATATGGAATACGGACAATTTAATATAATTGTTGTAGATTGGGGTGCTGGTGCACTAACAGCAAATTATATTACGGCACGTAATCGTGTTGATGGAGTTGGTGAATTAGTTGGACGCTATATTAATTGGTTAAATACACAAGGTGTTCCATCTAATGATATTTATTTGATTGGACATAGTTTAGGTGGACATGTAGTTGGCATGGCTGGAAAAAATACAAATCAATTGGTTAACACTATTGTTTCACTTGATCCAGCCGGTCCATTGTTTTCACTTGATGACCCAGACAGACGTGTTGATGCAGCTGATGCACAACAAGTTGATATTATACATAGTAATGGTAATATACTTGGATTTGGTCCACCAATCGGCCATGCTGATTTTTATCCAAATGGTGGTAATAGTCAACCTGGTTGCGGTGCTGATGTTACTGGCATTTGTGCACATGTACGAGCAATGTTATTTTGGGTTGAATCAATTAATAATAATAATTTTTGGTCAACACAATGTGCCAGTTGGGATGAAATTAATGATGGACAATGCACACCAAGTGGTCCTTCGGTACCATTAGGCGGACAACCATCAAATTTTGTTCGTACAGCCAGAGGTGTTTATTTCCTAGAAACTGCAGATAGTTCACCGTTTGCTCTTGGACCACGTTAAATATATTATTTTAATATTATTCATAACAAATATAACAAAATATATACATGCAGTGTTCAATAATGTAAATAAAGGGATTAATTATATAAATCATATTTTATTTTAATTGACAAAAATATGCATACATAGTACAAATTATATACATGAGCGGTGTGATAAGGACGGTGAAAACAAAGGAAGGAATTACTTTTTTGATCAATGAATGTTTCACAGTTGCCAAAACCTTACCATATAGCTGATGCAATTAATTAAGTCTACAATGATATACATAATTATTACAGTAATGGCATTAATGTATTACAAATATATTATTTATTTTGCCTTCTAATCAATATTATTTGATCATCTTGAATTAAAAAAAAAGTCTTTCACAAACGGAATTATTTGTTAACTTATGATTTGTAAGAATTATTTCTTGAGAATTATCAGACAGATCACATCACAATAATTTTTTTGTTAAATTTAGGTAAAATTCAAATGACCATTGCAAGAAAGACGTTTTTCTAAATTCTTTAATGTTCATATATGTTTTATTTACAAACCAGCAACAGATCCAGTACTTGAAGAAAATCTATAGGACGGTATAAGGAGTTGCTAGGAAGACAAATAAGTAAGTTGAAAAAAATATCGTTCATTAAATTGTCTGAAATATTGTATTTAATATAATATATATATATTTATATGTGCAAAATGAATTAGACGTACATATATTATTAATCTCTCTGGTAATGCCAAATATTTACATATTTTTTTGGTGTTCCCATTACATTTGAAAAATAAGCGTTCAGGATAAAATATGCAATTACATTTCTTAGACGAAGAATAAATGGGAACTGAAATAAAAAATATATTAAATATTGGATATATACAACAATCATTCTGGTCAATTCTAACCTAAATTGAGCATTTGTTAGGTGAGTAGTTTCTTTATTTTTATGTCACTGTCCAGTACAACGCGGAAGAGGTACTTTTGCTAATCTGAATCATCTGAACGGAACATCATTAGCATCACTTAACCACAAGTTTATATAGTCATCGGGTTAGTTTTAGAAACCGTGATTAATTGCCATAATTGAAGTGAAATCACAATGTACTATTAGGGCTACGAGTAGAAATACTGGGATTTTTATTCAGTAAACAGCACAATCATCGACAACTGTATTGACGCGTTAATCTTTAATATTCCAATTTATATATTAATAATACATAATAAGTATATATATAATCCAATAAGTCAAATATCTATTATCTTTATCAGTTTATAGAGTAGATTACACTTTTAAAATAGCAATATATACCTAGATATATAAACCAACAAACAAACAAATTTTATATTTATTCGGTTTGTGTACACTTTCAAATTAAAACATATATATATAAATGATATAAAAATGAAATTAAATCTACTGATAGCATTTTTAATTAATTTAACGTGTATATGTTATTATTCAAATGCCGCAGCAGTTAATGGCGGTAAAAATCCAAAAGGATGGACATTAATACCAGATGGTAATGGAAGGATGCGTTTGGTATCGTTAATGGATGTATACGATAATGTACCAGAAACACGTTTTGTTCCTGATACAGATGTAGTATTTTCAATACATACACAAGGAAATCAAGGTGGTACCGTTGTACAACTTGGTAATGCAGCACAATTAGCAGCGTCTGGTTTTAATTCAGCACATCAAACAAGGTAATAATTAATATACATACAAATGTATATAATAAATAAATGAATACATACATTAAATTATATAAGAATTAATACAACTATCTTGCATTCTATAGTATATATGTTACGTCGTTATTAATACATGATTTAATGATTTTCATCGGTTTTTCAATTCAAAATATATTTTTTTGGTTTTTTCTTTTTAATATTATCCGATTTAATAGCCATTTCCATTTAATGAATATACGATTATATAAAAAAACATTAGATTAAGTTCTAATTTTAATAATTTTTATCCATTATTATTTAGGATACCATAAATTAACTATTACACATATAAAAGATAAAACATTAATCTTTTAATTATTGTAATTATATAATAGGGTTTAATGTCTAGTTGATGAAAAATATTCGATTTTGTTAACTCATGCTTTTAAAGATACATAATATCTATATTAATCTTTCAAATATTTGATAGTATCCCATCAAACGTATCACGGTATAATTAAAAAATATAAGTTAAAAATTTAATAATAATTCACTAAACTCGATAATATTAATTAATTTAGTACAAATATATATATTTCATATAATATTGATAATCAATATAACTATGCAGTTTCAATTGATTTATTTGTATACTTTAGATTTACAATTCACGGATGGAATGGTGGTTTTGGTGCAGGTGTTAATACTGGAGGAATTAGTGCACATATGCAACATCCAACACTTTTCAACGTAATTGTTGTAGATTGGGGTGCCGGTGCACAAACAGCAAATTATATTACAGCACGTAATCGTGTTGATGATGTTGGCGAATTAATTGGACGCTATATTAATTGGTTAAACATACACGCCGGTCTGCCATTCAATAATGTTTATGTAATTGGACATAGTTTAGGTGGACATGCAGCTGGTGTTACTGGCAAACATACAAATCAATTAATTAACACAGTTGTTGCACTTGATCCAGCCGGTCCATTATTTTCACTTGATGATCCAGATAGACGTGTCGATGCTGGTGATGCACAACAAGTTGATATTATACATACAAATGGAAATTTACTAGGTTTTGGTCCACCAATTGGTCATGCTGATTTTTATCCAAATGGTGGTAACAGTCAACCAGGTTGTGGAACTGATATTACTGGTAATTGTGCACATGGACGTGCTGTTGCATTTTGGATTGAATCAATAAATAATAATAATTTTTGGTCATCACCATGTACAACATGGACTGGAATTTCTGCTGGAAATTGTCCACCTACTGGTGGTCCAACGGTACCAATGGGTGGACAACCTTCTAATCATGGTCGTACGGCTCGAGGTGTATTTTTCCTTGAAACTGCTGCTAGTTCACCATTTGCACTTGGGCCTCGTTAAATTATAAAAAATGTATTGTATATTAAATCAATATATGTTTATAATTTTCCCGATTAGATAAGATTTTCCTTTTTGTATAATAACGATTGTATATTAAAATTGTAAACAAAAATAAAGCAAACATATTTTTTAAATAAATAAATATACTAAATTATGTACATATTTGTAGATACAGCGTCAATCAATCACATTATATCTTAACAAATAACACACAAGTTAATAATCTTTTAATGATTTTAAATTTACCTCCCATTCTGTATTTTGAGATAAAAGACAATAGAAAATGAAAATAAAAATTTAATTAAATTTGATATGTATTTGATTATTTTCATTTTATATATATATATAATTTATATGATTTAATCAATAGTTGATAAGTATAAGTGTCGTTTTTTATCTAACTATTATATATCTTTTTTGCAGAAAATTTTAATAAAATAAAATTTTTAAATATGATCAATCTTAAATTTTCAACATATACAAATACATATACTTTATTGGCAGGGTGTCACAAATGCACTATCTATAGTTATATTTATATAATAATTTGGAAAAATACTGTTTTACAGTGTTTGCGAATAATTAGTATTAATGACTGACAATGAGTTTACTGGTATTGGGATGAGTTTGGTGGTCATAGTTTTGGATCACTTTCTGACGAATTTCTGCAGTAAAGTTTAATAATTTCAGTTATAAAATTGTTCATGGTTTGATAACTCCACAAAGAGAATTGTAATGATTTCTCGTGTAGAAATGTATGTTGGTAAATTGAGGTTTTGAAAATAAAGTTAGCTCGCTGGTATCCCATTTTTTGTTCTAGTTATGGAAACAAATAATTAGAAATCTTACAAACTGAAATCTTTTAAAACAAAGTCAACTTTGCGGTTGTACTAAAACAAGCAAAAAAAGACAAAAAAATCTGAAAAGGATTAAACCTTTAGTTTGGAGTATATCTATTCATGTGTACTCGTATAACATATTTTACAATATGAAATAACAATTAATAATTTAAATATATTAATAGTGTTAAGTGATAACTAAATAAATAAGAAAAAACAATATTGAACGAATTCTTAATGTTAGTAAATTAAAAACAATAAAATTATTTATTTGTCATTACGGTCCAAATTGTAATTAATTCAAGATAAAGTAAATTCAAGTGCTTTATTTATAAAAAAAAATGTTTGCATATATATTAATACAAAATATAAAATCACGTGAATTAATATGATTTACAATTTTAAATTTTATCAATAGCTACATCATGAAGTGAAAAGAAAAAAGTTATTCAGTGGAGCAGTGGTTGAGGAATTGATGTTATTCAATTCGCAGGTTGCCAGTTCACTTCCGTGACACTGACATGAGTTGAACTAACATTTATTCGTTTATGGAGTAAAAAAGCGAATATCTCTAAAAATATATTACATTGGAAGCAATTCAAAGATTAGTACTTATACATGCAGAGCAATTTATCAACTTAACTCTAATGAATGTTTTGTAGATGTTGATTTAATTAAAAATAAAAACTGCAAATTATTGGCTAACGCCAAAGTTTTTTTTAGACAAGCGTGAATAAATATATATATACCATTTATTTGTTTGGGGTATCGCACGTATACTAAAAAAAACAAATAATAATATCAATCATAATTCACATACCTAAGTAAGATTAATCTTATTATCAAAAAAACTGATAATGCATACATATGCATAATACCATATGCAGTATATAAAGAAAAAATGCAATTGAAAAATATCAGTTGTGTAAAGTTATTTAATTCAAAATGAAAGTACTCGCAATTTTATTATCGGTTATTTATTTAACTACAGCTAGTGACGTACAATTGGCTGATGTTCCTGAACAAGAATGGACATTAATTCCAGATGGTAATGGAAATATGCGCATCGTATCGTTGACAGAAGTATTTGAAAATGTACCAGAAACATTTTTTGTTCCTGATACCGATGTAATAATGACCATTCATACACAAGGAAATCAAGGTGGTTCAACTGTACCAATTGGTAATAATGCAGCCTTAGCAGCATCTGGGTTTAATCCAGCACATCAGACAAGGTATAATTTCAATAAAATATATAGTAGCATGTTTTGTGATAATTACTGAAAATTATTCTTGTGTTAATATTGTACGTTGAAAATACAATACACGAAACATATTGTGCAATATATAAAAAAAAAAGTTTAATTTTAGTAATTGGAATATATCATTTCTACATTTAAACAACAAATAAATTAATAACATAAAAAAACAGCGAGTTTGTCTGTAAATATTTTATTTTATTATCTGCCCAACTATGCAAATTTGTTATAAAATTCAAATTGTTGTGAAATATTGCGTTCATATTGAAAGTTATTAAGTTCGCAATAATATTATTGTTAAATTATATTATTTTAATAATATATATTTTAAATTCTGAAATGATTGACCAGTTTCAAATCAACACAGTTGTCGCTTTTTTTCTATCATTATACTTTTATACATTTTTACAATATTCATTACAAGTTTCTTTCGTTTTTTAAATATTTATATGAGATTGTTGTGAAAAATACAATATTGTATAATTTAAAATTCACCCAAAACCTTATAAACATAAACATTTTAGTTCAACTATTAAAAAAACATCACTGAATGCGAGTAGATAATTGCGATTGCCATTTTTGTTTACAGAATTAACAAATTTAATCTATTTCCAACCTTTCATGTAAGATATTTTTAAAATCACTTCATCCGTACGAAAGGTATCACCGATTTTCAATTCGATGTCAGTGCAAATTGAAAGAAATTTGTGCAGCATCGCTATTTCAAACAAATCTAAAAAAAAAATTGCACTGACGCCACTGTAATTTTCATACATCATTTTTTTAATACAATAATAATTTCAAATAATATTTCTGTTTGTTCTATTATTTTTAGATTTACAATTCATGGTTGGAATGGTGGTTTTGGATCAAGTGTAAATAGCGGAGGAATTAGTGCGCATATGCAACATGGAACACTTTTCAATGTAATTGTTGTAAATTGGTCAGCCGGTGCAGGAACAGCAAATTATATTACAGCACGTAATCGTGTTGATGCCCTCGGAAATTTTGTTGGACGTTATATTAATTGGTTGAATGCACAAACCGGTCATTCTTTCAATAATGTTTATATAATTGGACACAGTTTGGGTGGACATGGTGCTGGTGTTGGAGGAAAACATACAAATCAATTAGTCCATACAGTTGTTGCACTTGATCCAGCCGGTCCATTATTTTCAGTTGCAGATGTAGCCAGACGTGTAGATTCTGGTGACGCACAATACGTCGAAGTTATTCATACAAATGGAAATTTACTTGGTTTCGGTGACCCAATTGGTCATGCTGATTTTTATCCAAATGGTGGTAACAGTCAAGCAGGTTGTGGAATTGATGTTGCAGGTACCTGTGCTCATGAACGTGCTAATCTCTTTTGGATTGAATCAATAAATAATAATAATTTCTGGTCATCACCATGTACAACATGGGCTGGAATTTCTGGTGGAAATTGTCCACCTACTGGTGGTGCAACTATGCCAATGGGAGGACAACCTTCTAATCATGTTCGTACAGCTCGCGGTGTATTTTTCCTTACTACAAATAATGGTGCACCATTCGCACAAGGACCAAGATAATTTAATGTATAACTTTGTAAACATGTGAAATAATTACTGTATGTACATAACTAATAAATTCATATTAAAAAAAAAAAAAATAATATTTAGTTAATGAGTAAATTTTATTAATCCTTCCTTCTAGTGATAAGAATGCATTTATATTTTAAATACATTATATAATTATTATAATATATTACATGGAAAAATTATAACACAGAATGAGATTAATAGCATTTCAATATCAAATGGAACAATTCCAAAAAATATGAAAAATCAGCACAATTTTTCAAAACTACATTAAAATTAAATGTAAATGTAAACGCTACTGAGTCGTGTATGTATTTACGAAGATTACATTTATAAATGAAAAAAATAAATATTGTATATGTTATGCGAAAATATTATGCGTATCATGTACTTTAAAATTAATAATATTATATTTTGACATAATCTCAATAATAATTAATTTAAGATTAATCTTTATTATCACAAATATTGATAATGTACACATATGTATTTGTATACTACGTGTATATTGAGGTATATATAAGGAGAAATCTATCGATTAAAATCAGTTGTGTAAAGTGATTTAATTCAAAATGAAAGTACTCGCAATTTTATTATCGGTTATTTATTTAACTACAGCTAGTGACGTACAACTGGCTGATGTTCCTGAATCAGAATGGACATTAATTCCAGATGGTAATGGAAATATGCGCATTATATCGTTGACAGAAGTATTTGAAAATGTACCAGAATCACGTTTTGTTCCTGATACCGATGTAATAATGACCATTCATACACAAGGAAATCAAGGTGGTACAACTGTACCAATTGGTAATAATGCAGCCTTAGCAGCATCTGGATTTAATCCAGCACATCAAACAAGGTATGATAACAATAAAATATAAAATATCATTTTGTGTGATAAATAATTACTGAAAATTATTGTGTTGCGGTAAAATATTATGTTGCAAATAAAATATCAACGAAAGTACTTGGAGTATATAATTTTTATATTTGAAAAACTAAAATGAATTAATAATGACAAAAAGAAGAGTAAATCTATAAATATTTAATATGGTTTGCAGCTAAACTGTAAAGTTTTCATAAAATTCAAGTTTAAGTTAACCATTATGTGGTATAACATATAATTGCTTATATAT
The DNA here is from genome assembly GCA_910594885.2 of Bibio marci. Classification (NCBI taxonomy): domain Eukaryota; kingdom Metazoa; phylum Arthropoda; class Insecta; order Diptera; family Bibionidae; genus Bibio; species Bibio marci. The sequence continues at coordinate 20,169,760 of OU343118.1, read as the reverse complement.
TATGCTTATGGGCTTCCATAATATGTAACTCAAGCTTCAGTATGAAAATACTGAAAAATTGGTATGTTAATACTGCACAATTGAGCTAGCCACATTCGGATTGAAGAATGGAAGTAATTATTCTGTAAATATATTATTTTTAAATAATAATTTTATCAAATTGCTATATATAATTTTTCAAATACTGAAATGTTAAATGAAAATCCTATCCTATATCTTATTGTTAGTGGTAATAAATTTTGATAATTGTACGCGTACGGCGCGAGTAAATAATTGTGAATTGATAATTTTATACACATTGCGAACGCAAGATATTAATTATTCATATAACACTTTTTTAATACAATAATAATTTCAAAAAATATTTCTATTTATTCTATTATTTTTAGATTTACAATTCATGGTTGGAATGGTGGTTTTGGTTCAAGTGTAAATAGCGGAGGAATTAGTGCACATATGCAACATCCAACAGCATTCAATGTAATTGTTGTAAATTGGTCAGCCGGTGCAGGAACAGCAAATTATGTTACAGCACGTAATCGTGTTGATGACCTCGGAAATTTTGTTGGACGTTATATTAATTGGTTGAATGCACAAACCGGTCTTTCTTTCAATAATGTTTATGTAATTGGACACAGTTTGGGTGGTCATGGTGCTGGCGTTACTGGAAAACATACAAATCAATTAGTTCATACAGTTGTTGCACTTGATCCAGCCGGTCCATTGTTTTCAGTTGCAGATGTAGCTAGACGTGTAGATTCTGGTGATGCACAATACGTCGAAATAATTCATACAAACGGAAATTTACTTGGTTTTGGTGACCCAATTGGTCATGCTGATTTTTATCCAAATGGTGGTAATAGTCAAGCCGGTTGTGGCATTGATATTAGTGGTGCTTGTGCTCATGAACGTGCTAATCTCTTTTGGATTGAATCAATAAATAATAATAATTTCTGGTCATCACCATGTACAACATGGGCTGGAATTTCTGGTGGAAATTGTCCACCTACTGGTGGTGCAACTATGCCAATGGGAGGACAACCTTCTAATCATGTTCGTACAGCTCGCGGTGTATTTTTCCTTACTACAAATAATGCTTCACCATTCGCACAAGGACCAAGATAATTTAATTTACAATTTTGGAAATATGTGAAATATCTATCTTTGAACATATATAATAAATAATTTATAGAAAAAATAATATTCAGTTTAAATTTTATTTATATGTGATTTTGTTTACAATTTCATTAGTCCATGATCGCATGAAAGAAGACCAAATAATTTTCATTTTAGTTTGTGTTTATATTTTAATGTGCATATTATTAAATAACATATTTTGTTAAAGTTAGAACAATAACAACAATCTTTGGTATAAATGCTTTTACATTTATATATCAAATATTGGCGAGTCAAATTATGAACGACATATTCTCATTCACTCATACTAATCACTGGCTCATAAAATCTTATTTTTAAAAATGGAAATTGATCATAGAAACTTTGTATTAATTAATTACAGAAAACTAATTATAGACATTTGGTTTTATATATTTGTCGAATGTTAGAAAAAATGTATAGTGCACATTTAGATTAGTATAATGAACACTGAATGGCATTAAGTGTAACAAATGGTCTTTAAATTTAATATGGATATTCACTTCTCTCTCATACTTCATTAAAATAATCGATGTAATAATAATGATGGTTTTAAATATATTACGTACTTTATAAAAGTAACATTAAATTTAAAATTAAGTACTCTTATATTTTCAAGCAGATAATTGTTTTTTGTTTATTACAATATTCCATATCTAATACAAATATATAATTATTTAATGAACAAAAATAATTACAATAGCATATATATTAATACAAAATATAAAATCACGTGAATTAATATGATTTACAATTTTAAATTTTATCAATAGCTACATCATGAAGTGAAAAGAAAAAAGTTATTCAGTGGAGCAGTGGTTGAGGAATTGATGTTATTCAATTCGCAGGTTGCCAGTTCACTTCCGTGACACTGACATGAGTTGAACTAACATTTATTCGTTTATGGAGTAAAAAAGCGAATATCTCTAAAAATATATTACATTGGAAGCAATTCAAAGATTAGTACTTATACATGCAGAGCAATTTATCAACTTAACTCTAATGAATGTTTTGTAGATGTTGATTTAATTAAAAATAAAAACTGCAAATTATTGGCTAACGCCAAAGTTTTTTTTAGACAAGCGTGAATAAATATCTATATACCATTTATTTGTTTGGGGTATCGCACGTATACTAAAAAAAACAAATAATAATATCAATCATAATTCACATACCTAAGTAAGATTAATCTTATTATCAAAAAAACTGATAATGCATACATATGCATAATACCATATGCAGTATATAAAGAAAAAATGCAATTGAAAAATATCAGTTGTGTAAAGTTATTTAATTCAAAATGAAAGTACTCGCAATTTTATTATCGGTTATTTATTTAACTACAGCTAGTGACGTACAATTGGCTGATGTTCCTGAACAAGAATGGACATTAATTCCAGATGGTAATGGAAATATGCGCATCGTATCGTTGACAGAAGTATTTGAAAATGTACCAGAAACATTTTTTGTTCCTGATACCGATGTAATAATGACCATTCATACACAAGGAAATCAAGGTGGTTCAACTGTACCAATTGGTAATAATGCAGCCTTAGCAGCATCTGGGTTTAATCCAGCACATCAGACAAGGTATAATTTCAATAAAATATATAGTAGCATGTTTTGTGATAATTACTGAAAATTATTCTTGTGTTAATATTGTACGTTGAAAATACAATACACGAAACATATTGTGCAATATATAAAAAAAAAAGTTTAATTTTAGTAATTGGAATATATCATTTCTACATTTAAACAACAAATAAATTAATAACATAAAAAAACAGCGAGTTTGTCTGTAAATATTTTATTTTATTATCTGCCCAACTATGCAAATTTGTTATAAAATTCAAATTGTTGTGAAATATTGCGTTCATATTGAAAGTTATTAAGTTCGCAATAATATTATTGTTAAATTATATTATTTTAATAATATATATTTTAAATTCTGAAATGATTGACCAGTTTCAAATCAACACAGTTGTCGCTTTTTTTCTATCATTATACTTTTATACATTTTTACAATATTCATTACAAGTTTCTTTCGTTTTTTAAATATTTATATGAGATTGTTGTGAAAAATACAATATTGTATAATTTAAAATTCACCCAAAACCTTATAAACATAAACATTTTAGTTCAACTATTAAAAAAACATCACTGAATGCGAGTAGATAATTGCGATTGCCATTTTTGTTTACAGAATTAACAAATTTAATCTATTTCCAACCTTTCATGTAAGATATTTTTAAAATCACTTCATCCGTACGAAAGGTATCACCGATTTTCAATTCGATGTCAGTGCAAATTGAAAGAAATTTGTGCAGCATCGCTATTTCAAACAAATCTAAAAAAAAAATTGCACTGACGCCACTGTAATTTTCATACATCATTTTTTTAATACAATAATAATTTCAAATAATATTTCTGTTTGTTCTATTATTTTTAGATTTACAATTCATGGTTGGAATGGTGGTTTTGGATCAAGTGTAAATAGCGGAGGAATTAGTGCGCATATGCAACATGGAACACTTTTCAATGTAATTGTTGTAAATTGGTCAGCCGGTGCAGGAACAGCAAATTATATTACAGCACGTAATCGTGTTGATGCCCTCGGAAATTTTGTTGGACGTTATATTAATTGGTTGAATGCACAAACCGGTCATTCTTTCAATAATGTTTATATAATTGGACACAGTTTGGGTGGACATGGTGCTGGTGTTGGAGGAAAACATACAAATCAATTAGTCCATACAGTTGTTGCACTTGATCCAGCCGGTCCATTATTTTCAGTTGCAGATGTAGCCAGACGTGTAGATTCTGGTGACGCACAATACGTCGAAGTTATTCATACAAATGGAAATTTACTTGGTTTCGGTGACCCAATTGGTCATGCTGATTTTTATCCAAATGGTGGTAACAGTCAAGCAGGTTGTGGAATTGATGTTGCAGGTACCTGTGCTCATGAACGTGCTAATCTCTTTTGGATTGAATCAATAAATAATAATAATTTCTGGTCATCACCATGTACAACATGGGCTGGAATTTCTGGTGGAAATTGTCCACCTACTGGTGGTGCAACTATGCCAATGGGAGGACAACCTTCTAATCATGTTCGTACAGCTCGCGGTGTATTTTTCCTTACTACAAATAATGGTGCACCATTCGCACAAGGACCAAGATAATTTAATGTATAACTTTGTAAACATGTGAAATAATTACTGTATGTACATAACTAATAAATTCATATTAAAAAAAAAAAAAATAATATTTAGTTAATGAGTAAATTTTATTAATCCTTCCTTCTAGTGATAAGAATGCATTTATATTTTAAATACATTATATAATTATTATAATATATTACATGGAAAAATTATAACACAGAATGAGATTAATAGCATTTCAATATCAAATGGAACAATTCCAAAAAATATGAAAAATCAGCACAATTTTTCAAAACTACATTAAAATTAAATGTAAATGTAAACGCTACTGAGTCGTGTATGTATTTACGAAGATTACATTTATAAATGAAAAAAATAAATATTGTATATGTTATGCGAAAATATTATGCGTATCATGTACTTTAAAATTAATAATATTATATTTTGACATAATCTCAATAATAATTAATTTAAGATTAATCTTTATTATCACAAATATTGATAATGTACACATATGTATTTGTATACTACGTGTATATTGAGGTATATATAAGGAGAAATCTATCGATTAAAATCAGTTGTGTAAAGTGATTTAATTCAAAATGAAAGTACTCGCAATTTTATTATCGGTTATTTATTTAACTACAGCTAGTGACGTACAACTGGCTGATGTTCCTGAATCAGAATGGACATTAATTCCAGATGGTAATGGAAATATGCGCATTATATCGTTGACAGAAGTATTTGAAAATGTACCAGAATCACGTTTTGTTCCTGATACCGATGTAATAATGACCATTCATACACAAGGAAATCAAGGTGGTACAACTGTACCAATTGGTAATAATGCAGCCTTAGCAGCATCTGGATTTAATCCAGCACATCAAACAAGGTATGATAACAATAAAATATAAAATATCATTTTGTGTGATAAATAATTACTGAAAATTATTGTGTTGCGGTAAAATATTATGTTGCAAATAAAATATCAACGAAAGTACTTGGAGTATATAATTTTTATATTTGAAAAACTAAAATGAATTAATAATGACAAAAAGAAGAGTAAATCTATAAATATTTAATATGGTTTGCAGCTAAACTGTAAAGTTTTCATAAAATTCAAGTTTAAGTTAACCATTATGTGGTATAACATATAATTGCTTATATATTATGCTTATGGGCTTCCATAATATGTAACTCAAGCTTCAGTATGAAAATACTGAAAAATTGGTATGTTAATACTGCACAATTGAGCTAGCCACATTCGGATTGAAGAATGGAAGTAATTATTCTGTAAATATATTATTTTTAAATAATAATTTTATCAAATTGCTATATATAATTTTTCAAATACTGAAATGTTAAATGAAAATCCTATCCTATATCTTATTGTTAGTGGTAATAAATTTTGATAATTGTACGCGTACGGCGCGAGTAAATAATTGTGAATTGATAATTTTATACACATTGCGAACGCAAGATATTAATTATTCATATAACACTTTTTTAATACAATAATAATTTCAAAAAATATTTCTATTTATTCTATTATTTTTAGATTTACAATTCATGGTTGGAATGGTGGTTTTGGTTCAAGTGTAAATAGCGGAGGAATTAGTGCACATATGCAACATCCAACAGCATTCAATGTAATTGTTGTAAATTGGTCAGCCGGTGCAGGAACAGCAAATTATGTTACAGCACGTAATCGTGTTGATGACCTCGGAAATTTTGTTGGACGTTATATTAATTGGTTGAATGCACAAACCGGTCTTTCTTTCAATAATGTTTATGTAATTGGACACAGTTTGGGTGGTCATGGTGCTGGCGTTACTGGAAAACATACAAATCAATTAGTTCATACAGTTGTTGCACTTGATCCAGCCGGTCCATTGTTTTCAGTTGCAGATGTAGCTAGACGTGTAGATTCTGGTGATGCACAATACGTCGAAATAATTCATACAAACGGAAATTTACTTGGTTTTGGTGACCCAATTGGTCATGCTGATTTTTATCCAAATGGTGGTAATAGTCAAGCCGGTTGTGGCATTGATATTAGTGGTGCTTGTGCTCATGAACGTGCTAATCTCTTTTGGATTGAATCAATAAATAATAATAATTTCTGGTCATCACCATGTACAACATGGGCTGGAATTTCTGGTGGAAATTGTCCACCTACTGGTGGTGCAACTATGCCAATGGGAGGACAACCTTCTAATCATGTTCGTACAGCTCGCGGTGTATTTTTCCTTACTACAAATAATGCTTCACCATTCGCACAAGGACCAAGATAATTTAATTTACAATTTTGGAAATATGTGAAATATCTATCTTTGAACATATATAATAAATAATTTATAGAAAAAATAATATTCAGTTTAAATTTTATTTATATGTGATTTTGTTTACAATTTCATTAGTCCATGATCGCATGAAAGAAGACCAAATAATTTTCATTTTAGTTTGTGTTTATATTTTAATGTGCATATTATTAAATAACATATTTTGTTAAAGTTAGAACAATAACAACAATCTTTGGTATAAATGCTTTTACATTTATATATCAAATATTGGCGAGTCAAATTATGAACGACATATTCTCATTCACTCATACTAATCACTGGCTCATAAAATCTTATTTTTAAAAATGGAAATTGATCATAGAAACTTTGTATTAATTAATTACAGAAAACTAATTATAGACATTTGGTTTTATATATTTGTCGAATGTTAGAAAAAATGTATAGTGCACATTTAGATTAGTATAATGAACACTGAATGGCATTAAGTGTAACAAATGGTCTTTAAATTTAATATGGATATTCACTTCTCTCTCATACTTCATTAAAATAATCGATGTAATAATAATGATGGTTTTAAATATATTACGTACTTTATAAAAGTAACATTAAATTTAAAATTAAGTACTCTTATATTTTCAAGCAGATAATTGTTTTTTGTTTATTACAATATTCCATATCTAATACAAATATATAATTATTTAATGAACAAAAATAATTACAATAGCAATAATAAAATCTATAATTTTAATTTTTACTTAATTTATCATATCTAAATTATTTTTATTGCTATACTTATATAAGATTTACAATGAAATGTTTTCATACCTTTTATAAAATTGGAATAAAATATTTAAAAATAATAAATAAATCTTATATACTATCAATCAATAAAGTTTATAAATAAATGATAAATTGTTGATAACATAATAAAATGTAAAATAAGTATATTAAGAAATATGAACGTAATATATAAAATATACATGTGGATTTGTATATGGTATGTTCGACACGAAGTATTTAGTATATAGATTAAATAACAACAATGCATGTATACAAATGATATAGTGTAGTGATATATCGTATAGATAGTGCCAAGATAATTATTCAATTCCATTATTTTTCATAAATAATTCAACTCATCATTTCGTGTGTGAATTTGATTTCTTTAATCTTGATCAAAGATCATAAAACAAATATATATAAACTCTGCACTTTGAAGAAAACATTAAATTAAATATATTTAAGTGTACCACAGCCGTTTGTATAATATTAGGTACACCATCAACCGCAGTCAGGCTCACATATTATTTCACACGGTTTTAGTCGTTTGTGTGCATATGTGTAGATGAAAATTTCAATAAATTTCAGTAATTTACAGTAAATTATAATATGCTCGATCACTTTTTCTTTTTAACGTTTGTAACTTTCAATTATTATACATTTGTATGGGAGTGAGTTGAAGGGGTGGTCGGATCATATTCATTTTCAAATTGACAAGCTTCGAGGGTAAGCAAAAACCATATATCCAAATTTGATGAAGCCATTCTTAAGAAAAATATATTTTGATCTGGCTGGACGATGGTGTACATATTTGTCACGTTTAATCATGTACCACCGTATGATGCCTATTGGAATCATTAACTTCAACGGACTGTAATTCTGGTATAAATTAGCAGAAAATCCCACAAATACATTATATTTATATAGTTATATGGACAATTATTTTTATGTCAAATATACTTAGGCAGATTCAAGAAATTAAGAAAAACAAGAGACGTTGTAAATCAGAGATACGTCATACTACAAATTTTCTTGTCATAGAAAGGTAGCAATAATTTATTATGTCTAATTTTATACGTAAACACCAGGGATCTTTTTTCATACTCATACTAAAATTTCAGTATATTTATAAATGTCATAATGATTCTTCCAAAAAATTTAATTTTCAAAATCAGTATACTTAAATAACAGATACTAAAATATATGTTTTCGAACTTTCAATTATATTTGTGTTAATAATTTACAAAATCCATTATCTGACATATAAATTATAAAATTGTTATATCACTATTATTTAATTCGATGTCAGAGGCTTACATTTATAATATACTACAAATTAATAAGTTATAGTTATTGTACTCATATATATAATAGGATAAGTTGTATTGAGGTATAAAAATAAATATTTTGATTACAATTCTTAAGAGCAGATGATAACAAACTTTTAATTGTTATCTTAATCTATTTTTATTACTCCACGCTTAAAATATACACATATATATTCTAAAATCTAAAGTATACTATCAGTTGGTTGTCCCTTATACTATTGCAATTATAAACGTAAATAGTTTATGAAGTTTTCAGTTTTTGTTTATGAACCTGAAGTTAAATTTAAAAGATAAAGAGAGCATAAGCTCATGTGTTGCATCAGAAACATCCAAGTTTACCATTTGCAAAAATTCCCAAACGAATATTCTAATCCGATTTAAAAATGTAGAAAATCTTTAGACTGTTAACTACAATATATATCAAATGATTCCAAAAAATATTTAAACTAATTGGAAATAGCGGTCTTTTGGTGTACATCTAATAAATGTAGATTTTTCCAACTTTTATGATATAAAGACTACAAAAAAATTACACTTACAAAATTAATATGAAGAATGTTTACTTCATGGTTTACGTTATAATAGAAATAGTTTGTCGTAATCCATCCATAATATAATAAATAGTATTATCGTATAACCAAGTACTTAATATATCTATAAATGAATACATACTATGTATTATATTTTAAAAGTTAAATTAGATAACTTTCTCTAATCTTAACGGCGTGTCACTGTTTCGAAAATCAAATTTTCGTTCACAATAAAATTATTTATTAAATAATCGATATAATTTCAAAATGAAATTAATAATTTGTGTTTTATTTTTATTGTTAATTAATATTTTAATTGGTAATTAAACAAACAAAAATCGCATTTACTAAATTATAATTATTTATTATATAATATAAATTCAAATATTTTAGTTAACGCATTACCATCATCAACATTGATTCATAAAAATAGAAAATCAACAGAAAATTGGGATTTAATTGTAGACAATGCTGGCAAAACACATTTAATTAATTATATTGAAGATAAAAATGTTGGTATAGCACCAACATTTAATGCAATAGATGAAACAATTTTCCGTTTATATACTCGTACGAATAGAGCTGGCGAAATAGTTTATTTAAACGATGTACAATCATTGCAAAATTCATCATTTAATATCGCACATCCAACTAGGTAATTTTAATTAAACTTTTCTTTTATTAATACATAAACATTACTTATATAATTCATATTATTTTACATATCCATGATGCCGACATATACAGAATAATAATTCATGGTTTTGGAACATTAGCTACATGGGCCGGTGGTGATGTCTTACGTAATACATATTTAGATCGTAGTAATTTTAATGTTATAATGGTAGACTGGACTGCTGGTGCATCGGATCCAAATTATGCACGTGCCAGAGGTTATATAATGAGTGTTGGCGATGTTTCAGGACAATTTATTGATTTTCTATTTGACTATGGTGTTACACTAGAATCCATAACAGTTGTTGGATTTAGTTTAGGAGCACATGCGGCTGGTGTTACCGGTAAACGAGTGACACGAGGCACATTACCAACGATAATTGCTTTAGATCCAGCACGATCATTATTCGCACTTGATCGACCCAATGAACGAGTTGCATTCGATGATGCCTTATATGTTGAAGTAATTTCAACTAGTGCCGGTGAAGTTGGTTTTGAACAACCACTTGGACGTGCAACATTTTATCCGGGATGGGGTACTAGACAACCAGGATGTGGCCCGGATTTAGGTTGTAATCATTTACGTGCTGTTGATTATTTAATTGAATCAATAACAACAACTATTGGATTTTGGGGTGTACAATGCCGTGATTTCTTAGATATTGTATTTGAATTTTGTCCATCATCTGGTCCACGTCGAGTAATGGGCGGTGAACCAGCTAATAATATTGCTGAAGGTGTATTTTATGTTGATGTAAATGCAGTTAGCCCATTCGCAAATGGTTTATAGATATATTGTTTTATATAATTACGTAATACTAAAAATAAATTAAATAATAAGTAGTAAAAATAAATTACATAATTATTGTACATTTTACTGAATCAATAAAATATAATTCATCTATAAATTGGAAATATATGTTACATCAGAGACAGTACTACAACTACTGTAACACGGTCTCTGTTTGCACAAACTGTGATTTGGATAAGCCAATTCTTAATTTTGCGTCTAAAAAGTAACCTAACTTTGAATCTTCGTGACATTGCCAACTTAAAACACTCCGATCTAACGTCAATGAAAAATGAAACACACCTGCTCCGATTGCATATTGAAGGTTCTGAACATTGTGCAAGTATCATTTTTGAATTATTTGAGCAAAAGAGATATTTGAGAGAAATTATTATATGCCAAATTTTGACATTATTTATCCACATATAACTTCATATTCCAATTCCTTTTTCCTTTCCTATCTTTTTTTTTATTTTTGCAAAGTTCTCATAATAATAGTTTTATTTTATTTGTAATCTGGTGTTTTGTTTGTGCTTCTGCCTTGTGGAACGTGGAGTGGTGTGATATTTCGTATAATTTTATTTTGCATTGTGTTTGAGTGTATATAAATATATAAAAATATAATCTAAATAAAAAGAATAATGTTTTTGTGTATATTTAATATTTATTTTTGATCACTGCTGAGTGGTAGTGGTTTTTTTTTTTTTTTTTTTATTAATTTTTCTCAAAATAATTGTGAAAACAAAATTAAAATATATTAAAATGCTATTGAAAAATCTATAAATAATTAATATATTTATATAATATTGGGTCATTCGAATTTATATTAATAATGATAAAATAAAGATAGTTATTATTATAATAATTATTGCATTTTTCCATCAATTTCTATTATTATACTCAAAATGGTCAAAATGAATCTTTGGAATTTTATTGCAAAATATATTATCGAAAATTTGCAATAAGGATTTTCAACAAGGTAATTTTATTCTGTTATTTAACTATAATTATATGCAATTTCCATAATTTAAATTTTACAATATATGATAATTACAATATAAATCCTGTATATCCAATATATATGTAAAAATAATTTATTTTTAGAAATATTTTACTTAAACTCTCTTACTGAATATAATAATAATAAAAAAGATAAAAGATATCAGTGAATATAAATGTGTGATAAACTGAGATGAAAAATATTAAGAACTTAAATTGATATTCTATTTTTACTATTTAATAATATATTTTTAATTGTTTAATTTCGTCATCATAATATAGTTTAAATGAAAGATAGATAGTTATAAATAGTTATAATATAGTTGCTTGATTTAATTTTTGATTGAATGAATATGCTTTTAACTTCTACCATATCATAATCAACAACACCGAATTTCATGTGAAATCTAACACAATTGATTAGCTGCACCATACATCAATATTAAATGTTTTAAAAATGAATATGTTATATAAATATCTATATAAAAATTTTACACCATCAAATATACGAATAGATAATTTAAAATTCAAGTAAAATCAAATACACAAAACATAAATAACTCATGGTCACTTTTCCGATATTTAACTAATATTAATTAAATTACATAAATATTAAAAGATTTTTGGAATGGATTTTGTTTATAAAAGTGATAATTATAGAATAAAAACAATATGACTGACTTTTAAATTAACATTAATTAATAAATAAATATATATATATAAATGTGTATATACTGTCTTTATATAAGACATTTAAATTAAATTAACAATTTACATGCATATGAATTTTGAATACATTATATATTTCCATAGACCATCTCGCCTTTGATTACATTTATCGATTTATCATTTCTCATAGTGTTAATAACTTGAATTTTAAATTAAATGTCGAATTCGCTATATCTATGATGAAATGATTGTTTGGTTTTCTTCTTTAACTTCGGATAATAAAGTAAAAAATAATTATCATAAATATAATATAGTTTATTTGATGATGTTGATAAGAACTTACGTTAACTCATAAATAAATTGTCGGCTATTGAATTTAAAATAATTGTTTTAATAATTGTTATTATAATAAATTTAAATAAACAATAACTACATATATAAGATGTCTATTTATAATTTTAACTGCTCTTACCATAACCATATACCATATGATAATATATTATCCTTTTATCTATTCAATCCAATTTGTTATGGACACTACTATAGGGCATGGTAACGTGATACCATATTGTTATTTGCTCAAATACTTTCAAATTTAATTGTTTATCTTCCTTTTATACTCATATTATATAACCACATTAACTATTTCTATCATAATTCCTAATGAAAAATTTAACAATTATACCATCATTCCGAAATAATAATAATGAAAAAGGGCGTTAACATATAGATAGAATTATAAAGCTTATCTTATATTAATTAAATACAACTTAAAATGCATATAAATATGTTGTACGATCAAACTATCGCATTTCTACGTTATTATAAGAAATATAACTAATGATATGGTATTGGGCGGGTTAGTGTTTCTTTTTATAATTTTACTGAATTTTTTTCCAACCTAAGACATTTATTTCATTTAATTATTAAATTCTCTTTGTCGTAAATTATTTCGCCTGTTTAAATTCTTATACATTCCACGTTACTATATTTATATATAAATTATAGACAGGTTATTTATACTGATACAAACAACAAAACATATGCATGTACAACTTAATTATAGTAAGACCAGGATACACACAGATACCCAATACAAAGAAATAACTGCGAATATTAACTTGAAGGTGCTATAGTTAATTTATAATTATTCAAACAAGTATGTTTTAATATACAAAAGTTTAATATTTAGTATAATATATAATATAATACATATATATATTTAATATCGATATGTCTAAATCTAAAACTATTGATGATGAATTATTTTATAAACAATACGTGTATGTAAAAGAATAGAATGTAGGTGTAAAAGCATATTTTTTGTGATCGAAAACCTACAAATAAATAATTACAAAGAAAAAACGATCATATGAATAATGTGTTAATTAAATGATAATGAATTAAGTAATAACTATTCAAATGATATGGTTGAACAATGTCTTTGAATACATGATGTAATATATTTTTCATAAAATAGTTAATTAATTAAATTAAAAAGCGCTTCGTAATATTTGTTTTAATGAAATCATATTTTTCAATATAAAATATATATTTAGTTAATTTTTAATTAATAATTTAGTTAAAAAATTTTATAAAAATAATTATGGACATGTATATAACAAAAATGTATTAAACTTTCGATTAATTTACTATTTTATTTTCACACCAAAAGACTAACTAAATTTATACATTCGCAAGTGGTTATTATAAGAAAAATTGTTCATAGTGAAAATTATGTAACTTAATTTCCATTTGATCGTTTATGGAATCACACATTTCTATGACACTTATTCTATATCAATACATAGACTTACAGTCATTATAATAGCTACATAAGTGTATAGGTATATATATCTATATACACTATAATTAATTTTTAAGTTTATTAAACTTTGTAAAAAGATATTTATAATTATTGCATTTTATGTGTATTTCTTACAAATCGATTTATATTTCTATATATTTATAGTTTTATAATAAATATATACACAATATAAACAAAATGTTAATAATATATATTCGAATATTATAAAAACTATATACCGTCTTAAACCTTTTAACTTCATAAATATGCTCGTATATACTGTGTGTCGTTGAAAATTGCTATAGTTTCCTATACACAATGAAATGTAATGTAAATAAACGAATTCAATAAACACGCACTGATCATTGTATAATGTTTACATTTACATGAATTTAGGCTAAAAAGAACTTATCGCAAAATAAAAATAATAATAATAATAATAATAACAATAACAATAATAGGGGAGGCAACTCCCCTGTATTGTAAATGGTTAAATTAATTCAATTTACGTAATTATATATTATATTTGAAAAAAGAATTATTTAATTTAGTTACAATATTACAATGGAAAACTCATTGTTTAATACAACTATAATTATATAATATTCCATAGATTTTGTCGTACGGTTGTACGTAATAAATTTATGTTAAAATTCCATTCTAGAAAATGCGATTGACCAAATTATTTTCGTTCTACATTTAGCTACTATAATAAAATATGCTAATACATATATATTATATACTACTTAAAAATATTAGTATTGATGTTTTGATTTAAAAAAAATATGTAACATATTATATGAAAATCTGCATTGCGTACTTTTTATTATTTGGCAGTTATTGTAACATTATAATATTTATATAAATATGATAATCGATCACGTCATTAAGTATTTGGTGTGAACATAAAGTTTACAAATAGTACATTTATCGAAATATTACGTTATAAAAGCTATATATAAATATATATTGTTGATTAATCAGAACATTTGTCTATATATAATATAACGTGTTTGATAAAGAAAGTCATAGTAAAAGTAATATATATTTTTTAGAAAATGACACTAACATATCCAAAAAGCAATAATATTTATCATAGGGCATCCTTTGCACATACAAAATATGAAAGGATAATTGAATTTTGTTGCGGTCGTTACTATAACAGTTTATCCAAAAAATTTTTGACTATTATACGGATATCTGATTAAAAAAAATCCATGATATCATATTTATTGTACAACATAGTTTTGAAAATACGTAACATAGCCGACGTGTGGTAAATATCAAAACAATATCCGATATGTAAATATATCATTAATATTTTACGCAACTGGAACGAATAAATTCGAATAAAAAAGATCACATTTTGTAAAGTATAAGTTTTTTTTATTGACAATGTACCATCTCATTGACTAACAATTGCAATAGCAAAATTGATTAAATTTTATAATTAGTTCTCATTCCTCTTATTCATCGTATTCCCCAGACATGGAAATGGGAAAACTTTTTCCTGTATGTTAACATAAAAGAATAAGTAGATAAATAAAAATTAATGGATGTATGGTCGTAAAATTTCTAATTTTATGCAGCTAATTAATATAAATAACATAATATATTCTCAATGCGGTATGAATTCAGTTTACAATTAATTATGTGAAATAATTCAATATCGCATTGACACAATAAATATACAATTAATTTATATAATTATATATAATACATGCATTTGACAATTTAATATAAATTCACATATGATATATGAAATGAATGTATACTTGTATTATAAATAATATATTATATACTAGATTGAAATAAAAAGAAAAAAATTTATACATGATATGCTTATAGTTGTGTCAGACAATATGTGATATTATTACATAAAGGGCGTTAAATGATAATTTGATTAAAATATTTAAAATAACCAAATGTTTAATCATTAGTATAGTTAGAGATAAACAATTTGAATCATTAAAAATTTCACAAAGAAATTATCGCGTAATTGGCTCAATAACCGATTTTAAGTGATGTGAAAGATGTTGTAAGTCAAAAGAATTCACTGGTACCATTACCAATAGATTGATCGATTTATAAAGTTATATATGTTTGCATAGGTAAGGTTTACATCCTTTTTTTAATCCTTTTTTTTTTTGTAATTGCAGATAAAACTGCATATGCGTATGCATATAGTTAGCTATATTTTCATTTAATTATAATCTAAATTCGTCAACCCGCATAGAACAACAATATAATTAGACAGATGTAAATTATAAAATTGATATTCTTCAATTAGAAATGAAACTTTCGTATGTTGTTATTTTAATTTTTATATTCGTGATATAATTATATGCATTTGACCCCAACTGTCAATTATATTCCAATTGAAAATATGCATATTGTAATGCATTTTTTAAATATATACCATATTTGATTTTTGATTTAAAATGTTTGAATATATGTTTCCACCACATATAAAAATTTGTGTTCATATATATATTTTTCAAAATTTTTATTTCCATTTAAAATATTTTTCTATCCGTATGTAATTATTTTGTATATAATGATATGATTATTATATATCATAATTACTTTAAAGTTCAAAAGCTATATACATTTATTTAATTTATTATCAGACAATATATAATTAATATATAATTAATATTAAGCAAAATAGAAATATTTGTTTATATACTCTCTGAGTAAAATATAGCAAGATCAGATGCTATATGGCGTATTTTGGTATATTAAGTATTTTCCCTGATTAACGTATATTTATATTTATTATTATTATTATATTTTATATTTATGTACTATCAATATCAACAAGTTTTTAGCAAAGAATTTCACAAATATCATTCGACAAGGATCGTACTCACCAGATATGACACCCCCAATTGATTAAAAACACATAATTGACAACCTATAGATACAACAGATAAATCACTGAATAAGAGAGATGAGTATGAAAAATGTTTTCAAGATTGGTTTAAAAGTTTTCATATGACAATAAACAATAAATATTTATGAATCTTATTATTATTATTATTATTATTAATTATATCTAATTATTTTTTGTCCAAAGTCCCTAAGTAATATTACGCATACATATATATAAGTATTTTAATTTCAAATAATGTTTTATTTTATAGTACATAAAAATAAGAGATAATACTGCCGTGTTATTTAATACCATTATAAACAGAGATTTTTTTTCTATTTAAATATTTAATTTTAAAAAGTAAAATATCATTGTAATAATCATTTTTTTTTTATCTTACATAATGTATGTAATTGAAATATTTTAATAACAATTATTTATTTATACGAACATAATATAAAATATGTTTAATTATAATTAGTATAATATAACATATAGTTAAGCATATTTTACGTTATTATAACATAGTTGTAACTAATAAAATTATATAATATAATTTATTTATTTACATTTTAGTAATTCGGTCGACCATAACTGTGCGAAAATTAATGTTTCTTTAATTCTGGAAAGTGAAACTATATATAGCATACAATTATTTTAATTTCTCTGTGTTGCATATAGTTATTATACTCCAAATTCCCGTAAAATTGTCAACACAAGTGATGTGCTATTAATTGAGAAAAATTTAAACTGGTAAATGGTATAGAATTTAAAAAATAAATAATTATTATTTATTGCATGTTTGTCTATTTGTCGTTTATTTGCATTCACATATTATATATAGAAAAATTAAATGACGTGTATTTGTATGGTATTTGTTTGACTATTTTTCGTAGAAACTAGTTGATGCTCAAACATAGCACATAAACAGTTTCTAGAAACTAAGCCAATATTGTAAATCTTTCAATAAAAATGGACCAACGGTTTGTTGCAAGTGAAAATACTTTCAAATTTAATTTGTTTTTGATAATGAACGGAATGTTTCCCAATTATGGATAGTAAATAAGTATATATCCTGCTTAAAAGATATGACAATATAGGAATAATATAATATAAATAAATAGAATAAAATATAATAATTTATTTAAATAATTATTAATTTTTTCATTCTAATTTTCTTTACAGATCTACCATAAAAATAGTACAATTAATTTTTGTTTTGTATTAGAAATATCTAATGGCCCGATGGCATCCTGTGGCCGTGCGCACGTCATTAAGGCGGCGTTATTGGCCGGCATTTTATGTATATTATTAAATTTGTATAATTTTCGATTTGATAAGTTTACATCTCCAACACCACTTACTATAACGTATGTATATAAATATTTAATTGTATAATTGTTTTTAAATTCATTTTAATTTAATTTAAATATTACTATTTTTCAGTAATTCAATACAAGGCCCAAAACGAACTCGAACCAGTTCAGAAATCTCAAATTTAACTCAACTGATGGTGCTGAAAAAAAGCAATCTCACATATAATAACATTGAATTTAATAATACTACAACATTACCAAATAATATAATTAATACTCAACGGAATGTTAGTAATAGCAACAGTATTAATAGTAATGATAGCAAATTAATTATAAAAAATAGTTTCAATTTAAATAATAATATAACAAATATTATGAAATTAGTTGTGGAAAAAAATGAATCTAATAATAAAAATCATACAAATTTAAATAATGTAGAAATAATTACTAATAACGATATTAATAATAATGGCGTTCCAAAAAATAATTCTACTATTGATAATAATAATAATCAAGTAAAACCACATTTTTTACAACAAATAATGACAAAATTAGGTTTAAATAGTTGTCCATTAACACCACCCAATTTAGGTAAGTTTCAGCATTATTTATTGATTTAATAGTAAATTAGTAAACAAATGAATTTCAATTAATCAAAAATATATTGATTTTGAATAATTATAACTATATAATATGCAATAATTTTTTAATCAATTTTCTATTACAATATTATCTATAATTACATTGTTACCATTGTTTATTTATTTGATATCACAGATGGACCGGTCGAAGTGAATACGACATTCGAAAAACTAGAAAATTTAGAATTACGATATAAAAATATTCTATTACCAGGGGGTTGGTATAAACCAATTGAATGTAATGCTAAAGATCGTGTCGCTATTATTGTACCATATAGAGATCGTGCAATACATTTACCTATTTTTCTGCAAAATATTCATCCATTTTTAATGAAACAACAAGTTGAATATGGTATATTTTTAATTGAACAAATTGCAGAAGGATTATTTAATCGTGCGACGCTTATGAATGTTGGTTTTGTGGAAGCGTTAAAACTAAAACAATGGGATTGTTTTATATTCCATGATGTTGATCTATTGCCAATGAACGATCGAAATTTATATGTATGTCCAGATCAACCAAGACATATGTCAGTGGCAGTTGATACTTTGGAATTCAAGTAATAAGCATGTTGTTTTTAAAATTATATATATATAAATTAATTTAAAAGAGCTATTATTTATATAATTATGTTATATAATTTTAATTGTTAAATTAGATTACCATATAGTTCAATATTTGGTGGTGTCTCAGCAATGACAACCCAACAATTTAAATTAGTAAATGGTTTTTCAAATTCATTTTGGGGTTGGGGTGGTGAAGACGATGACATGTCTAACAGGTATATGAACTTTATGATTATTTTTTTATTTATTCTTTTTTATAAGTAATTAATTAGAAGTGATGTTTTAAGAAAAAATGTTCAAACTATATTAATATTATTTATTAAAACTATATACCTCGAATGCATTCGGTACAATGTTAAAATACATATGTATATTTTAGATATATATGGTTTGCGGTAATTGTTATCGATTCTTTAACATATAATATAAAAGATACTTTATCCATCAGTCATAAACACCGTATCCCCCATGACTGTTATAACAATTACAATCAATGTATCCATCCATAAGGTGAATCATTACTTATATTATTGGTTTATAACCATATCCATATATGCTGCATAGATAGTAGCTAAGACTATACATAGTTTTTTTAATATACTTTTTTAATATACTTATATAAGCAGAGATATTTTTTTCCAACATGGATTTTCATAAAATAATAGGACCCGTTAAACATTCTTTTGTTTACATCTGATATGAATTTGTCCTATACCACACAACGAACAAATAACAAATTAATTAATTTAAGATTAAAAATATACACTTAATGTAAATGGTGTACGTAAACACTTTTGCAATATTATTAATGGCTTATAATAGATAATATATTAAATTTAATAACTATTTATTAATAATAAATTTACAGATTAAAACACGTTGGTTTTCATATAGCACGATATCCTGTAAATATTGCAAGATACACAATGTTAAGTCACAAAAAGGAAAAAGCAAATCCGAAAAGGTATTAACTACAAATACAATATTTATAAATTAATAGTAAAAATTAAATAAATTATTAATTATTTTTCATAACTTCTATATTTTTTTTTTACAGATATGAAAAATTAGTAAATGGAGCTAAAAAATATAATGTTGACGGTTTAAATTCATTAAAATACAATTTACATAATTTAGAAAGAAAAGTTTTATATACATGGATTTTAGTGGAATTAAAACAGGAATCGGTAATTTTGAAGAAAAATAAATATACAATTTTTGTTATAACATACATTCACAAATCTATAGTCAGGCTAGTCTATTCACGCGTTCTACACAAAAAATAAAAAAAAACAATATATTACGTGATTGCACTGAAACTTACTGCAGTCACATGTATAGTTAACGCAAGCTGTATACTTTTCCGTCAGGACTCCTATGACTTTTACGTTAAAGTATAAATATTTTTACTACTAAAATTCAGTCATTTACAGTTAATGTTCAAGAAAATTAAACGTAATAAGTAGTTTTTTTTCATAATGGTGTATTTCTACACTATTTCGTCGAAAGTGCAGTTAAAACTTTTCGATTGTTTGTGAAAACAAATGGTGAATCTGTTCCAATGGATTCTCCCATACCTAAAACTATGAAAAATAATAGATAATTGAGTTTCCGTATAGTCTGAATCAAAAGACATATAGCATTCTTTCGTCGCTTAATTCAACTTGTGAGAAAATTGGGTAGCTGCTGCAGAGATAAACTAATTACTATAATTTCGGAACATAGTTTTAGTAGAATATTTAGTAATTTTTCAGTTTTTCATAAAATTAGTCTACATCAATTTTTTAATAATTTATTAGCGTAATTTAAATAAATAAAAGAAAAAATGGCAAACAAACATTTAAATATCGTTATATAAAAAATTTTTAAATTTTAATTTAATTTAATTTATTTTATATATTTACAGGGAAGCTGATGATTATTTCCATTTTTCTATTTAGGTCTTAATTGTTATATTATTTTGTTATTTTTATAAAAATTTTATTATTTTTTATACTATTTTAAATGTTTACATTAGTTTTTATAAATATTGTAGATAAATTTTATAATATATTTATTGTAAACGTGATATACTACTACTCTCCTATATTTAATGAATCTCAAATTTGTGTAAAGGTTGTATAATTAAATCTCGTTTATTTATCACTCAAATGAAAATAGTATATATCGTATTTTGAATGGGCACTTGGGGTATATAATATTTTTTTACTATATTTTCCTGTTACATACTTTAATAATTAATTAATTACATTAATTTTATTACATATATTTATATGTAATATCAACTTTAATCTTTAAATTATCCATAATACTGATTTTTACACAATATAAACTATAGACAAAAAATAAAATTGCTAAATACATACACCACCTCTATATTGAATAAATAAAGAACAAGTATTTGATTTGATAAATAAACGAGATCTTTGAATATAATCCGAGATTTTTAGAAAAGCTATACTTATAGTTTTTATTTCTTTTTTAATTTTTTAATTCACAGTTTTGTAAATGGTTCCTAACATTAACAATATAAATTGTGGCCGGTGAGATCAATAAGTGACATGATTTTAAAATAATTACATCTGAATTTTTTGTTTCATGAAAACCATGTAATAAATACCATGAATTCATTTTTAATAATTCCTATATAACATTGATTATTTATTATTTATTTATTTTATAATTTTGTGTAAAATAACAACACTCTCTTAATTACATGGAAATTTTAACATTTATTTTATATATTGTCACATAAAAATCTCGAATTAATCTTCATTACATAAGTGTAATGTAAAAAGATATTAAAAACTATAATAAGAAATTATCGAGAAATAATTTCTGTTTAGGAAAAAAAAAAAAAAAAAAACGGAAAACAAATGATTACTTCTTTTTTTTTTGTGATAATAATTGTTATTATTATTATTATTATCAATATATAAACATTAAGTAATATAGTAGCTACATTTTTTTAATTAAAAATAAAATAAATAGTTTTTTTTTAATAAAAAATAGAACGTTATTAACTAATAACTATATAATAAGTATATATGAAATTAAAAAATGAATCTATATATAGATAATATAAGAAATCATAGAAAAATTCGAAATCTTTTAAAATATACCCTTTTAAATTATTATTATTATTATTATTAGAATAAATTTATATAACAATTGATATTATATAATAAAAATTAAAAATTTTAGTTGTGTTAAAAATTATATATTATAATATTTAAAATCAATCTCAAAAAGTACTTTTTATAATTCGTTAAATATAAATATAAGAATATATAAATTATAATATTTAAGAAAAAATTAGCTAATAAATTCTTCCTTTTTATATATATAATATTCACAAATAATCTATCTATAACCAATATATTATATTGAAAATTTGCAATCATGTACACTAGTATGATCTGCTACATTGAAATTATCCACGGGAATAGCACGGTAAAAAAATATTACAGTTTGTTCAACAACAGAGTGTTGATCATAAAATGTTAATATAATTATAGTTACACGAAAGGAATTATAAAAAAAACCTGAACCATGTGCGATTTCAGATCATTATCAATATTTACGGAAATAAAAAACACGCAAAATATAATGTTTTTGCCCTACAACAATAATTAGGTTCAGTTTATTTCTACAGAAATATATATTCATCTATATGTGAAACAAGTTCATCATCACTACCAAATTCTCTACTAAATTATTAAATCATTAGTATGTGCGAGTAGAAATGAATATCGAAATAGTTATGAACGACATGATTTTGTTGAAGAAAACTGTATATAATAAGATAATATTAATTTTAATGGTTATACAGGCCATTGGCACATACAATTTGTACAAACTGTTACTATATTTAATTTTATTATTCTATAATTACAATAGAATTTCACACAAATATTTCTTTTAATATGAATCTTTTGAATAGATATTATTTTATTATAAATATATATAAAATTAAATTTATTAAATTACTTATTCCATTCGTTTTATTTCACATCCAAATATTTTCAACAATTATTATAAAAAATTAATTTTAATTTTGTATTTTTTTTCGCATTATATTTTTTTGAAATTATATTATATAATTAATAAATAATTAAGAAAAAAAGTTTTATTCTGATAGTTTGACAAAATGTGTGTGTGTGTCAAGGTCTATATGTGCAGACAGAACGATTGTTAAATGCTAAAATTTTATAAAAAATCTCGTACTAGTAATTAATTAAGAATACATACAAAAATTAATGTAAGAACATATACAAAAATAATAGTTTTTTTTTTTTTATATATAATAATATAAGTTTAGATCATTATTCGGATGAACATCTACAGGTAAAAAAATTCGCATTTGTATAAATTACATTTACGTTGAAATTTTTATATTATAACTTATCTTTAGTTATAATATAATACAGACATAATTTTGAATACTCCTTAAACATAACATGGATGAATTCTATAGCTTACCAATTGTATACGCAACAAGAAGCTATCAATTTCTAACATACAATAAACGATGATCTTTAGTTTACCCGCGCTGTACAGTCACAAACAATAACTAATCCCAGAAATGTTATAAATCTTTAAACTATATATACTCATACACAACCATGACGAATTACCATAATTCCTTACCAGCAAACAAATAATTGTTTGAGAAATGGTGTTTTCTTTTTAATTTAATTTTAATTGAAATATCTAAAGTTTTATTCACAATAATTAATTAATATTATCATTTACATGCTCATTTACATGTAAATAACTCGAGAAGCATCTTAAGAATTAATTGAAAAAATTTATTTGGTGATATTATATGTTTCGAAAACTTGAAAATTACACATACACATAATATTTATTTATTCAAACATGACTTGAATCAATGTCCTCTATATCTAAACATATTAATATAACTATAGACTATAAACAAATGCACTGCCCCAACCTTAACTTTATACGAAGATAACATTTTAAGACATCGGCGCCGTAACATTTGATTTATGTGGCCGTGCATCTATGTGTTCACGTCATTATTATATTAAATTGTTTTTACAATTTTTTTACATAATTTAATTGAATATTATTTATATACGATAATACTAAATAAAATACTATACACAAAGATAAATGAAGAAATTTATGATTTAAAAAGTATCGGATATATTTTTCAGTACTACAATAACTTCAATTATACAATAATTTTCAATACACTACACAAACCATACACGGGACTATTCGTTTGAAAGTTATATACAAAATATGGAGTTAAAGAAGTTAAATACTACTTATTTGAACGATATTGTAACATTTGCGAACACAATGTATAAATATAAATAAATTTTAGTTTTAATTTAGAAAATATTTGAAAAAAAAAATAAATTGTAAATTATTATCGATAAATAACCTTTTAAAAACAAATTTAAATAAATTAAGATTATTCGCAAGAAAATATATGTTATATTATTATTATTATTATTATTATTATTATTATTATTATTATTATTATTATTATTAATATTATTATTTTTTTTTTTTTTTATTTATTTAAAATTTATTATTGTTATTATTATTAACATTAAAATTAATTGATTAGAAATATGAAATGATTTTTAAAATAGATTCATTGAATATTATACTATATAATTTGTATTATCAATTTGTTAATTATTATGTAAATAAATGATTTTAAATAATTTTAAAGTAAATAAATGTTATGAACAATAGTTCAGCATATGGTTCGAGTAAGTTTGAAAGCGAAAACATTCAATCGCCTAACAATAAGATTTTGTACTATACACTTATGTGATTATATTTACGACAATATTATATTTAAATAGAAAAAAAAAACATTGTTGGTGGTCTGATAACATTATTAATATAATATAATAAGAGATAATAATATCGATAAAATTTATTTTAATAAGTCCGTAGTGATGTTATTATTAATCATTAAAAATTCTATTTTATAAAAATTATGGTTAAAATGGTGTCATCATAATTAGGCGCATGTACAATTTTTATGATACTGTTTTAAAATGTTTGGTTTCCTTATTCTTCAATCCACATGACTAGGTTGGAATCAGTTCAAGGAAAATTTCTGAGAAATCATATTTGAAATTATTCAATAAACCATGTTCTCCTAGTGTCGTCACACGATATTTGTGTTGTATATTTAAAAATTATTTTATGTACTTTCATACATAATTAATTACAATTATGTGATGGCGTACTTGTACTTGTATTATTATAATAACACATTGTCTATATAAATAATACAATTACCATAAAAATTAATATTCAATTCTATGCAAATAAAATAAAATAAATAAAATGTATAACAGACAAAATGTACATCATAAATTCATATAATAAAATTATTGATTAAACTGCGTATGCCAAAAGTTGTCAAGGTCATCAACAAATAATATAATGCAAATAAATATTTTAATTTGCGATAAATGTATGTACATAATTTTTTTTTTGTGACAGAAAATAATTTTTTTCATATATTGACAACATATTTATTAAATATTTATAAAGCATTATGCTAGCGGCTAGACAAGAATTAAAGAATCTCTGTAATTTTATCATAATTATAATATTCAACTATATCGAAACTGGTTTCATCTGCACACATATTATAATACTTTAACTTTATAAACCAAAATTAATAGACGAATTAAACGAAAAGTTTAAGTGAAAACCCTTGGCAATTAAATTTGCCATCATAATTTTGGTTTTTTATAAAATCATCAATCATTAAACAAATAAAATACATGGCAAAATATTTGTTATTTATTTATTTAAAAAGAAAGTTAAAATTTTAATTTTAACCTTAACCTAAATTGATCTATATTTGTGCATAGGTTTTAATTATAAGTACTTTTCTGTAAAATATGTCTATCTATGGTATTGTTATACCTAATGCATATACTTTTATCACTTTTATTAGTTCAATAAAAAGTGATTTTAATTTAATTAAATTGATATACCAATTGATGATATGATAATATATAAATATTTTGAGATCGGTGAAAAATGTTCAGTGTAAAAATACTGTAATTATTATTCACTATTAATTTCAAATATTAAAAAAAGTCAAAATGTATGTAGTATTATTAGCGCACAATAGAAAAGAAAACATTAATTATTAATAATTTACATAATATTTAAATAATTTTTAATTGCGTTCGTTTAACCCTGACATGTTTTTTATTATATATTAGTAAATAAATATGACATATATGTGCGAATATAAATATTATTTTGTTGATTCCAACCAAGTCCAGCCACTAATCAAATAAAAACTTTAATTATCCATTTGTATACCAACGTGCAGAGCACTGGAGTATTTAAAGAATTTTTACTATATTGCATTAAGGAAAATCTGCAATTACGATAATATTGAAAGTAATACAATAATATATAGTTCAATTCAATGGGTTTTCGAGAAACAAAACCGTTTATCTATATATCTTATCGCACTAAGAATAATTATATTATTACACATGAAAATTAATATTAAATATATTGTATTTTTATACAGAAATTTTGAATTATAGAATAAATAAAGTATCAACAAAAATATATAATCAAGCAGATCAATTGGTGCGTATTGTGAAATATCACATATGAAGGAATTTACCAAATGTGCATCATTTATATTTAAATGTATGATCATACAAAGTGTTTGATATACGTGTTCGTATATAGTATAACAAATATTATGTAAATTTGATTGTACTGAACATATGAATGAAAAAAATCACACCACTCGTACATATACATTTTACCGGCGCACGACTCTGGTAAAAACTGAGCATGTTTTAATTTTGTTTTTAATTATATAATTAATATAATAAATTGAATTGATTTTTTGTAATGTGTAAAATCGATAAAATATACTATTGCACATAAGGTGACACTGAAAATTATTTTATTTATTTATTTATTTATTATTATTAATATTATATTATATTACCGCATTATTGTTTGAATTAAATAGAATGATGTTGAATCACCACTGGTATAATTCAAAAATTTACACATTCATTGATAGTATCACATAAAAAATAAAAGTGTAATAAACTTTCAATGAAACAGACATCGAGATTTTCTATAGTTAATATGTTTATTTTTTTCATTATTAAAATATATGTACAATGACTTTTTTTGTTATAAAATAATATTACATATTAAAAGAATTGTATTTTAAAATAAATAATATTAAATAAAGTGCATCTTCATGCGATTTGATGACCGTAACACTTCATTTGTATAATAATCATTTAATTTTTGTTTAATTTAACTATAGATATACTTCTAGTCGATTGAATGGCTCACATATTGGTATAATGCAATGAGAATTCGTATGAACATATTGTATATAAAATCAACACGGGTGATTAATAATATTGGGGAAAAGATACAACCGCATGTTTACCTCGAATTAACATAATGAAATCAAATGACTGCGTGCGAATAAAGACCAGTATGTATTTATTTATATTTAATACAAACAATAGTACAGTCCATTATTATATCATAATAACAATAAAAGCTACATACACAGAAATGGAATTGTGTAAGGTGATCAGTGATTATCACATTACTTTTTGGAACTTTTTCACATATTTATTGTATCCAGAATAAGTCAAATTGCCACAAAAAGTGATAGTCATATAAAAATCTTACACGATGCTACAGCAGTACTTAAAATTAACAGTCTATCTGAAATTTGAACAATCTATTAATTTTTAATTAAATCAATAATCGAAACGACTTTTTTCGGTAAAAAAACAATACGCAAATAAAAATAATAATTATTCGCGCAGTAATAATTATTATATTTATTATTTATGTGTATTAACAATAATAAGGAATTACTTATGTAATCAGATCATGATTCTCCGAATTCTGTATAGTAATGTATAAAGTGTTCAATAGGACAATGAACAGAACCGTAGCACGTAATTTTCTTATGAATTTTATGAAATACTTATTAATATATTTTCAATATTAAAAAATAAAACGTGTTTATTGTTATACGAGTTTTACACTGTGTGACAGAAATAAAATATATTCTCATGAATTTCAGGCACCAGTCACCACCCACTGATTTATAGTCAATAATTTAGTCTGAAATAGATTGTGTACACAAAGTGTTAAGTGCATATCAGATTAATAAACAATGGAAACTGAAAAATATTTTACTACATTATTTAAAATTAAATAAATATTGTCATAATAGACAATTGTTCGTTTATCTATGATTTTTTTGTATTCAAAGGACTTAAATACTTTGTAATACCTTTCACAAACGATAATGTTTATCTACATACTATTCAGTGTTTCTATTTAGACTTTGAAGAATTTACTATACTATAATTGTTATTCTGTTATTTATCTATATATGTATTATATTTAATCTATCTATATAATAGCATTCCTAAAAATATTATAGATATCAACATACAAATTCCAGATATTATTTATCCTGCGAATATATACATATTATTTTGTGTATCGAATCATTTTACATTTGACACACAGTGTGAAAAGATAAATAATCTGTATATTGAATATATGATTTTGTATATATACAAAACACCTTGTATTTATTATGTTTATTTACTTTATAAGTTTTTTATAATTTACATAAAAATACTTCATCTACAAGTTATTAAATATATATTCACCATTTAGTTTAGAGTATTTGAATTTATCGGAATAAAATTTTTATTAACATATAATAATATTTATTAACATTTGTGGTGCAGTAGTTAGTTAGTTGTGATAAATTTGAACTATTAAAAATATTAAAATATGTATTTTAAAACTGTATATATTATTTTTCATTTATTTATTATTTATAATGCATTATCAATAATTGGTATGTGATCGAATATAATATTATAATAATTAAAATATAAAACAATAAATGCAAGATTTTTAATACATGTTATTATTATTATTATTATTGAATATAGATAAAAAAATATGTGATGTTAGAAAATGTCCAGAAATAAAAAACCATTATTTAGAACTTGGTTGTAAACCAATAAAAAATAATGAAACTGATTGTTGTCCATCACGATTTGAATGCCCCGAATTTAGTGAATATAATAAGGGTAAATGTGAATTTAAAGGAAAATCATATTTAATAAATGAGAAAATACCAAATTCAGAAGATGTAGGATGTCGTGCTTCATGTACATGCATTGGGTAAGTAATTATATATATTCAATATATAAAAATAATATAATGAATGAAAAAACTGGTTTCTTTTTTTGTATTTATCACTTGAAATATACAATAAATAATAATGAATCGAAAACTGAAGACAAAATATTTCTTCATACATTGCACATAAAATCTCTAAACAAATTTGGTGTCAAATTAATTCTTTTCGAGCATTAATTAAAATAAAAATTTTTCATGGAATTGAATTGTGCTATCATTAACAGTTTAACAATATTTTTATACATAGATTCTTTAATTAACTGCACAGTAAGTTTTTGTATCGTTTAATTATTCAAGAGATATACTAAATATATCAGATCTTTTATTTCTTCGTAAATATTATTGTTAAATTATTTCTGTATGTATGAATAGAATTAAATTTATTATATTATTATTTGTACTTTATTTATTTTTTTTGTATAAGGTCTCATGAATACGCTAAATTTAATTGTGCCGATGTTGATTGTCCTGAATACTTTGGAGATTATGATGAAGGATGTATACGACAATATGAATTAAAAAAATGTTGTGCAGTCAATGTTATATGTGGTACGTGTATATGTAAAAATATTAAATTTAACTCAAGCTGAGATATTATTAAAATATTCTTTTAAATTGTGTCAAAATTGTACCAAAACGTATAAATTCATTAATTATTTAATTAAAACTAAAGAGTTCAGTATATTATTTTTCGTAATGTCTATGGATTAAGTTAATATGTTCAAAGATATTAAAATAACATACATCTGATTAAACGAAAGTATTTTCGATAAAGGATATAGTTTAAGAAATTTTATTTTCAAATATAGGATTGTTTTAAGAAATTTAGGATTCATTTAAAGTTTTTGTCGAATGTGGAGGTTCAACTAAAAGTATATACAAAATAAATTTAGTTTGTACCGCACAATCTTTTGTCATAAAAATTTACGTAAAATACTAATATACACAATGTTATGGCAAATATTTATATTAATTTAGTTTATACGTATTTAATTAATTGCTATATTATTATACTTATTTATTTTTATTTTACAATATTATAAATTCTCAATTTGTTTTTTTGGTATATAGACGACGAAGAAAAGGACAATTTACATAAATGTGTTTATGAAAATAAATCATATTATGAAGGTGAAGCAATTTATCCGAGTAAAGATAAATGTTATAAATGTATTTGTGGAAAAGGATTAGATAATTCTACATCAGTTGAAAAAAATCCATTCTGTACAAAAATTACGTGTGGTTTGGAATTAAATTATGTAAAATATATTCAAGATGGATGTGCTCCAGTTTATTTTGGAAATCGATGCTGTCCATTTGAATGGAGATGTCGTAAGAAATTAATTTTATTATTTTTAAAATTTAACATAAACATAAAAACATTAATCTATGTTTATTAATTTTTATATATTAGGTTTAAAATTAAATTTAATTTCTTATTTTAATACAATACATTATAGCCAAACCTGATGACACTTATAATAAATCAATTCTAAATACTAGATCAATAAATGTTAATGATTCAGATACAGATTCTACATGTAATTTTGGTGATACAAAATTACGTAAAGGAGACGTTGTTGTTACAAATGATGAATGTTTAACTTGTACTTGTTCCGTACCGCCAATGGTACATTGTACTACAAAATGTAATAACAAATAATAATTTGTTAATTATCGAATATTTGTTAAAATTTAATTATAAACGTAATAATAAAATTTAATATTTTTATATATAAAAAAAAATGCATTTTAATTAACATATTGATGATGAAAAATCATTCTAAATAAGTATAATATATAGTCTTGAACACATATAACTCTCATCATTATGCATGCTGACAATAGTAGCTAGTAATAATACAGAGGAAATATATATAATATAAGAATATTCTTGAGGATATATAATTATTTTTAATATATTGCATTATTAGTCATCACACCAAATGGATCTTATGACAGCATCAATCAAGTTGGTACATTATTACTATAATTTTTTATTAATCCCATTATATTTACACAAGAGATTAGCCCGTAATATAAATATCCCCGCATATATTGAGTTTATACTGTTCCGTAGAGTACAATTGCTGGAATTTTATTAGTAATCTTTACGATTTCAAAATATATATATAATGTATTATTTTATTATAATAAATTCTAGCAATTTTAAGATCACTTAATTATTTCGAATGTAACACAAAAAAAATTTATAATTGTCTGCTTAAATCACTACCTTTAAATATTATATGCTCTCATATAGTTTGACGTTTGACTGGTAAAAACCCGTTGAAAAATAGTTATATTATAAATTTATAATACAATATAAGTAAATATAAGAAAGAAAAAATATTAAATATTAAAGTTGAGAATTTGCATAAATAAATGACAATTCCAGTTAACACTTTTATTATTGCTATTGATTTCATACATTTCAAATTATTTTTGTAAACAAGGTATTATCTTTAAGTTAATTTTAAAGCAAAATAAATACATGTATATACAATATATGAAACCGAAAAATATACCAGGGTTTGGAATAACAAACAAATCAATCATTCTGATAATTTCGTGTACAATTTTTCACTCAATAAAAAATTAAAGAAGTTAAGTATATATCCGCACAGGATCATATCATATCAATCTATTGTTACCACATTTATTATAACGATATTCTTGTTAACAATACCATATGTGCAAAGATATTTGCACACATATCTCTCTATTGGTACAGTATATGAATTATACTTAAAAAAAAACTTCTAACAATTTCTGTCATTAAACAAACTAAAATTTTGTACAAATAATCACCGACCACGTCCACTATTACTCCATATGACGGTACATAATATACAATATAATATTATGTCATAAGTTATTAGTTGCGATACACCATGATAAGAATTGACTCTTTTAATTATTAAACTCGATTATTCTTAATAATTTTAAAAGGTCATATACTGCGTGTATATTTAAAAAAAAAAGAATTAGCAGCCGATACGAGTATATAAATTAATGTAAATTTATATAAATATCACTAAAGAATATTTTTTGAGTTGAAAATATCTTTATTTTGTGTGTTATAAAATAAAATCATATTAAATTAAATAGTAGGTGATAGGTTATTATGAAATTATTAATAATAGTTTTTGTTATAATATACAATGGAAATAATCTAGTGAATGGTATTTATATATAATAATATACATAATTATAATATTATGTCTTACACAATTAGTATTTATATATTATATAATAGTTAAATTGTAATTGAATTATTTTTAATTACTTGGTTAAAGCACATTGCGGTCCATGTCCAGCAGAACCATTACATTATGTTGAATTGGGTTGCACAAAAGTAGGCATTGATTCTGAGAGAGATCCATGTTGTACAACAACGTAAGCTATAACATACGCATATTATATTAATAAAATTAGTTTATATTTTATATAACTTATTATATAATAATCATATCGTTTGAATGTAATCTATATTTATTTCTATCTTTATAATATATATTACATACAAAAAGATTTTCATGTCCTGATTTTAATACTTATGACAAAAATGTATGTCATTTCAATGGCACAACTATAAATCCTGGCGAACAATTAGGCATTGAAGGATGTATGAAACGTTGTGTGTGTGTAAATTCAACGTAAGTATATTATTTAATATTTATATATTAAAAATTATATGAGATATTATATTCAAATATTTTCTGTATCAGTAATTTGATGATATATAATTTATAAAATATAATTTGCACTCATTCTATAATTTCGCAGTAAAGTTCTTTGGTTTCACTTTAACTTTTTTGTTTATATACTTTTTTTTACATAATTTTATTTTAGATATTCTCTATATATTATTAATTTTGCATTATTTTATTAGTAGTGATAAAGATGCCAATTTTAATTGTCCCATAATTGATTGTCCACGTAACTTTGATGAGTCAGAGAAATGTGTCACACAACAAACTTTTGATGCATGTTGTCCTACTAAAAGAATATGTGGTATGAAATTATTTAGCTTTAACATTATGTATACAATTTGCACTTATATAAATCATTAAATACATTAATAAATAATCATATTAAACGGTGTATGATTTGAATTTAAAGTTCAAAATTCATTTATACAATACATATATACTTTAAAATTTTGTGTTACTATAAATAGTAGGTATTACATAGTAATAATTTAACTATATATTAATAATTTTAGATAAGCAGGAAATAGAAAATTTACATAAATGCTCCTTATATGGTAAAGAACATCTTAACGGAGAAATGTTTAATCCAATAAATCCAAGAGAAAAATGTTATAGATGTTTGTGTGATGAAACATTTAGTAATACAACATCAATCCCAATAAATGATCATTGCAGGAAAATTCAATGTGGAACAGAAATACGTAAATTACATTATATAAAAAAGGGATGCGTACCAGTATATCCGGGTGAAGGTGGTTGCTGTCCGGAAAATTACAGATGTCGTAAGAATAAATTATATCATTTTTATGTATAATAGTTTATATATAGCGATCATAAATACATATTTATTCTCAGTGGAATTTATGTTGTTAAATTTTGTATATTGTATATATTAATACAAATATGAAATTATTAATTTATATTTTAAATTTATATTTATATGTATTTAATATATAGCTAAGGATGATGATGAATATGAAAATACAAATGGATTTAAAATTGAGGAAGCAGATTTAAGATCAACATGTCAATATGGAAAATTTGTATTACCAAAATATGCACAGCTAAAAATAACGGATAATTGTATTACATGTACATGTATAACACCACCATTAGTAACTTGTGTTCGTCAACTAAATTGTCACTAATCTCATACATATATATTTAATACATGGAATTCATTTTTGATGTACAATTATTGGATTTTAGAGGAAATAACTTTCCAAAAATTTAAAATATTAAATATTTGTACAACAAATATTATATAAATTATAAAATCTAATTCATGAAATATATGCAGTATATATACAAATAACTATTTGACTGATCATTTCTAGTTTATATATTTAGTATATGTTTTAGTAGTATACTTTATCTACGTAGCGCTAAACATAGTTTTATAGTACACCTATATACAGTATAAAAATAAAAAAAAATCTGTTTGGCCTAAATGTTTTATTTATTTAAAATAATTTAACAATTAGAAAATAAATGTTAGAAAATTAATAGTACCAATATTGAAGTGTTTATAAAACTGTGTTTTTGCCACTCAATTGGGTCGTATAGCTTAAATTTGGTCAGTGTACAATCGATACGTTATTTGACTATGGACGAATGATTGCTAGAAAATATTCGTCTATGTTATACATTTATTTGTTCGATTTTATATATTACACGCATAAAATTATAATTAGGTAAAATCAAACAATAATAACACGATTACAAATATTTGCGAATTGAAAGTTAAAATTAGTATACGATATTATTAACATGTGTAATGTTACGTAATCATATGTAGTATACTTTTGGGTCTGGTTTATTTGTTTTTAATAAATGTGTAGGTATAAACATAATTACTTATTGAATCTCTATTTACAATAAGTAATATTTGTTCAATAACTAAATATTTAAATTAAATAAAAAACATATGTAACTGATAAGAAACCCGTACAAAAATTCAAAATGTTATGCACATTTTTTTTTTCCATTCTGTTTACTTATTGTCATTATGCAAACTATTTGCTTATATATATTAATATGCACAGGGTGTTTTTTAAGATCGATATACTATTTAAAACATTCTATATATTATTTTTTATATACATTTCTTTGGCAAATCGTTTAATTAATACTTCAATAAGGCTTACTTATTCCATTTTTTTTTATGGAAAAATGTTATTCAGTGCCTATGCCCATTTATGGTTAAGAGTCAATAAAAATTGTAAATTTTGTGATTCGAAGTTGTTTCTTTTCGATCTGGGTCAGGCTAAACTAACAACACTTGAGGCATTGTATTATAGGTCAACATAATCCGAATGGTTGGAAAAAAAAGCGGTCAAGGACTAATTGAATGCGCTTTGTAACAGTTGACCGAGGTGCACATTTTAACATCATGTAATTTTCAAACCAATAAATGTTATCCGTTAATGTTTAACATAAAATGCTATAATTATTTGGCATTTCATAAATATATCTGTATTTTATTATAACTTTAAAGTTGAATTGCTCTTTAACAACACCCCAATTTTATTTTTTTACATAAGTAAATAGGGTATATATGCGTATATTCATTATACAATAATTATTACACTTTCATTTTTTTATTCCAATTGATATAACACATAAAAAAAAACTATTTAATCTAAAAATTTAAAAAAATAAAAATTAGTTTAAAAATATACCTTGAATTAAATAGAAGTGCATTTCTTAGTTTAATAACAAATTAATTACAATTTTTTTTTTGTGAAAATGTTTTTAATAAAATATATTTCTTTTATTTTTTATTTTATAATTTTATCAAATGGTAAAAAGATCGAAAATAAAAATAGTGTTCTAATTTAAAGTTTAAAGAAAATATATATACTTATGTTTAATTATTTTTTCGATATAGCGAATACTATTAGCCACAATAAAAATTATAATTCTATAAAAAATTGTGACAAAAATAATGCAGAAACATGTAAAAGAATTCCAAAACATTATGACGAAATGGGATGTACACCAATTTATAATGACGGACAATGTTGTCCATCAAGGTAATTGAAAATGATGAATAATGAATAATGATAATATAATAATAATAATATTCTAGAATTTTGATTTTTATTTATATATAATTCTCGTTCTTGTTGTTACATAGATTTGACTGTCCATATTTTGCTTTAGAGAAAAATAAATGCCATTATAAAGGAAACATATATAAAATTGGTGACTTCATTGAAAATACAACGGAATGCTTTGCTAATTGCAGATGTATGAAATCCTATCGGTAAGTTCTATATATATAGTAGTTTATTCCTGAATCGTACAACAATTTTAACAAATAATTTCATCAAAAAAAAAACTTAATGTAGCATTGCAAATGGCACAGAAATAAGATGTGCAAATGTTGAATGTCCAGATTTATTTGATGAAAATTTAGGAAATTGTATACAACGTTATAAAAATTTAGATAATTGTTGTCCTAATAATTATATATGCGGTAATGTATATTCATTTATATATATAGTGATTTTAATAAACCCATAGTTACAATTGTTTTTCAAATATAGATGAAAAAGAAATTTATCAATTAGATAAATGTTATGTCGAAGGTATTGAATATCGTTATGGTGAAATAATGTATCCATTAAATTCATGTCATAAATGTCTGTGTAATAATGAATTTAATAATAATACATTGTTTACGAAAAATTCAAATTGTATGCCAATTGATTGTGGAATGATGTTACATTCATATGATAAAATGAAAATAGGTTGTATACCAATTTATTGGAATGATATAACATGTTGTCCAATTGCATGGAAATGTCGTAAGTTAATTGTTTTATATATTTTTTATTATATAGCCTCTATATATATTTTAAATTTAATACTTTATTAATTTACATGTAACAAATATGTGTGAAAAAAAACAACAAAAAAAGCGTCTACAAATGATAAAATTGAAAAATCTATAGAACGAGATATATTAAATTTAAATGATAAAAATATGCAATGTATATTTGGTAAAAATATATTAGAAATTGGTGATCGACTTCAGAGTTCTGATAAATGTTTAATTTGTACATGTGAAACACCTCCGATGGCCCATTGTATACGTACAAATAATTGTTAATTATTGGTAAATTATATTATAATATAATAATTAATTATTTTATGTTAATGCGATAAAAATTTGGCGTACTATACACATTTTATATGAAAATAAATAAATTACATAGAAATTTTATTGAAATAAATAAATAAAAAATGACCCACATTTTCCTCTGTTCTTTTTTTTTTATATATAAATTATATTGAATCAATTGACAAATGTTAATTTTCTATTTTATTTACGTAGTATGTATTTTGTATTATACAATATATTTTAGAGAAATTAAACTAACAACAATTCTTTTATTTTTATGATAAGTGTGTGTGTGTGTGTGTGGTGTGGGTGGAAGTACATAAATGTTATAATGGATAAATTATTTTTAAATATTTATATGTATATAATACTCTATTGGAAACTATTCAAATGTATCAAGGTTTATTTATGTATACAGAATAGAAAACCACAAGCATATAATTGTATCATATTGTATTATGTTTATATAGAAACCAAACAAGAAAATAAAAATGGGGGTTGTAAAATATTTAACCTTCATCTTTCTTTCATTTTTTCTTTTAACACAAAATATATAATGTAAAATTAAGGGTTTTCAAAAGCAAAGAATATTGGCTTTAATACTTTTATATTGTTTTTATGTGTTCGCTTGCAAATCGCATTTACATATTTCCTATTTGGCACGTATACTCCATAATTTTATAATATATACATTTGTATATTACTGCACGGAAGGTTATGTTTACTTTTACATATTTTTATTAACGTTATACTATGTCATTTCAGGGAACACCATTGCTCTTCCTTCTACATTTTATTTATACACAGAAGTTTTTTTTAACATTTCTTTATCAATCCAGCAATTTTGATAGTATGATATTTTTTAATAACTATATTTTTATATAAGAAAACAAAAACCATTTGATTGAAAGAATCCAGCTAATATATATTACATTTACATATAAATATATAAGTTTATTATTTTATTATAAATATATAAAATATTATACCGTCTTTAGGGTGACTCTTTGAAAAGTATACATATATATGATATACTGAATTCCGAATTATATATATACTATTTTTTAAATTGATATTTGAAATGTTAAACAATTGGTTAAATAATTTTTGACCCCAGTAATTACTCAATATCATAACATTTATAAACTTATCGAGTTATAACAGTATTATCATCATCACCATATAGCATTGTTAAATTTTGAGTCAAAATAATCACTTAAAAACAACATTATTTCTTATTAAAAAAAAAATCGTTGACTCGTTAATGCCGATAGATTAATAACATTTAACACTAATATTATAACATCATCAAATGATTAATTTTATATATAATAGATATATAAACAAAAGAAAACATTAAATCTAAATCAAATTTACTATTTTTTTTGTACTCAAATGAGAGCAGCATTCTGCAAAGGATTTCCTTAATAAATACCACATATGATATACATTTACGTCGTATAATTTGTATTTACATATTTATATCATATATATATATATATATATATATAGAAATAACAATGTCGCTTACAACATAAGATGTAATGTACGCATCAGTACGTATTTTATATTCAAGTATTTGTTGTATACTTATCATTTAAATTTCATATAACTCATTATATTATAAACATTTTGCGGTAAAATAACCTTCTATAATCGTTATCAAAAAAACCACGTGGAATCAAAACAATAACATAATCAAAACGCTTGCGTATACATGTTTTAACGAAAAATAGATATAATACATATGTTATATATAAATACACTACATATATATATATATAATACTGGTATATAGGAGTATAATTTGTATATAGTTTCCAAACGCGTACATGTATTACACACAGAGTATAGTTTAATGTTGCTGCAGTACAGAGAGAATTTTAACTTTTATTATATGAATACGCATATATGCAAAATATATAAAGAAAATTCGGTTACAATTTAACATTTTCCGAAAAATTAATTGAACGAAAACTTATTGTGTAACACATTTTCCGCCAACAAGTTTTTTCATAAAATGTAAAAAAAAAACTCTTTGTTTTTAAGTTATATTTAATAAATTATGTAGTGATATTATTATTTAACACAGAACTCGTGACTAACAGCACTGAATGGCAAGTTAAAGTAGATACTCTGTGTCAGTCACTGATGACAAGGCGGTCAATGTATTAACAAATATGGCTATAAAGAAAAATTATATAAGGACTCACATATTTGTGTCGGTTTCTTTTTACCATTTATTCATATGATTCTAGTGGTTAGAAATATGAGGAACAATTCGAATTTATTTAATTATATATATAACACTTAATGTAGTTATTCAACTTCATAATTAAAATTAGTTATAAGCAGTACTACATTAAATACATTTAAAGGAACAAAAAATATGACATTTTTGTTTATATTTATTTAATATTAAATAAACATTCATTCTATAAATCTATAACACAAACACATTAAGAGACCATCAAAAATGGAATGTGCCTCTGTTTTTCTATTTTTTGGCTTTGTGTATATCGATACGATTATTATATATAATTTGTGCGCGTATAACAGTGTTGAATATACCTAATATATATGAATGTATTTGTAATGTATATATAAAATTGTATGACAGAATATATATATTTTATTTTTATTGCGAAAATTTTCATATACAATGTCAATGTATATGTGCGGGATTTGTATAGAAGAAAATTTGCAAAAAGGCGAGTTTTCACACACTATATATATACAATAATAATATAGAAAATACAATACAGAAACATATTTTTATTATAAATAAGATTGAGAGAGAGAAATCAAAGTTAGTAAATGTCTTACAGACATCGAAATAAGAACAAAATAATAAATAATCTTAAAATGAACAAATAAATTTTTATAATATGAAAAAAAAATAAGAAAATTTTATAAAAATCTATTATATTTGATAAGGAAAAATATTTGTATATAAAATTTATTGTTTATCGTTTTAATCGTTAATTGTTATTGTTATATATAAATATATATATTTGCTTTAAGCATATAATTTGTTTGTTTTTTAGTGAATTTAGTGAATTTATTTTAATATATTGTTATACAACACCACCAGACAAAACAATATCCAGATACATAATATTTATATATTGATATATATATATAT
This sequence comes from Bibio marci, assembly GCA_910594885.2. Classification (NCBI taxonomy): domain Eukaryota; kingdom Metazoa; phylum Arthropoda; class Insecta; order Diptera; family Bibionidae; genus Bibio; species Bibio marci. Next base: position 20,128,917 of record OU343118.1, on the reverse strand, counting down.
ATATATATTTGATAGATATATGTATTTGTATATTATTGTTTTATCCTTTGAAAAAATATAACACGTACATAAACAAAAAGTAATAAAAATAAAATAAAAAAATATGGCAATTAGCTCAAATATTGTAAGTGACAATAATATTGAATTGGAACCATTAAATAAACAAAATCCTGGTGGTTTGTTATCAACACCAAAAATGAAGCGTGCATCAAAAAAAATCCAATTTACAACCCCTGAATTTAGTGTAACACCAATTTCTACAATACCTAGTTCAAATAATAGAATGTTGTTGCCAAATAGACGGCGGTAAGTATTTATTAGGTGTATACAATTTATTTCTTTTATAAATTATTATTATTTTATACTGCAAAAATTGTTTGCTTCTATAAAAAAAAAAAAAATAAATAATAGAAAAACGAACAAATCTACCGAAACCACAACATCACATTTGCATTGCAATCATTTTAATGAAATGTTCTATATTCGTATTTTATTTATATTAAATATTTTTTGTTTACAAAATATATATAATTAAATCATGTGTGTGTGTGTGTGTGTTTGACGGCGGTTGGTATCCCCTACATATTTTGTTAATTATAATTTTGTATATATGCAATTAAATACTATTTTTAAAAGCAATGAATGAGAGTATTGTAAATATTCTAAAATCTAAAACAACAATATTATTTGTATATCAATATTCAAAAACACTTTAGTTTATATATACTTTGACTTTCAAAATAACAAATAAATTTTATATTATTCATCATCTCATACGAAATTTATAAATTGATACCTAATTGTATATAAATTGCTATTTTATTTTATATTTTATATATTCTTGAATGGTATAAGAATTTCAATAATAATATGATGATGTAAAAACTCGCTTGGTTCAGTGTTGATAATAAGCACCAGAAGTTTTATGAACAAGGAATCATGAAGTCGTCAAAGAAAAAATGCCAAATGGTCATCGAAAAAAATGATTACATGAACTATAAATTACTGAATAAAGTCATTTCGAGCTTATACATTAAACATAGCCATTATACACATAAAATGTAAAACTTATAATTGATCATGGAATATTCTCTACATATTGGGGAAACATCTATATATAAATATAAGATTTACAGATTTTCTATCACAAAAGATAAAATGTTACAACGTATATAACACCATAAATATCAAAACATTTCTATATATGGTATATCAGATATGGGGTTAATTATATTTTGTAATATTTATAACCGCATAAGTTACGTGCGATGATAATGTTATTATATAAATACAATAAAATATTAGAAATGTAAATAAAGATCATATGAAAATCGTATAAGTTTTGCTATTATACAATATATTTTATTTATATAGACACAAATTATCATTCATTGTTTTTATATAACTATAATATATTATTTACCTAAACAATTTTTAATTAAATAATCCAAAAACTAAACAAGGTGTCGTGTGTTGATGATAAATAAAATATTTAAATAAATATATATTATCCAGCGAACGCGTGTTATTTCTAATGCTATCACTGAGAATTTACAATATAATTTGAAAATAAAATGAAATCAATTAATTTTCAATCAAGTTAAAGTTATCCATATGTGGTAACATTATAGTTATAACAAAAAAATTAATTCAATAAATTTATGAAAATTATCTAATTTTTCTGCATCGTGATATGAAGCTTTATTATGTGGAGGAAGCTGTATGACATTATTATAGTATAGTATTATTAGAAGAACTTTAAGTTTATATCTGAATTAGTGTAATATAAAACTAATAACATTACGACTATATGATGCGGTTTTCATAACTTTTTTAATAAATAAGATTTAGAATTACATATATTCAATATTATAAATATATAATTATTAAATTACTAAAATCGTTTATATTTTAAAAATTTCATCTATATGGAAAGATTGGAAATAGAATAAAATTTCGTAATTTTATAAATAAAAATACAAAATCCATTCACACGTAATTAAAAAAATTAGCTATAATTCATATCAGATGATTTTCAGAAATAATTTGTGAGAGTTTAACATTCTTTTTTCTCAAAATTTTCTTAATTTTATACAGTTGCCTGTCAATTATAGTCATTACAACAAATTCAGGAATTTTCTCTATCATCACATGATAGATTTTCCCATATATTATACATGATTATAACCCATTATGTCTTGTGGAGACATTGTTAATTTTGAATAGCATCCAATGGTAACCGTAATTCTGATGAAAAATTTCATTATGCAAATACGTAAATGGTACTTTAAGAAAAAATTAATTAGCTTATTAATACTACTCACTACATTACTGATTGCCAGTATTACAATCATAAAAATATATTCGTCTAATGAATCAAATGCTATATAATGAAAAGAGTAATATTCAAAATTTGTAATTGTGTGATCAACACAATATATCAGTCTTTATTTAATTTTTATTAAATTATTGTGTCCGTAAATTTGTAGTATGAGCTTTATTTGGTTATTATTAAATTTAATAGTATTTTAAATAGGGAAAAAGAAATTTTAGTTAAAAACCAATTTATATGGGCACAATCTAATTAATTTTACTGATGCCATATTATTAAATAAAAACTCACATGATTTACATGGTTATGGTTTTATACAAATTATTAGACTTATAGCATATTAAAAATTTACTTATACAATTATTTAATTTTACAAAAAAAATTCGTTGACGCCTTACTTTTATATGTATGAATACTTGAAAAAGAAATAGTATATCATTTGATTTATAATTAAAGGGACAGCAACCTTCTTGTGTAAAACAAATACACGAACAAAATTATATATATACAAAATTGTATAAACATATAACATACAATTTCAACCACAACAAAACAAGGGAACATCTTCTTACGATTATCAAACAATTTTTATTATAATATAGTAATATCAACAAAGAACATGATATAAGAAAACAAAATGTATTTTACTTCGCTCGAATTTTCTATTGTATATACAAAAATCACGTAAAAGAAAATGTATATATTTTTATACAGCAAAAATACAGGACATAGCACTTAGAAATTGTATATATACAGAAAAAAGGGATAAATTGTGTAAACATTATTTTGTAATTTGATATAAATTTTTTCTGTAAATAATTTACATATAATAAATAAATTATTTAATATAATAATATTTATTTATTCATTACTTTAATATGTGTATATAGATTAGAATTATGGTATATAGATACAATAAATTTAGACATATATGTGACGTGATATATTTATACGCAGTAAACAAAGAAGATATATATTTATATTCATTACATTTTTTTATTTTATTTATTACTATCTTATTTCAACAATAATTTAATAAACAAAAATATCATCATCGTCTTGATTCATAAACTTTTGTATATAATCATATATATAAAATATAATATGAATGATGCCAATCTCTATATTGATAGACGAAAATTTATGCGAAAAATTTGCTACACTAGACATTTCTTATTTCAAAATTGGGATATATGTGCTCCAATTTCATTGTTACACAATATATGTATACCTATAGAATTGTTATGGTAATATAAGATACGCATGGAATCATTTTTCGTTGTTATAGACATTCTTGATTATAACCTTCTGTATATTATTAACGTATTGATTATATAGCGCAGCCGACTTTCCATATATATAAATATATACCATTGCATTATTAAGTTGATGAGTTCTGAAATGATGGTCATAGTTTTTTATTTTTTATAACTATTTTATTACACACGAGAAAAGTTGTTATAATATTTTTCATTTTTCCATAATTCTATATACTTTTTAAAAATAGACTTCTCATCAAATAAAATATACCGAATATAATAATACATATTATATTACACACTTATATACAGTATACTTTATAATACCCTATATATATCTTCACTTTTACTTGAAGTGAAGTGTCCTGTGTATCTATATAGTCGCTCTTACAATTAGTATATGGCTATAATAAAGTCTTACAAATACTAGTACTACTTTTACATCTTCCGTCCGAAAGATAACCGCAATGGCTGCTGATTGATTTAAGTATTTTGTACCGATCTTAACTTTTTGTCAAAGTTTCATTACCATTTCCTGCAGTGTAAATAAAAATAAAACACATAAAGGGATACTAATTTTTTTTAACTTAAAAATTCTTTTTATGGTATTGCTGAACGTGATACCAATATAGTTTTTGCAAAAATAAATTAATTTTGTCTGTATATTTCTTAATTCATTTCGGCTATTTTTCGGACAGATGGCAAATATAACTACATCATATCTCGTTTAAATAAATTATAGTATATGTTTGTATTAAAGTATATTTAAAAAAAAAAATAAAATTCCAAAAGGACTTGTACAAACAATCTTTCAACATTATAAGTGTGTGGGGGATTTATTGTATATATTGTAATTAAAAATGTGAAATTTTGAAAACATGTTCATTTATACTATATATGCAGTTTATAAACTATAATGGATACACAAAAACCAGAATTGTACGATTTTTTAGTTTGACAAAGAAAAAATAAAACTTTTATAAATTTAAATATTAAAAGATTGAAGTGGATTTTTACAAAAAACTATAATTATAAATATGGAAAAAAACCCACCACAATATTTTTACTCATTATAAATACAATTAAAAATATATTATCATTCAGTCATTTCATAAATACATTTTTTTTTTCGTTTTTACCTAAAATATTATAGATATTTCTAAAGTTCAACGTTAAACCTATAGTCTCGTGTATCTAATTTTTAAGGGCGCCACATAAGGGTACGTTTAACTATATATAAACTTAATGTTAAGCCTCATTTTATATAGCCTACAATTGTTTCATTTAAATCAATTAATTTATTTTCATTGTTCGCGTTGAAATATTTCAATAAATTTTAATTATATTATTGTACCACCGGCGCAGACAGATATACAAATTATTTAATTTTACGAAAATCCATAAAATTACTATAGAATATATTATATTTGTTTGTACACACCATGAAATGAATTCATCTTTTTAAAGTTAATTTTTGGCACAATTATTATATTGTATTATTATTTCTCTATAGACATCATTTTTATATTACACATATATTTTATTATACGCATGAAAATGGATAAAAATTGGTCGACTGGGGCTTATCATACAATACATAATATAATATATACAACATATACCTATATATTATACAAATATTGATTGATGACTGCGACGACGATGTAATATATTATATATGATTTTGATTTTGCCCATATATATATATATATATGATATAATGTGCGAATATAACAAGTTGTTTTTGTTGATGTATCATTATATTGTTCGAAAATAAAAAGTCATGAAAAAATTTGCTATTTATAGACCCCATATATATATATATATTTTGAATTGAATTAGTTATTTTAGATAAAAATTAGGATTTACTCAATGGAAAATTTTTTCAATTGAATTTATTGATAAATGAATTTATCGTTCTGTGAAAATAATAATATTATACTATTCATACATTTATTGTAGAGGTAAAATACAGTCAAATAATAAAATATAAATGAATACCAATAATAAAATTATTTATAAAATATAGTCAGAAGAAAATCAGCAGATTTATAAATATATGAATATTGTACAAGTAGACGACGTGTGACTGTATACAGAATCAAACATATTTATACCTATAAATTCGACCATGTGTCCTACAAAGTTATAGTTTTTATTTTAGAAAACAGATTATTATTATTATTATAAATAAATTTATAATGTAGTTAAATTATACATAACAAAAAGATTTCATATTAAATTAGAGCAATAATTTTTTAATTGTGTAGATAGATAAAATATTATATTGCGTTAATAAAATATATTCAGCAACATTTTTATAATGTGAACATTTAAATTTTAAAACGTGTGTCACATTAATTCCATGATGATTTTATTGATTGTGTACGTTAGTAGTAGTATATATAAGATATAATTATGGCAGTATATTAACGAAATGTTTGTCCAAAAAAAAAATAACAAATTAGACTAAAATATCATGACATCGTAAAACAGTACACGTATTTAACTACCATAACACTAATAACATACCATAATAAAATGAGTAACGATAAAAATAAAAAATAAATTTAAAATTTTACAAGTATTTTTCTATTTTGTAACATTAATACAGGAAATACGTTCGTGTAGATATATGTTATGCGCATATGTTTTTATTTTAAAAATTTGTTTAAAAGGAAGTTTTTTACGATATAAAATAAAATTAATATACATTAATTATATATTTCAATATTGTGTGAATTGCAAAATAAATATCTGTAAAAATATCGTACAAATAAATATTATAATAATATATTGATACATAAACATTAAAAACGTAAATCAAAATCAATATAATATTAATAAAATGAAAGTGACGAGACACTGTGTTCACACCATATTTTTGTAAACAATAACAAATTCAAGCAAATAATTAAATTATGGGTTTGTTATATTTGATGAGTTATGCTATACTATAATATATTGTATTTATAGGAAGTGGTTCACTCACTATATGCATATTTTTTTATATTAACTTGAAAGAAAACCCATATAATATATATGTGAAACAAAGAAATAATTTTCCAGATACATTTTTTTTAATGGTTTTCTATTTTCATTCATGCGATTGAGAAAATAATATACACACGCACGCAAATACATATACATAAATATATATATATGTGAAAATATATAAAATAAATAATATATTTACCAACTCATGATATAATTGAGAAATTCCTGATTTAGTTAAAGTCGTGTTCTATTAAGGAAGTGTCTTTATATAGCTTTTGTATCCGCCGAAATACACAGCAATATTTTCTCCGAAGACAAAGTCACAGTTACAATAAATACTACATTTTAAAAGTTATCTCAAATTTCTACTTTAATAATTTTTTTTTCCAAAAAATTTTTAATTTAAATATTTCCAGATTATTATTATGGCCGCATTTATATAATATATTTTGACTAACTCACTTATTTTTAAACAAAATTTTTTAATAATTATAAAATTTTAAACATTTTTCTTGATATAATAATAATTATATAGTTAGTTAGTTATTATCAAAAAGTGCGTTTGCATGATGCTCTATACATAATATATATATATATAGATAACCCATATAATTTATTAATTGATGATATAATTATTAAATTATTTATTTCAAATAAAAAATTTAATGACGTTATGTGTTCATTCGTTTTTTATATAAAGATATACTACACATACATATATATATATATTTAATTCTAACCATATGGCCTAGTTGTTTTTATCAACATATCAATATAAATAATTAATAAACATTTTATTGCATTAAATACGATCATAAGCTCATTTAATAAATGATTTTAAATATAGAATTGAAAAAAATTATACGTAATTTATACAAAAAAAATAACTATAAATACTCTGTGTCAAATAAATATACAAGTTTACATTTTGTATAATAAATATATATAGGGAATATTGTATTCAAACCATACACGATATAAGCGAATATTGGATCAATCCAAAATAGAAAATCTATATAATAGCAACGTTTTGACCTAAATTATCAAAATATTGTTGGAAACATATTGTTTTCAAGCGAATTTGTTTATAAATATTGTGTTCAATGGAATATTTTTATATTCACTGTAGCAGGAATTAAACCCTATATAAACTATATATGTTATAAGATTAATAAATATACTATCAAAATTTTTCCTAGTTTATTCTAATCTTTGGTCTGTCATTAGTCTTAGCCTTAGTCATAGAATATCTACATTTATATATTGGAAAAAAATATTCCACAATATTGAATAACTCAATTAATTTTTCCCAATCAATTTTGTTCTATCGCATACTGTATATATAAATATATATATATATGTGATTATTATTATACAATGTTATTAAAAATATTTTATTACAAATGTGTTATGTGTATATTATCTACGATAATCATATGATTGGTGTTTATATAAATAAATTAAGACATTTCTAATATTATGAGGTGTATGAAAAAATTATAATAAAATATTTTATTATATAGTTATTATAATATATTATATAGCAAATATTATATAAATAATATTTTTCAGTATATATACTATATTTAAATTTATATTATATTTATATATGTTAATGTGACAATCGGTTGAAATATTTAAAAATAAATATACTGTGCGAGTATGTATGTATAAATAACGATTAAATATAGATATACCAAAATTTTCATCAATATTTACTCATAGTCATGATTATATGAAAAAATTCTGAAGTTCTGTCATTCTTCTCTTTAGTAAACAGTTTTAATTTTAAATAAGAGTGGAAATTTAAATTAAGTCCTATGTAAGATATATAGAAACAATCAGTTAAAATTTCAGGTATTATAAATTCGATTACTATATATTAGTAAAATAAAATACCAATTGGTCTAAGATCGTATAGAATGTTTTAGGAGATGGTGCTATATAATCATATACATATATTTAAAATTACAAAAGAAGTATAAGTGAGGGTTTTGTACACCTAAATACTAATTACTATTGTATATATATAATGTGTGTCAATCAAAATGACATAGTTATATACAATATAAAAAGTATTAAAAATTTCAATTAAATAAAAATGTATTCTGTATGTAGTACAAAAAATTTAATTAATTATAAATGATTCAAGCGTGATGTCTGTAATTTAATTTATGTATTATCCTCTCTATATACATATAACATAAAGATATTATATATATATATATATATATATAATATATATGCTTATAAATACATTTTTACTTCTTCAATACGCTCCATATTTATGGTTCATGCCATTGTACTCGTCTACGTCTCTATATTCACACATATATATATATATTACTAAAACAATTTGAAGAGGATTCAAAAAAAGGATATAACAATCTTATAGTTATATTGTTTTATATATATTATAATACTATACAATACGATTATATATATTTTAGATGGTATATATCGCATATATAATATACCATATATAGTCTGACCAAAAATATTCCGAACTAATGAACGCCTTTTCGTGTCTACGCCATCTAACCTACTAAACATTATTTTCAAGATTTGTAAATTACTCCATAGCAGGAATGTTTGGATTAATAACTCATATAAGTATTATTTTTGATCTGAGTAATATTTATTTATAACCATCATCATATTGTGTATGATCGCATCGGTACGAAACCTATATTATATATAGAATATGTCAGAAGTTTTTGAAGAAGGGATTTTTAGAAATATACAATATAAAATAATATATATTTCTATATACACTACACCAAACAAAAAGATTGTTCAAGAAAATTGTTGTTCCAACTAAACAATTAACTTACGTATCTCATATCTAGCATTGTTTTAAATAAATATTTTAAAATTTATATCAAATATTTTTCGATAACAGTATTATACTGATGAAATGTCTACATCAATTTAAATATATATATGGTAGCAATCTCAATCAAATTTAATATAAACCAAAAAACTAAAATTATTTATTTTTATTTTAAAATTGTTATTTTAATTTCACCAAAATATTATAATGATGAGAATCTCTTCGGTGGTTGTCGATGCAATATATTAATTATTTTGTATGTAGTATATATTTATTAGTCGTGTTATATATATATATCTTATTTTCTTTATTTTATTAAACATATAATACTAATAATAACATTAAGTAATTTATTGTATATGTACCTCCATTTCTATCAATATATAATTACATTAAATGTATATACATAAATAACCATCTACTCGTATACAATATACCAATGTTATGTGTGTGTTCGGTTCATAATATCTGACTTTGCAAGTTATTTTAATGTATATAACATTTATTTATACGTATTATACGTATTATACGCCATATAAATGGAATTACAGTAGATCCCGTAAAACGAATATAATCGTTAAATTTTATGCTATGAATATTATATAGGAAATTAATAGTATTTTTTTTCCATCATTATTATAAAAAAACAATTCAAATCAATTTACAAGCATATATATATGCGGATATGTATAGAAAGCGATCAAAGTTCGTTATAATATACCGATATCTAATATATCTATTCTATAATATACAATAAAGGTCAATTAAACTAAATAGGATATAGCAGCCTATATAAATATATAGCATTTCCATCTTCATTTTATGAATTGTAGATAAATATTTCATTACACATTCCAGTAAAGAAAGAAAATTAAATCATACACATTTTATATATGATTAATAGCAGCGATCTCAACATTACCAATAAGATCCTACTGTGTGCATATATTATATAAATATATTTAGTATTATATAGTACATAGTAGTATATTTACATAGTATAATTTTATTTAATAAAAACGATTGAAATAACAATATTTTCCTTTGAAAGAAATTTATATTGATCTTATAATGAACTCTTTGGTAGTGTGAAAAGAAAATTTATTCTCTTTAATATAATTTTTGATCAATAATATGATATGAGTAAAATTAAAAACTATATTGCATATATTTATGTAGTAAAGGTAAAGTGTTTAATTATTGAATCAAGAGTCCTTTCATACAATAAAGAAAGGATGATTTTATATCTATACCATATATAATAATGAAAATATTGGAATAATATTATGTGAACTGTTTGGGTTGTCATAAAAAAACATAATTAAAGCAGCAGAATAATAATAATAATAATAGTAATAATAATAATAATAATAATAATAATAATAATAATAATAATAATAATAATAATAATAATAATAATAATAATAATAATATTAATAGATGATCGTTTATAAAATTATATACCGATTTTATTGATTTATTTTATTTTATAATATATAGGGAAGAAGCAATAGTTATGGCAAATTTAAGAAAACGAGTTGCTGCTTGTGATTTAACTAGAAAACGTGTAGTAGCAGAAGATCATAATGCTAATGATACTGGACAAGAACAACTTGATAATCGACCATTATTACCAAAGGTAAATTTTACATATATGTAATTTTTATAATAGTTATTTTAAAATATATATTAAAAAAATAGTACTTATATAGGAAAGCCCATTGTAAGCCAAATTATTATTAAAACATTCATTCAGCTCAGCTATATACAATATCATAATGCTGTTGTTTTGTTTTATATTATTAATTAATAAATGTATCATATTTTTATAATTTTTTCTCTGCATTATATTACCTCACATATAATGTTAATTAAATTTATTCTACAAATTTTCCTAACAAAAAAATTAGATGTATTGTTATCCTATATATATAAAATAATATTATAAATACACATATAATAGAACAACATTACATACTAGGACAATAAATAAAGCCTTCACTGTAGTACATATAGTAAAAATGAGAAAAACTTAAGAAAATAAGAAAAGTCATGACTGAATATGATGGTAAATATCAGTTGAAATTTATTTCGTAATATTTCATATATGTATTATTTTAGAAACAACGTATAGTTTATCATTTTTTTATTACATTCTTAAACAATGTGTTGTAATAATATAACCTTTTACGACGGATGATAACAAAAAGTACGTTTTTGAATAAACTGAAAGTATTTTCAAATAAATATACCGACAAAATGCAAAAATACATACTCATCAATTTTTGCCTGTAATAAGTATACTACAAATATTTAAATTGAAATAAATGATCAAGTGGTGAGCCGCTGTTTTAGTAATTTACTTCACAGTGGAGCAAAAATAAATATATTTTATTTCAAAGAAATATATAACGTAATAATGGAAACACATTTGCAAAAGTGTATTTAGTAGGTATAAAACACATAAGCATATGTAAAATTGATTAGAATCTATAACCAGTGAATTTACTACTATATCTATAATATACAACAGCTATATACTATGTAAATGACATACTATGAGTTAGTCAATGTTGTCAATTTTTCATTTCATTTTAAATTAACATCATCGTACACAGTAATCATAGTACCTATATATGTTCATATGTATAATATCCAATACAAGAACATGATTATATTACAGAATTATAATATATTTATTCGTATATTGTTACACAAATAAAATATCATACAAGTAAACAAATTAGGGTCCTTGTTTATAAGGATACAAACAAACACATATGTGAGTATTAAATAAATGTAAATATGTACAATATATACATAATGTTCTATCAAGACTAGATAGACCATTGTTGTGTGTTTTATTGCATATAACATACATACAATTTACGTATTATTAAAGTAATATAAAATAACAGACGTAGTTATTTTTATTGTACACCTTTTTTTTATACACGTATTGTATATTATCGGATGTTGGTATGTAAAAAATGTGATATAAAATTTTATTAACTATGCAAGAATATTATTAAATTAATAGCGAGTCATTATTTCTATACAATAATAAAAATTTATAAATACTCAAGTATATTTCATTTTCTTTATCTTATAATATGTATTCTTCTATTGTTGGATGTTATATAAAGATTTACAATATTATAATAGTTTAAGAAATACAATATATTACCAAATTTATGTCGAGTTAGATATATAAGAAACAATAGATCGAGAGTATACGACTGTGTTATCATAAAATATAAACAAAGAGATGAAATTAATTATATTGACGGTTTATTTCTGCTGTTTAATTTTCTCTTTGATTAAATAAACGGCATATGCTTTACAAAAGAAACATATTTTATTGGATTGAAATTTAAGTTAACTTATATATATATACTCACATGCAGGGTAACCTACATCTTTTATTTATTTTTATTATCTGATAATTTTTACTATACTTAAAAATTAAAAGTTATACCTATTATATTGCTAACCCAACAATTTTATATGTTATTGATATTATAACAATTGTACATATATGCATTTTAAATAAGTATTTTGTGTATACTCTGCAGATAATTAACAATAGTATAATTCACAAAGTTTTTTTTTAAATTAATTATAATAAAATCAAAACTGAATATGTAATTGAAAAAGTATTTTTTTACCACACCTAATTAAATATTATTACAATTACATTCTTAAATGCTGATGTAAAGTCAGTGGCATTACGTACATGTAAACAAGGTAAACTGTGTTTACCTATAAAAATAAAATTCTTTTTTAACTAATATTTTGTATTAATATTTTTGACACTGGCTGTATTTTGTATACAATTTGTTAAAGTTTACCATAGATTTTTCTTATGTTACAAATTAATATATAGGTAAAATATAGCAAATATGCATTCCATAAACAATTAAAGTATATATATATATATTATACAATAAAACGATATAAATGATAATTAAAATGTAATAAATAAAAGAGTACTCACCAATTCACTTTCCCCTAAATTAGCCGCAATAGAAGAAGAAGAATGAAGAATATTCTGCACATACAGTTCAATTTGCAATTTCATTTCACAAATAATAAAAAAAACCTTTGCTATAGCTAAAAAGACAAAAGAAGAAATAAATTAATTTTAATATTATTATTATTAGGTGAATTTAATAAATGTATCAAATTTATTTTATTACTTTTTTTTCGAAATAATTTGGTACAATTTTAAACATAAATACAAAAACCGCAACAAGAACAATTACAATAACAACAACAATAAATGCTATATAAGAATTTCTGTCACGGCGACGTCACACAGACACAATCACGTTTTTTTTTTGCGAATGCATATTGGAAAATCTAAAAATCTATACCCTCTTTTCCAGTGAAATTAATTATTAAATAAATTGATAATTATTGTGCAACAAATAAAATAAAAATAATTAAAACAATTACAATATTTAAATATTTTAATGTATAACATATAAATAAATGAGGAACACCACTTTACACACATCATTAACAACCAAGGGAAAAAGAAAGTTAAAATTTATTGTAGGCATATTTTAAACACACACTAACTGAACACTGTAATAATATTATGGAAAATAAAACTAAAATAATATTAAATATTAATATTCGGTTTATAAATTTAAAATAATAAATTATCTACTTTACTTTAGTTATTAAATACAAAATAATTAAATCATTAATATGCAACTTTTTTTTTTTCTACTTTTCATTTACTACGACGTGACACAAGCAAAACAAAAACTAGCAATAATAAAAATCGAAATTAGAAATGTGACATAAAAAATTGATGACACACGAGAAGCGAAAAAAACAATTGAATTTAATTCGGCTATATAAGAAATTTGAATTTATTTTTTATAATTATCGTAATTTTATTTATAATTTAACGAATTTTCAAAAAGAATTTATTCTTTTTTGAAATTTATTCCAATAGATGTTGTCACTTACGTTTAATGATGATTTAATAATTTGATACGTTTATAGTAATGAAATTTGCTTACAAAATAAATGTATCACCTTTGATATTATTTAATATTATTTCAATTTTTGGCATTAGATAATTTTGAATTTTACCTTACTATAATTGAACCGCTCTTCTCGTAATGGTATGTACCAGGTATAGAGAAAAATTAATTATATGGTATATCGTATAAACATGAATTCAAAGAAATAATCATTGACATAGATGATGCTACCAAACAAACTTTAAAATTATATAATAATATGTATAGCAATTATTTTTGAATAATTTTATTAACTTCATAATTTATACATAAACAATTTTATGAACAGATTTTAAATATGGTAAATATTTTTTTATCGTTTATATCGTATAAGAATGGAGTTATAAATAAAATGTTTTTTAAAACACATATAAACTTTACCATTACAAAATAATAAAACTATAGTTTGTTTGATAACAATTGAGAATAAAATATGCCATAAAATAAATAATGTATTGGATGGATATACCTTTGAATCCATGCTGAATTGAATTCATAATTTTTTTGCAAGTTACACTTTTTTTTTGCAATAAGATAATGAAATGAAATACTGATGTTTACTAATTTACTAAATTTACTGTAATGAATAATTGATAAATGCTATAAGCTCTATCGTTTTGGGTAACATGGCTGGCGTGCGTGAATTTAAAGGCTAGATGCAAATTCTTTAATATACACATATCTATTGAAATAATAATTGAATAAAACCCGAGTTCTTATGTATACGTTTATAAAAAACAAGGACGGTATCATAGGTATGCAAACAATATATCCTCATATCCTACATTGAAATAAATACGCAAATAAAATATATACAATTAAAAACTATATAATTTAACATTAAATATAAATAATATATGGTAATAGTTAGATATTTATTTATTTCAACTATATTGCATGTTAGAAATTCATCTATCTTATTTAACAAAATAGAGTATATATTACTATATAGACATTTCAATTTTATATAGTTCTTTATAGTTTTTAATATTGTTAATATGTAAATAAGGAAGTTAATATACACTTACTATATTAATATATAAAATTTAATATTAGTTCACATTTAAGTTTTATTATATACAATGACGAAACAATATACAAATATTTTACACTTATGGAATATATATTATTTTTAAATTGAATTTGTATTTTATTATAGCATATATATGTAGAAAAATGTTATTGAGTACCAATTTATCTATATATTCCACATAGTTGAACGTTAGATACATTACTACAATATAATTAAAGAGTAGGTGCTTTTTAATTGTAATGTGGCGTATAGTTGATGTTTGTTTTTGTTGTACATCAATGGAATAGGTAAAACATAAAATTTGTGAGTTTGTGTTCATATATATATATCAAATCAAATGACTAAAAAGCTCTCCAATGAATGGTTAGTCTTTAATTTTCATAGAAAAAAAAAGGATTTTAGTACATAAATATATGACGGTGAAATTGTGAAACACAGCTTTAATGTTAAATATTTTTATAATAAAAAATTAACCATTAATAATAATATTTTAAGATTAATTTTCATAATAAACAATGATAAAGAAAATACATTTTGAAAATAGATAAAATTTGAAACTGGTTTAAAACTATCATATAAAAATAAACGAACTATACCATCTTAAAATGGATTTCAATGAAATAAATAAATAAATATATTAAGAGATTTTTGTTTCATATGAATAATAAATTATTATATCTATACAATATTCACTAATAATTGGAGCAATTATTGTTCGTTCATAACGAAAAGGGGATTATATATATAGAATATTATTAAATTGACTATATACCAAAGAAAGAATAATATATTTATATAAATAAAACAATTAACAAGCACCATTAACTTTTAATTGGTCAATAACATCATTATAAAAATAAAACTGAAAAACTTATATATAGTTAAATACAATTATTTATGTCACATTAATTAACATTTGATGATAGCATGATGTTGAAATTATTTTGAACCGAAAGTGTTTTTATGCACGGAATGTTAAAAATCACGTACGTTCAGTAACCTTAAATCGTTAAAAACACTCTTTCAGAAAACATTTATATAAACATATATATACTATATTTGTATATACTAATAGTATACTATATAAAAAGTTAGTATATTTGCAATATATATAAATACAAATTATACAATATAACCAATATTACAGTATAAATATTTTATAAGAAGCAAAATATAATATACATATATAAAAAAAAAGAGGGTGAAATAAAACAGGGTAAGTGTACCAACCAGCAGTGGGCGCAGTAAGGGTAGCGTTTATGTTAATCAATCCAGAATGTTCAAATCCAGTACAAAGCCGGTACAATTTTTCGGTATTTATTTTAATATACATTGAAAATATAGTGGTGGACGCTATACTATAAAAGATTAATCATTTCTGCAAGCACCACATTAGTTCTATCCCTGATAATTTTCATAGGCATTCATTATAGTCAAGGTGGTAATATTCGAAACATACATGTTAATTCCATTATTTTCATGTTATAGTCTATAATCTAATTCTATAATATATAAAGGATTATTTACCTTACACACAAAAAAATAATAATAATAACAATAATGGTTTTTCTCTTATGTATATCTTAAAATATATTCACGCAGTTTTTATAAAAATATGATTTTTTAAATCCTAAAATAATATAAGCAAACATTTCGTATATGTACTTTGAAATTTTATAATGATAGATATATTCTTACGATAAAACGGTTGAATTAACTATATATTAAGAAATATATTTCTATTTATGAAAAATTATGCGAACTATGTAAATCACGTAATTATTGTTCCTTTGTGACGGAAAACTTTTATTTTATTTTTTTTCTATGTGGTAGTAATTTATTTAACCCTTTTATATGTACGTAAGTACATATATTGTTAACATTATATATATATAGGGGATGTCAAGGTGATATACGGACAAGCACTGATTCGTTTGAATTTATTACATTTTACAAATTTTTATATTATGTTAATATTGACATTGAAAGTAAAATAAAATATTATATTATTGAATTGCGTAGTATTTTTAATGATTGTATTATTTTCGGTCTATATATACAATACATAGCTTTAGTGTTAAAATAATATTTGAAATCTATTGGTAAAAATATTTGTATTCTGATATTCAATGATAATCATTATTGTTTATAACGATATAAAAAGTGTTCATAGAATAATATATATATATATATTATAATTTATATTATAAATATGCTGTAGTAGTTTATATTTCATAATCGGTTTGAAAATAGAAAACCCTCTTTTTGTGTATATTTTATTATTTTATAATCTTAAATATATAAATATATATATAGGTATCATCAAAACGTGATCTACATAATGGCGGTGAAGAATCACCGAAACCAATGATACAAGATAAAGATTTTATATTGGATTGTTTATGTTGGCATAATGAATACAGAGCACGTCATTCAGCGCCAGCTTTAAGTGTATCGACAGAGGTATGATATGAATACATTTTTTCTACGTTATAATGCATAATAATAATATATATTATAGTCAGTATATCTGTATTATATTTAGTAGCCTATATATATTGTAGCGTATAGTTATAGTAAATTAAATACTTAGTTATTATAAGAATGAAAATTTATAAATAATATAATAATAATTATTACCATATTCATAAATACATATATTAATAATCAAAAATTCAATTTACAAAAAAATAAATATTTTATTCATTCAAAATCAAATTCATTAAATAATCGTATTTATATAAAAAAAAAACAATTTGGCAATGTTTCAATAATTGATAGAAACAAAAACAATAAAAAAACACGAATTTCATGTAATTTCATATTATATAAAAATTTATTGGTACATTGGTAACATTTATATCAATCAATTTATCGCATATATTTATAAAAATGTCATTATAGATATTTTATTTTAATTTTGTACATATATTTTCCAGATAAATCTTTGTTTTTAGTTTTTAACTAAATAATCTCTGATATTTGATTGTTTTATATATGTATTTTTCGATTTGTTAAATAACACTTATATTGTACAAAACAATTTTACGGAGCAATACATTGAAATTGTAAAAATTATGAATATACAAGTTTGGGTCTCAATTTTAAATATACAAAAATACGTTTAATTAAGAGATTTTCGCATCAATATATTTATTTAGTTATTGGTATAGTGTAAATGTTTCGACCAAAATCGAGCGTCTATAGAGACAGAGTATATCGATATTATTATATAAATAAATATATATTAGAAATGAATGTAATGCATATATGCATTCATTCTTTACAAAATGGGAAACTCGAATTAGAATTTTAACCATAGAATAATATTGTACTATATACTTTATATAAACCCGCTTTAACGCTGACTCAATATAACACACTCTACATTATATCATTCCGGATGTACTTCAATTGCAAATTTATAATTAACTACTATTTAATAATATTCAACGTTATTGCGTTTATATTCTAGTACAATAGTAACATATATTGTAAAAGCATATAAAATATAGATCTCAAAAATTATCGTAAATAAGTATATATATAGCAAATACATTGTACATAGCCATACAAATATTAATATACATATTTATATAGATATATATATATATATGTTATCAGAGAACCGCGCCTGTAAAATTTATGATCGAATGCGTTTGCATATATATATTATATAAAAGAATTTTACAATAAATATACGTATACGCTTGGTTTTATCTTCAATTTTCAATATAATGTACATTTTAAAAATTTATAATGGGCGCCAATAAATGTGTATAGTCTCCTAACTTTTATATTTATTGCATTTATAGTATATTTGTAGTGAAGTTCAAGTTTATGGGTTGATAATATTATTTTTTTTAGTTATCATTTTTTAATTATTTTATTTAGTTTTACAATTTCTGAAGGAGATATACGAAAAATGAAAAACAAAAAATAAATAAATAAATTGAAAAATTAAACCATAAAACGGAAGAAAACATTTGGCAATTTTCCATTAAAAAAAAAAATATATGTCATAAAAGTTATGTATTTGGTTTAGGAAAACGTAAATTTTCACAATTTTCTTTTTCCGTTCAACTATACACATTATCGTAATGTTATATACACATTATTATTATTGTATTATTATTATTTTAAGGCGACCAAATTTATAGCCTTGTGATACATTATACACTCGAATATAAAAAAATGCTATAGCAGCTATAATATAAAAATAAAAATCATTTGAAAATGTGTATAGTATATGCGGTACGAAATGTCTTAATGAAGATTGTGTGTGTGTGTGTGTGTATGTGTATGCACATAGTCTAAACTTGTTGAAACAGATATTGAATTTTCCTTCTTCAAGCCATGTAAATCTATTTAATTATCCATTATACATTACATTGTAATACAACAAATTCATTAAATCAACACATAAACTCTTCTATATACAATATATAATATATTTATAATATTTTCAGCTTTGTGAATATGCACAACAATGGGCCAATCATTTGGCAAGTACAAATGAATTCTATTATCGTTCGGAAAAAACACTTGGACAAAATTTATTTTGTTGTCCAATCAGTGCTCTTGTTACTGATTTAACTGGTAAGTTTAATTATCTGATATATACCATATATACATTCGCCCATAAATATTTTACTATATGCTGTACATTAAAAACACATTGTGTAATCAGCAATTATTGCATGCGTGAATCGATAAACAAACAATATTTTTATTTACATATTTGTTTCAATATGAAAAGCAAACAATTGCCAATGAAATGCTGATGTGTACAATGTGTTTAAAAGCGGCAATTTAAATTTATTAAAATTTCAAATGTAATTTTTATTTTTTTTTTAAATCAATTAACAGAAGTTTCAAATTAAAATGAATTTATTTATTTATTTATCATCACATATATTGTTGATAATATATAAATACACCTATATATAAATATTATATACATCAATTCAATTATAAATTTTTAAATAGGTCAAACTATAAAATAAAAAAAAAAAAAAAGCAAATTAATTAAACATTTTTCATATAATAGAATTTTTCACTTAAATTAAAAATTTTTTGAAAATACAATAAATATAAAATTTATTTCATGGAAAAATATCTGGTTTTCATCAGTTGTTTTTAATATAAAGCCCGTACAGATACAGATATGTTTTTGTAACGATATTTTTTCATATTTACAATTATCATTTATGTTTATATTTCTAGGTCAAGAAGTGGCTTCATATTGGTACAGTACAGTAAGACGATATAATTATTTTAAAAATATTAATTTATTACACACTAATGTTAATGCCGGTTAGTATATACAATATATATTATAAAACTTTTAATTATATTAAAATTAATTATACCAATATACAAGTATACAGTACATCCACAAATATAAAGTTTTCAGTTTCATTGTAAAATCATATAGTGATAAATATATGTAGATTTTGTATTGAAATAAATATCCACTCAATGTGAACGAAAATGCGAAATGTATTATTATATTGCATCTATATATATAAATATTCATTCGTATATAATTAATTATGTCCTGGAGTATAAATACAATATATTTGTCCATTTTGATTATATATAACAATCAGTGGCCCTAGTGTGGGTAACGTTCATGTAAATCGATTGTGTTTTGTAGTACTACCAACTGTGTTCGCAATTACCGAAATATACCTGGAGACATTTTTCTATATTTAATTCAATACTGAAATATTTCATCCTGGTTTATGTAATAAAAAAAAAAAAAAAACGAATATCGGACGGTGTTGAACGCTACTCATAGATTAAATATATCTCTTAATATATCATTATGATACTCATATAAAAATAATGGAATTAAAGAAACATCTATACGTTTCGATTATTGCAAATCAATTGGTGAATTGTTATATAATCCTATGTGGAGTAATTTACAAAGTTGTTTGTAATGAATATTTGGTATATATAGATGTCATAAGTGCCAATAACATTACTCGCATAATGTAATATAAATGCTTTTATGTATATATATTATTATAATATAGTAATTGTTGTTTGGTGTTGTGATCGTATAACATATGATCTTTTAGTCGAGATCAACCATCAAAAGTTTATTTCGTATTTATTATAATATAATAGTTAATTGAAAATAATATTTACGCATCATTTCATAACAAATATTATACTATTTATAATATATAATTTGCATGCCATTGGGTTAGTAAAACTTTTATCATTTCATATTATATACATCCTATGTATATATAGTTATACATAATGGCATTATTTATGTGTTATGTATATATATTATTATATACAATACCATAATTATTCCATTGTGTATATATGTATAATATGCTACACTCCACTAACATATACAAATAATTAACAATTGTTAAATTTATTTATAGGTCATTTTACGCAAATGGTATGGATTAATACAAAATATTTTGGGGTTGGAAAAGCTACATCTAATACAGGAAAAATATTTGTTGTAGCCTATTATTATCCAAGAGGTAAAATTAAGAATCCTATATATATACAATATATTATATATATAATAAATCATTAAATTTATTTGCATTAGAAATAATAATAATAATAATAATAATAAATTATATGATATTTGATTGCTGAAATAACACATAGTGAAAAGTTTAACATTGTTTTTAATAATCCTTTATTAAAAGATATCAAATAAGTTTATTTGTGTCACCGCAAAAATTCTTCTATGTATAATTTGGTTATATATTAGCTTTTACGTATGTTAATTGCATAAATTTGTTTGTTACATTTTGAATAATTATATATTATATATAGACAGGGTGTCACAACTACGTTTTTTCACATGTTTATAAAATTTACCTTAACAATAACAGAGTGTGATAATATGTTTTTGTTTTACTATACATGCCAAAATTTTCCAAAAACTGTAAAACTAATTTTTTTTCTAAACACAAAAAGTATTATTAGTACCATCATATGATATAAATATAAATCATATGAAACGTTAAATGCCAATGATGACGTGTGTAAATTAATTTATTTTATATATTTAGCTATTTTGTCGAAAGGAAAATTTTAGTGTTTATATATTTTTACAAAAACATAATATTATTTACACCTTACATTTATTTTTATTTTTTTGTCAGTATTGTATATATGTTATTTTATTCGTTTTAATGAAAACAACACACACGAGCAACAAAAGAAAATCTTTTATTTAATGTGGGAAAATTTTATAATAAACATATATCTATTTATTATGTTTATAAATTTTCTTTTCTGTTGTAAGAAAATGGTCTGGAAAATTTCATTGATGTCTATGCATAAATAAAATTATAAAAACATTTTATATTGAATATTTATTTTAAGGAAAATACAATACATTACATTAAGTAATTATTATATATATATATTTATATATTGGTGAAGTCATCTTTATTTATTTAATATATAACACTTCTTCTTATATATTACTACTATATATAAAATAATATAGAGTACTCACGGTTGAAAAAAAATTATTTTTGTAAGATTCAAAAAGTTTATTCTACTATACCCAAAAGATTGGTTTTATAGATTTAAATTTAAAATTTTTTCTCAACTTATATATACCGTCAATAAATTATATATCAATATAGATAATAATAGATAATTAGTATTACCAAAATATAATTTATATTATTTTTTTTTTTGGTTCCT
The DNA here is from genome assembly GCA_910594885.2 of Bibio marci. Lineage (NCBI taxonomy): Eukaryota > Metazoa > Arthropoda > Insecta > Diptera > Bibionidae > Bibio > Bibio marci. Next base: position 20,105,720 of record OU343118.1, on the reverse strand, counting down.
TTAAAGGAAATGTTGTGAATGCATTTCATGAGAATGTACAACCACCAATTATAGATCAAGATAATAATAATTCAACACAGGGTCAACATAGAGATATTGATAATAATCCAATTGTATCACTTTTAAAATCGAATAGTGGTAGTAGCGGTGGTGGTGGTGCTGCTGCTAGTGGAAGTAATGGGCACGGATCCAAAAATTAATTAAAAAAAAATATAAAAGTTTATTAAAAATAAATTTAAAAAAAAAAACAGAAATGGTTTCGTATTAGTATTATAAAATATAAGTTATTTGTATCGAAAATTATATCAATAATTATATTATATGATCAAACGAAAATGTGGCCTGACTTTTAGTTGTAATATATATATATATATATATTAGTATTTATTATAGATTAGATTATTTAAATATTTAAATTAGGGTTATTTAATATACGAGTAGTATATATAAACAATAGATAAAAATTGTATATTATCATAAATAATATAATTATATAATTAAAGAATAAACCATGATCAGAGATGTTGCTTTTATTATATATATATATACGCATAATATATATGCTTAAATAATACAATCATGTTAAATAAATAAATAATCGTTAATAGTTTATGATAATACGAGATTATATATATAAGTATTCTTTAATTAATTTTAGTATTTATACGCCTCTATATGTATATATATATATAAAATAAAAAAAATACAGAAAGCTCAAACAATTTAACTTTTACAAACTTTTTTTGTTATCAAATAAAAGCGTACTTATACTATATCGAAAGTAAAGAAGTAGAAAAATATAAATATATTGTGGACATTGCTATTTTAAAATAGAATTCTTATGATATATAAATATACATTTGATTGTACGTATATTTTTAGTAGTTATATATTTTATATATATTTGTATTATAAGATTTAATTCAATTTATACTAATATCAGTGTGTATCGATTTATGTCCACAATTTGCAATTTGCACAATCGCATATATATATATATATTGAAAAGTGCAAGAAAATCGTAATATAATTTAAAGTAATATTTACAAACGTTAATTTTTTCCAATTTTATTGCTATATGTAAATCATTTTAAACGTAAAATAATATTATACAATTATGTCGCGTTATTGCATCAGAAATTATTGTTACTTTTACATTAATAGGTTATAGATAGATATATAGCATCAAATTAAACTATAATTAAAATATACATTTAATTTACATAACATTTTTAATATATGTCGGTCGAAAATTGTCGTATTAAATCACTTTACATAATGTCTTTGGTATATATTTTAATAGCTGTATACTTTCAATGATCATTGTAAATTGATTAGTAATTGATTTCGAATGGACTGTATGATTGATTGAATTTCAAATATCCATCCATCCTCACACCATACCATATACCATATTACTAACATTTTACAGCACACACATTAATAATACAATTTACATAAAAATTATCAAAATCTGGTAAATCTTATACTTAGAAATTAACACGTTAATATATTAGATATATGGTGTCGATGCAGTTTCATGAACTTATATATATATATATATATGGAAGTAATTTGGCGGTAGTTATATAGAGTCGGTATAGTTATGATATATAGAATAGAATTGGAAATGATATGAATATGTTTGTATATATTATACTTTTATTATATATAATTCTTAATTCTAAGTTATCGAATTATCATGATTAAATATCGAAATATTATTAATACAGAATATTGTACATTAAACAGTTTTTAGAATCGCTTTTACTTGTTAAAATAAAAGTAAAATATTAAAGTATTATAAATACAAAAACATATAGTTAATACAAAATCGTCCAATTGTTAATTAATACCATTAAAATAAAATAAAATATAATAGTTAATATAATATTGTTTAATAATAAATTTTCATAAATATAAATATCAATAATATTGAGTCATTATAAGTATTATATAATAATTATTTAGTTTAAAATAATTAATTATTTTTTATTTTATTTTTAATATATATTAAGTTAGTTTTTATGCGTGTAACTATATGGTTTCTGTTATTTTATTATTAATACTATATATATTTTATGATGTTATTGTTATATCACAAATATATATAAAAATATATTTTTACATTTTTATTACACAAATTTATGAAAATTGTCATATGCAAACATTTAAAAAAGCAAATAATAAAAAAAAAATAATAATTTTAGTTAACAGTAAAAAAAGCCTTGATAACAACACATTAATTAATTTATAATTATAATAAAAAAACATAATATAACAAATTATTTACAGGAAAAATTAAAGTTTTATATGCGGGCATATATGGGAATGAGAAAACAAAATGTTATCATCTGAATGAGCTTTTATATATATGGTTGTTATATATATATATAGTTTAGTTATATATATTAATGGAAAATTAATTTTATTGATATAAAATATTATAGTATAGTATAGGTGCTTATATATATAGCACAAGAAAGCCTATATATATATATATATATATATATATAAAGAATTGTTTAATTAAAGTTTATAATTGTTCGAAATATTTTTCTAAATAATATAATTTTTTCTATACCGCCTATAAAACATAAGATCTATATACCAATAAAACAAGTATTACATATGTGCTTTAGTATAATTTTTCGTTGTTTTGTATAGTCTGCATAAATCAGAGACTATTCATTATTATTATTATTATATTCAATTAATTTATTAAAATAAAATCTTGCCTAAATTAAACATTAAAATACTTTTCATTCTTTTCGTATTTAACGTTGTCTCCATCAATTCCTTTATGAATTTTCAATTTTCTATTTTCTTTTTATTATCTAAGCTTGTACATATATATATATATAGAGATTTTGATAACACAATGTCTTTGTATAAATACTATAATATATGCAATTGAAATTCAATTCTACACCTATACTCGTATACGATTTATTTACATAAGAATGTGTAAGTAGGTTACACTTTTGTATAAAAAAAAGAAAATACGATTTAAATGAAGATGAAAATAAATACTAAAAGATATATCTTTTCATTTCTTTTCCATTTTGTATTATAAAGGATCAAATGAAATATGCGCTTAATTTATTCTTTAAAATACTCTGTGTTATTTTTTTTTAAGTTATTGCTTTATAAATCAATATTTATATGTACTCTCTATATTTATTTATTTATTTATTTTATAAGATAAAAATTTAATGAAATCATTAAATTTATAAGTAATATTTATACACAATATATAAAAAAAAAACGCCAAAATAGCAATAATAATAAATTATGTATTTGTATTTGTTTGTATTATATACAAATATAGATATATATACCAATATAGAATTAAAAATATATATTAATATCTCTAATAATCTATCTAATTAATTAATTATTTAACAATTTTTAGCTACATAAATATATTAAATGTATTATAAATTCATATATACTATTATATAAGTTTAAAATTCTAATTCTACTGCATTTAATTATATATATACATCGATTAATTAGATTAGATATTAAAAGTTATTAAGTCATACAAAATTTATATTGATATAAAAACAATAACTACAATAAATACACAGATGAATATCAATAAATCTTAAATGTCCTTGACACATATATATTGATTTAATACACGAAACCGTAAATTTTAAATTAAATTATTTATTGTTATAAATTAATAGTAACAGAAAAATTCAATTTTAAATATATTTTTATTTTAAAATGTAATGAAAATTTACGAAATTTAAAAACCTTGCCACACAACACAATAATTATATGCATATGCTATCAAATATCTTGTATATAAATTTTTATATGTGCTATAGAGAATTTTGTTAACCTAATGCATATTTCCATAGAAAATGTTCAGGTTCATTTTCAAAATTATAAAGATGCATGGAAAAATGTTCTAAGCCTCCACTATTCCGTCACATTTGAACACAATACCAAGTTGATATTGGTGTGAACAAATGAAATATCTCACAATCAGATGTCAATGAACAGTTTGTCACTATTACATCTGAATTTATTTTTTATTAATGTAATGGAGTAAAAGTAGATACATATGGAATAGTTTATAAATGCATAATAAATCAATTTACAGGAGTGATACGCAATCGTATACAGATCTGATACCACTGAAAACCACAAAGTTCTCTTTAAATAAATAAATTAGCACAATTTGCATTAACATCCTTTTCTATGGTATAAGTAATTATTGTGCTTGATTGAATTTCTATATTAATTTTCTGTGATGCTTTACCAAAAATTTTTAACGTACATTTTTATTTACATAAAATAATAATATGTTTTTAGTGCTTAATAATTTGTACATTATAAAATATAAATTATAAAATTAGATAATATTATAATACTTCATTATATTAAGAATTTCCAACTAAATACACAAAAAGTAAATATGTATATAGTCGTTTTAAATTGCTTGTTTTTAAAATAAAGTTTATATTATACGATTATTACATATAATTAATTAAATAATTGTGTGCTCAAATATTCTATTGAGAACATAATTTTATAAATTCGATTGATTTTTAACCAATTAAACTATTAACTTAGACTTTTATTATAGTATTATATCATTAAATTATTTACCACAGCGATATCAAAAATTGTCAAATATCAATATTAATTGATCTATAGTTGCGTAATCTTATGTATATTTATAGTTTTGTTTTTGATTATAGTTGATATTATGTATTTAAATATTTATTTTAGATAAATAACAAATCAATGAGATAATAACAATTGAATTGTATAGTGGTGAGATTATATGAATGAAAGGTCAAATTATTTATTAAATTGTAATTTGTTTATATGTTTGTTTTATATAATATACTATATGACGGAAAAATATCTTTGATTCAATAAAATAGCTTGTTTCTGTTTAGATAATTTTTAAATATAAATATTCTTAAAATTTATACGAAACGGATAAAAGTACATCTGCAGCGTATATATCAGCAAAAAATAAAGCATATCTTTTAAAATAATAATGGTGCAAATTGTATTAAATTTACAGGATTATGGAGAATTTATGTAAAATATGTTAAGGATTATTATCCCTTTCAATATGGTTATTATTTTAAATGATATGCCTTATTTTATCTGATATACTTACTTTATGAATGTATGTAGATGTGTACTTTTGTTTAGCTTAGTTGGCATAGGCTAGTACATATAATTATAATAAGTATAATAAGTGGCTGTGAAATGAAAATTGTAATTTAAATGTTATATAATTTTATGTATGTGTAATTGTATGTAATAAATACCAGTAATACTATAATTATTATTATATATTTATAGATATTGCCTTCTGAATATTCTTTGCATGTAAATATTGAAATAAATAAGCATTAAATGAAAAGGGATATTTTTTAGTTTCGTTTTTATTAAAATTCCAAATAAATAATAATGTATATTGAATTCACTAAAATATTGAACGGAATTATTATTTGTATATACAACAGCTATAGCTATAAATTGAAAATGAGTCAAATTGATTCGTTCCAGCAATTTGGTGTAAATTTACACTAATTATTATATTTGGAATAGAAATTATGTATGTAATTAAAATCAAATTCTTCTAAAATTGAAATAAATGCATTACAAATTTGAAATGTTCACAGATAAGCGTAGTGTCATTGATCGATGTTATATATTAAAATAACAGTATCCATATTATTTCATTTAGTTCTATTAATATGTCAATAAAAGCATGGTTATTTTTTTATTTAACAAACGTCAAAAATAACATATATACAATAAATATGCCAAACTATATAGTAAACGCAAAAACGATCTATCTGATAAGTAGTTTCTACAATTATTTATAATAAAAGTTTAATTGTTTATTGTTAGAATATATATATTATTATAAGTTTAAATATGTTGGGTTGCATTGTTTCTGGACGATTGGTAAATATTGTTTTCTGTTTTTTTTTATCTTATAATTGTTTGTAATGCTGTGATTTATTTTTTTCTTTTTTTGGTAAATTAGGTTCAAACAGATTTTCAGCAAGTTGGTGAAACACAATTTTTGGTAAATATTCCAGATGCTGATAATATAAATCATATAGTAATATTTTTGACTGGATCGATTTCATTACCACCTGGAATGTCTGGTTGTGTGTATTTTAGTTGGCCAGATCCACAAGCACCACCAAATTGGCAATATTTAGGATACATATCAAATAGTAAACCATCGGCTATATTTAAAATATCACAATTAAAAAAATTAAATGAAATGGATACTGAACAACCAGGTATAATTACGAACAGTATTTTTGGCTCACAGCCAATTTCGCATACCGCTCAAATAGGTGTTTCAATTGAATCTGAAACAAATGCGGTTCAACTAAGTGCAGCGTCATCGGTATGCTCTAAAATATGTTTACTATAATTATTATATATTTAATTTTCTTTTCACATTCGTATTTCAGTCAAATAGTCTTTCATCATATTTTCAATTTGGACAAAAAATGTTAGAAAATTTTTTAAATTTTGCATCGAGTTTTGCTGTGACCCAAGCTCAAATGGTTGCAAATCCTAGTGAAACATTTGTACCGCTGTCCACTTTGCACAATTGGTATAATAATTTTCAAAGACGTCTTCAACAAAATCCAAATTTCTGGAAATCGTAGTACATAAACAAAAAAAAAAGAAGAAAATGCAACATATTTGCACCTATTTTTCTTCTTTTTTTTAATTCTAAATATTATAAATAATTGTATTGACTATAATTTGTTAATTTGCGATTGTACAAATATAATGTATGATATCTGCTGATATTAAAACTATTTAAAACGTATTATGTTTCTAATTTATTTCTGTTTTTTTTTTAATTGAAATATGAACAATTCTCGTATTTCTAAAAATACAAATACCTTTTTGCATGGATTTAGCTTACGTACAAGTTTATTAGAAGATCATTTGACCTATCACTTCCTATTCTTGATATTATTTAATTTTCTTTTTTTTCACAGAATTTTTAGAAAATATTTTACACATTGCATTAGTTTAAATGTAAACCTTTTACTTCAAAGATTCTCATAATAGTTAGATCAAGTTTCTGTACTTATTTATTAACTTTAGTAAATATTTTTAAATATTTGATTGCAAATTAAACTAATTATAAATCACATGATAGATAGCCCGTAATATTATAAACATTATCAAAGACTTTGAAAAAATTTAACATTATATAAAACTTTTTTTTCATTATTCTATTACAACAACAAAATAGACTCTAGCACAAAATCAAGATTGTGTTTTTCTGAATGATAAAATAAAATAAAAGTGCATGCCTTTGATAATACAATATGCAATGCTAAAAAATGGATTACGTAAAGTATATGCAAGAAAGAAAGATATTTCTTAAACATTTTTATTTATACCGAAAATAAAAAAAAAAAAAATGAGAAAATGTGTGGTGTAGAAGCCGCGCTATTGAAAAACAAAAATGGCGCAATTCCTTGAGAGAAATGCCGACCATGTATTTATTTTTAGTAACGAATCATTTGTAATTGTTTTAATCATATTATCATTTTGTCCAGTCTTGGTAGTGACGTAGTGGTCTACCTAAACAAAGTGGTGTTTCAGTAGTCTGATAAGATTAAATGTTTAAATGTCTTTTAAAGTAGTGCGCATTAGAAATTTTCAATAAATACTATAATATATGGATTTACAGTTACAGTTATCTTCGCAATATCAAATTTTAATTAGCTTTTATTTTAGTTTTATTTGAATTAGAAAATTTTATGAATAAATAAATTTTTGGTTTTCGACTTACCATATTATAAAGGATTCTACTTTCTACAATTACATTTTTAAAGAATTTTTTTACATTTTTATGCAAACAACACAACAGAGCACAACACAATAAAAAACTTTATGATGAAAATGAAAATCCGAAAATCTAGTAAAAAACTGTGCACGCACACCCTATGAATTTTTCTTATTAATGTTTTCATTTGTTTTTTCTTTTAAATTTACATTTTATATTAACGATCCTATCCCCTTTCGTTAAATACATGCTATGTTTTTTATTATTCCCGTATTCCCATATCGCATCAGAACAAAATGTCAAAAAGTGAGAGCGGAATAGAGAGAACAAAGTTGAATGTTTATTTACTGACTCTTTCTTATATATATATTGTTTTGTTTTGTGATTTCTCATTTCAGCCAGATGACAACTTACAGATAGAGGAGAGGGGAAGAGAACTAAAGGAGGTTACGGATAAACTATCGCGACCGCGAGTCAAAACTCAAAATGCAAAATAAATAATAAACACAAAATTTTATAGCATTATTTTAAAAAACCACTTAAAACTTGTATCCGAACTGTATCAATATTGAGGCTAATAGATAATAGATAATACATCATATAATAATAAACAATGAGTAAAAAAAGTCATAAAAGTACTCACGATAAAAAAGAAATGAGTAAAATTGAACATAGGGACAGGAATAGATCAATTTCAGATTCAAAATCATCTTGGTGTAAACATGTAAAATATTATGATCCAATTAAAGTTGGTTCCATAGATGGTAAGATAATTCTCAAGTATTTAATAATTATATGAAATTTGACTATTAATTTGTTATAGGAACCGATACAGAACCACACGATCACGGAATAGTTAGAGCTTTAAACTCTGTATATTCAGTAAACGAAAGAATAGTTGGTGATCCAAATAAAACCGTGTTTGTTGGTCGTTTGCACCGGAAAACGGATGAAGTAAATATTTATTTATATTTAAAGTATAGTTTTAAAGATGTTCTGTTTGATACAATGCAATTTTTCAGTTCTATTGCACTAGCAGATTTTCAAAAGTTTTTATAAACAATTCTCTAGCGCTTAATCTTATTCGTTAAGAAGAGGATAGTGTCTTAATGCAACTGTTTTCGAAGTCATAAACATTATCATCGTCTACCGTAAATCCCTAACCTAAAAAATCATTGATAACATATACAATTTATCCTTAAGAAAAATCGAATTTCGTTTATTCTTTTTTTTTTTAATCATTAGAAAACATTACGACGAAAGTTTAGAAAATGTGGTAAAATTAAACGCTATCGTTTAGTGCGTGATATTATTACAGGTATTTCAAAATGTTATGGATTTATTGAATTTGAAACACATTCAGATGCTGAATATGCTGTACATAATATGAATAAAAAATTAATAGATAATTGTGAAATTATAGTTGAATATGAAATGGAAAGGTAATTTTTAATTAGCAAAATAATTCATATCGTAAATAATATTAAAATAATTACTTGTTTATAAATATATATATTTAGATCATTACCAAATTGGAAGCCAAGACGATTAGGTGGTGGATTTGGCGGTCAAAGAGAATCCGGTCAATTAAGATTTGGTTGTCGTGCTAGACCATTTCAACAACCTATTGAAATAACATCATCTCATCGTAGAAAACAATAGAAGTGCCGATGAGGATAAAAGCACCACCTTAAATGTAAAATAAATGTGGTTAATGTATTTTTGTTTGTTTTTTTTATATATATATATTTTTAATTTTTTTTAACATATGAACAATTTATTATACAATTTTATTAAATAATAGTAATAATAAATATTGAGTTAAAGCAAATTAATTGTTTTTTTTAACAGACGAGCGCAAGAAGAATACAAAATCCATAAAAAAACCAGTATTAAATATATATTTTAAAAAGAATAATATAGACATAGAGCATAAATGATGTAATATTTTTGAATATTTAATGTTAACTATTTTCAATTTTATTTGGTTTTTTTTTTAATTAACCGAGATTAAAGATTGTAAAATTTGAACAAAATACTATTTTATATAAAATTCGTTAATTTATATCGTTTAACTAATGTTTTTCTTTTATTTAATATTTTTTGTCGAATTAAATTGAAAATATATGAACTATTGCTCAACAGCAGCATTGGCAACGATACTAGGATTATTAACAATTTCACCTAAACTATCCAATACTTCTTTACGATAATCATCAAAATCACCTTCAATCTATATAATAAAAACAAGAATAATTTGGTAATGGTAGATTTAAAATGGAGTAAATTAAATATATATATAAATATTTCTATAATTATATACCTCATTTATTGTTTGATCTTCAATAACATATAACGTGCAAGCTGTTTCACGAATTAAACGTTCGTCATGGGAAACAATTATTACACCACCTTTATATTCATTAATTGCTTCAGCTAATGCATCAATTGATTCAATATCAAGATTATTAGTAGGTTCATCCTTAAATATATATAAATTAATGTAATTTCAAAATAATCATAAACAAATTAATGGACAATATAATTAGTTATTGTTTATTGTTATTCGTTGTGTGTAGTGTATTGCATTTGCTTTATTATTACAATAATTATATGATGAAATATTGTCTACTTACCAATACCAAAACATCTGGTCCACTTAAACATAATTCAGCTAATGCTACACGTGCTTTTTGTCCACCGGATAAGTCTTTCATTCTTATTGTATGTGCATGACTAATTAAACCAAATGAACCTAATGCCTTACGTGCTTTTTCATGTTGTAAATTAAATAATCGTTGTAAATATTCAGCTGCACTTTCTTCGGCTGTCAAATGTTCACCAGAATGTTGATCAAAACGTCCAATATGCTATATAATGAGAAAAAAATTCAATATTTGTAAGCTAAATTGTAAACAAAACAAAACAAAACAAAACAAAAACAAATTACCAATCTGTGATTTTTTATTAAATCTCCTTCACACGGTTCTAATTTACCAACCAATAAATTCAAAAATGTTGATTTACCAACACCATTTGGGCCAACAATTGCAATTCGACTATTTAAATCAATACCAAAATCGGTTTTATTTAATAATGGTTTTTGACCATCATAATTAAATGTAACATCTACAAATAGTTAGAAAATAATATAATAATAATAATAATAATAATAATGACATCGAATTTTACTATCTCCATAATTTAATTTATTAACTTACTATGTAAACCTAAAATTGGTGGTTGTAATGGTGGCGGATCCGGAAAACGAAATTTAACAATATAATCTTTGGGTTTTGTTAACAATTCTTGTGGCCCATTTTCATCTTCAGCTTTTGTTGTTTTACCACGATTCTTTTCTTGTTTACGTGTTAAAGTTTCCTTTTGTTTCTTTTCAGCTGATTTTTTCGATTGTCCATGGGCTTTTAATTCTTTTATACGTTTTTCTTGTTTCTCAAATTCCTTATTTTGTTCACGACGTTTTTGCACAAACATTTTTTTAAACATTGAATAATTTCCCTTATAATAATACAATTTTTTATTATCTAAATGTATGACTTCATTACAAACATTATCCAAAAAACTTTGATCGTGAGAAACAATTAATAATGTTTTTTTCCAACCTTGTAAATAACTATTGTTTATAAAAAATAAAATTTAAACATTTATATTGATTAAAATTAATATAGAATAATAGCTTATAGAACAATTAATAGTTGATCTAGAATGTTTTTAAACGGTCTTCTGGAAGCGAAGAAACTTAACATTTTTTGAAATCAAAAGAAATAAATGATAAAACAGATTTACTAATATATAGTTATTACTGAATAACTCAGTAGCACACTGGTATTGCGCTCATGTGTATAAATCGTGAAATATAGCGGGTTCAATTCTCTCTCTATTTACATGGAAAATTAATAATTTCACCATGTGTTCCTTTATGGAATAAAAAAACGGATATCTTTGAAAATATGGTGTTGGACGCTACTCAAAGATTCACAATGTATGCATACACAACACACACATCACTATGAGCTAATCACCCATATAAAAATAATAAAATTATGAAAACATCTATCTTTCGTTAATTGCAGTACAATTGGTGAATTGTTATGTACTCCCAGGCGGAATAATTTACCAACTTGGTTGTAATGAATGTTTAGTAGCTGCCATAAGCTCCACTTGGAGTAATATGACTTTCTATAGTTATAACTGAATCATCAAAAGACTAAATGAATAATTATTTATAAATAGTGAATATAAAAGAAAAATAAAGAAATAATCACTTACTTATCTAACCAAATAACAGCATTTAAATCTAAATGATTCGTAGGTTCATCCAACATTAATAATGTTGGTTCAAGATATAATGCGCGGGCTAATGACACACGCATACGCCAACCACCAGAAAAATTTTTGGTTGCACGATTTTGCATTGATTTTGAAAATCCTAAACCAGCTAAAATACGACGTGCTCTTGGTTCTGCCGAATCTGATCCAATAGCTTTTAATTCAGTATACACTTCATTTAAACGATCCTGCACATCTAAATTACCCATTTCTGTTTGTTGTTCTAATTCTTTACATTGTTTTAACAATTCAGTACGTTTAACATCAGCATTTAATATTGTTTGTACAGCCGTATTATCGTCGGCTACAACTTCCTGTTCACATAATAATACATCTATATTTTGTGGTATATCAAAGGCACGCGTTGCTATATGACGTAATAATGTTGTTTTACCATGACCATTTGGACCGACTAAACCATATCGGCGACCATTTGCAATTAATAAATTAGCATTTACAAATAAATCATTTCCCTTTGCTGATATTGTAAAGTTTTCTATTTTGATATCAACCGCATATTCCATAGCAGCTTTTTGTCCGCCAGTTTTTTGAACTTGTGACATTGTAAAATTACTATCTAATTCGGAGTGTCCTTGACCACCTTTTTTCGTTAATATTTCAACTTGTTTTTCATATTCTTGTTGTTTTTTTAATCGATTTTTTTCTTTATGAGTTAATTTTTTTATTTCAATTGGTGCATCTGAGGGTATTGATGTTGCTTTTGTTGTGGTTGTTGCTGATGCAATCGTAGTTGCTGTTGTTGTAGTCGAAGAGGTTTCATTATTTTGTGTTTTATTGTCTTTTTCCATTTCAACTATGCTTTCTTCTATTTTAATATCAATTTTCTTACTATCCTTAGCTATTTCAATATTTTCTAATTTATTGGAAATATTTTCTATTAATTTATCTTCATCAATTTTAGAATCTTTAATTAAATTATCTTTAGAGTCAATATCTATGGCATTATTATCATCTATTTCAATATCATTATTAATTTTATCATCATCATCATCATCATTGTCTCCTGCTGACAACATATCATTATTTTCTTCAATTATAATTTTAGTTTGTTTTTTCGGTTTTGCTATATAAAAAAAAATAAAATTAAAATTTTAATAACTTTTAAAAACGTAAAATATGTAAACACAAATTCATAATGAAAATTATAAAATTAACTAAAATACAATTCGTATTCTCAGTTTTCATTTTAAAATTATTTATATATTATGTGCAAGTGCCATAAAAGTCGATGGTATTCTAATTAATAAATTTATTTCTATTATTTTGAAATTATCTCAAAACCAAACATTCGTATAATTAAAGTTGCATTAAAAAATTTAATAATATATGAAAATTTTGGTGATTAAACTAACGAAAAATATTTACAAAATTTGTATAAATCACTTTAGAATTTTTTTTTATTAAAATTATAGACTTCAAAATTTCACAAGTATTAATCATGTATATTTGTATAATTTTAATTAAATTTAACGTAGCTGAGAGATCGATTACGTAAGTAAATGTTTTCTTAAATACCACAAATAATTTTCATATATAAAATTATAAATTCAATATAAATTAGAATATAATTGATAATAATATTAATATTTGCTTTAATACATTATGTAGTGGGGTATTGTTATACTGAAAATAGATTTGTTGGCATCAATTATAAAATTAAAAAGATTAGTATTAACAATAATTTATAAAAAAAAAAAGTATTATTTATGTAGAAAACAGAAAAATATATGCTATAAAAATCAAGTTCTAGCATATCCTTGAAATAATTATAAAAATTAAATATTAAATCTACACGAGAAAAACTATTTTTTCAATATATTTAGCATTAAATTTGTGTGATCAGTTTTAATATTAAATTGTGAAGAGGTTATTACTTAATTGGAAAATATTATTAGCAATAGAAATCACAATGTAAGTAAAATCAATGTTAAATTTTTACGTCACATTTAAAGTAACAGTATAATATTTCATCACATCACAAAAACATTATTCATAAATCATATAAGTTGTACTTGATGGAATAAAACTCCTGGGAACAGAATGGAAATAATCATTCAAAGTATAAAATTATTGTAACGAAAATATTATTACATTTCACAATAACACATACCTTTCTTCTTTGCAACTGGTTTGGCTATTTTAATTCGTTCCTCACCGTCACTTTCTTCTTCATCCGATAAATTACCAATTTTCAACTCTTTATCACTATCATCATCCTCATCATCATCTGACCAATTACCAGTTTTTTTTTTTTTAGTTTTCTTTTTGGATTTTTTCGATGACACAACTGGTGGGGTTTCATTTTTTTCATCTGAATTTTTATCCTCCTTTTCCCTATTGTTGTCATCATCTCCATTGTTCTCTTCATTATCTGACGAATCTTTTTTCTTATTTTTTCCTTTCTTTGATTTAATAATAGATTTTTTATTTTTCTGCTTGGACTCATCTTCACTTAAATTATCATCGTCGTCGCGTTTTTTTTTATTTTTATCCAATTTCTTATTTTGTTGTTTAGATTTTTTTGTTGAAGCATTTTCATCATCAGTCTGTTGTTGTTCATCGAAATCATCACCTTTCTTACCTTTACCTTTTTGCTGCTTTTTTTGGGATTTATTTCCCTTGGATTTTTTATTAGTACCATTTTCACTTGCATCATCAGAATCAATTGATTTAACTATTTTATTACTATTCACGCTTACAACCGTATCATCATCACTCCAATCATCCTTATTTTTGCCTTTTTTTGTTAATTTTTTACTAGATTTTCCAATTTTTTGCACATTTGACGTTGTTAGCAATTCTGTCGACGAAGTAGACTTTATTGTTGTTGTTTTAGCAACGTCATTATCAAAATCATCATCTAATTCTTGTTTTTTTGTTGCACGTTTTTTGGACATATTTATTTATAATTTTTAAATAATCTTTCATAAAACACGTGCAATATAACAAATACAAAACGATTAAATTTTTTTATTTTCAATTTAAAAATTAAATATATATCAAAGAATCATATGTTTTCACAAAAATTCCCGTGAAAACGAAATAATCAACGTGCGAGTACTGAATACATTTGTGCGATTTTCGATTTTGATATTTTGTGTTTTTGTATTTATAATTTTTTTGACATATGAATTTTGACAACTATGTACGAAATATAACGCTATACGTTAAAGAGGTTAAATTTAACGAAAAACATAGAAATACGTAATTTGATATTCACTTATTATAAACGTGTAAGCAAATTTCAAATTACTAAATTTGTAAATAAAGTGTGGATAATTAAAGTAATAAAATGTAATAATTATTTTTTAATTACAATTTATTAAATAAACAAAATAACATGAAAAAAATACAGTACTATAAATACTATAAATATTGAGAAAAAAACAATAATTATTCATATTATTATTCATATATATTATATTATATTATTCATCACAATAAAATAAAATGTTTATAAAAAAAATGAAAATAAATATAATTAATTTAAATATCAAAATTTATGTTCCCTTTTTTTATATATTGGACAGATTTTAGTAATCTTGCTCATTATTAATGCTACCCATTTAAATTGATCAGGAAATTGATAGATATATCAAATATCAATATAATCGTATTTTATACTTATTATTCAATTAGCATTTGGAGTCTATACATTTTTAAATTATAATTAAAAAAAATTCATCTTAATTTTGTGTTTTCCATTCTATCAATATAATATATATCATCACAAGTTGTATTACTTCTTTTAACTTTTCGAATGTATTTGTATTATTTATATAAACATATATAATTAAAGTATTAAAATTGTAATTATAATAAACATATGTTTTAAAAATATATTGGATATAATAATAAAAATAATTAAATTTTACATAAAAATTCATATATAACTTTTCATAGATTCTCTTGTAAATATCAAACTAAAATTAAGATAATAAATAAAAATACAATGAAACTTATCAATCAATCAAAATAAATACAATACAGAGATTATTTTTCCTAATTGTTCTATTTATAAATATAATAATACCATGGTTATATAAAAATTGACAATGATTGGCCTTATATTTATATTTAAATAAATTATAGAAAGTCGAAATGTTTTTGTGGGAAAATCTCTTCGTTATTTCGTAAAAAAATATTTACATTTTTTTATTTCTGACGATATTTATATCTATAATTGTTGTTGACTAGCTCGACGAGGCTGTTGACGTCGCCGATTAAATTGTAATGTTGTTAATGTAATTAATCCTAATATGGCGGACGTACCACAAGCATATGCTAATACATTTCGATAATATTCTGGACATTCTTCTCGTTCTTGACATTTTCTATATATGTAAAATAAAAGAAAAAATGATAATATCTTATTATAATAATTTTCTAATGAGATAAGTTATAATAAAGAATTCAAAAACCGTTTGAAAACTACATGATGGACATTTATATTAATTATAGATATATGATTGAAAATGCAATCAGAAAGGACAAAATTATGTATATATTTACTTACAAAGCCTCAATGATAACAATAACAATGCCAGTAATTAATTTATCAGCAAATGTAACAGCTGAATAAATAAAACCAGATTGATCAGCATGAGCTCCAATCATATCAGCTGTTATGCATAAACTACTAATCATTGTTATTGAACTGCCAATACCAAATAAAATGGCAATCCCATACAAACTAATAGTCGATGCTGATGGCGAAACTGCTAATGCAACCCATGTACATACAATTATACTCGTTACAGAACCAATTAAATATTCAATTTGATGTCCAACATATTGATTTGTATATTTTAATGCCATTGATGATAAAAATGATGCTAAAAAGGAAACTAATGGTACTGTTGCAATATGTTCAATGCTATGACTGTCATCATTAACATTATTATCACTAATAATATGTAATTTGGGTGGCCATAATGGATTCATTTGTTCAGAAGTTGGTGGTAACATCGGTATCCATGAACGTTCATCTAACCATAATGGCATATAAATTAATGCGGTTGTCATAAACAAACGTGAAAATACATATAAAAATGCATTTTGATAAAGTAAAGGTGTTTTAAAGAAATTCTTTCGTTGATATGATTGTTCAGTAATTGGTGATTGTGATACTATTGTTGTTGTCACATTACTATTGTCGATGCGATTATCTCTACCGACGCTACCATCAATGCATTCAGGTTCGGATGGCGTAATTAAATGTTCTGTAGCATCATCATCATCACCTTTTTCTATCAAATTTGAATTTCTTCGTTTTCTTCCAGTTATACTATTACGTCGTTTTCCTGTTGCCACTTGATGTGCCATCGCTTGTTGTCTACGAATATTATAACCACTTAATGATAATGAAAAATGAAAACAAACTGACATTGATATTCCTATTAATGTTAATATCAATGCAATATCCTAATAAAAGCGTAAATAAAAAAACTAAGGTATAATTTATAAAATCACATTTTCATTTTTAATTTAAAATTCATAAGTATATTTATTTTTTGTTAAAAATATATCCATATATTATAATTACCCGAAATCTGAAAGCATCCGAGGGTCCAATGGTATTATTTATTTTTTTACGAGCATGTAAAATAGCCCATGTCACAATATATACAACAACATTTGAACATACCGAAGCTGAATATCGTATGGCTGTTAAATCTGCACGATCTTTTTGTGTCTTAGACATTTCTGGTATTATTGCTAAATGTGAAATTTGTACAATGGCCCAACCAAATTGAAATAACAAAATTGTTATAGCAAAATATGTTGGTTGCCACCAAAATGGGAATATACTACAATATGGACATATAGAAAATATCAATGGAAAACTACAAAATATTAATGCTGTGCCTGTGGTTTTAAAATAAATACAATTTACACATAAGCAAGTATATAAAACATATTATAAGCACATATTTAATTTAATAAAACACCTTACCTATCATATGCCATTTTCTTTTCGTTCCATATCTATCAGCTAAAAATCCAATAACTGGTGTGGCAAGTGCATCACCAATTTGTCCTAACATTACCAATGCACCGGCTAAAGCACTTGGTATGGATAAAACACCTTGCATAAACAATAATGTATAACTAAACCAAACACCTGCACATAAATCATTGTGCACATGACCTAATCCAAAACCAATTTTATTAAAAAATGACAATGTTGACTTCATTTGATCGGGTGGAAATGCACTATAAATATTAGGTGTACTATCATCTATTTCTGATGATATTATTGATGAATTATAATTTGAATGCTCTGTTGGTAATGTTGATCCATATGTACTATTACTGCTACCACCACCATCACCACGATTGTGTCTATTATTAATATTATTAACTCGATTATTATCGGAATGTTCTGTTTTTATCAATAATGATTGTTTTTCTTCTGACATGTTTTTCTTATTTTATTGTATATTTGTTATTTATAGTTTTTGTAAATATATGTATTTTAAATTAACTATAAATGATATAATTTTAAAATTCTTTTGATTCTAGTGGCAATTTTAAAAAGTCTGCGACTGCATATCGAGTTTATAACTGTAAGAGAAAAAAAAATAAATACAAATTATTATTAAACAAACATATGTTAAAATATAAACTTGTATGGTATTAAATATTTTATTTAAATTAAATGTTTATGAAACATATATTGAAGCAAATAATATTCTTTTATCACCAGTTTATGTAATAATATAATTTAGCATACGTCATAATTAGATATAATAGAGGCGACAACAGTTTTTAGCATTATATAAAAATCAACAGGGTTTGTTTTTTTCACAAAATGAAACTAATAATAATAATACAGGTAATTTATATCGGTAGTGTTTCATCTAGACATCAACATCAAACGAAATGAACTGATAAACGCATAATACTATAGTGGAACATATATGATCATTTTTACATTACAATGATTAGAGCGTAAATATGGGTCACTAGTGTAAATATTATTCTTATCAAATTACAAGGCTTTTTTTGTTCGTATACATATTAATAATGAGTAATATGAATTGCTTATCGGTTTTGCACATACTTTCATATGTATAATTTATATAAACAAAAACAATCGTAATAATTTGTGAAAATGAAAAATAGAATATACAAACAAAGGCAATAATTTTATTTTGTGTAGTTAAAGTTGCTGATGTAATTATATAATGTAATTCTCTGGCTTTTCATGTTGTACTTTATGTATCCACTTCCGTATCACCATCAACTTTATTATCATACTACTGAGGTAGCAGAAAATCATCAGCCTCCTTAATTATGGTATCATTGATTTTGAATTGGATTTAGTTTCCAACGCGTGGTTGCAAAAGCAAATATCATCGGCAAAATCGAGGTCTTCAAATCGATTGAATGGCCACTAATCTAGCCTGCTTCATACAATTCACCGTGTATGTATCCCTTATGAAATTCTTTGATGGAATATATGGATCCAGCTTGTTGATATGGTGTTCGGATGCGTACATTACCTTTCTATTTTGTACAAATAAGGCTTTTTTTGTGCAGTTTCATTATCATGCCATTTTACCAATAAAATTTTCACTTCTATTTTAAGTTATTTTACATATGAATATTTTGCATTAGTTGCTCCTTCTTACTCAGTACAAATTTGTGCCAATTATGGTTTACTGTACAGGTGTATTTTATATATGCAACTCTGACAGATACATACAATATGTTAATAACATGAACCAATGGTTTTTCCATATACATTATACGAGTACTTATACATATTTGGAAGCTGTGAATATTAGTGTAACATATACACATATCTAGTAAATAATTAATATTGTAATTATCATTAATTATCTCATGTTTTACTTGGCTTGGCTGATATACTGATATTTATATTAATAATAAATAACCCTGAAATAGGTCCTGGATATCGTGGTGTACAAAACTTAACATTATTCTGGTTAATAGTATTGATAATATATGAACTTGTGTAGACAACATATTAAATTTCTTTTTCTTGTTAACAAAAGTATTAGCAACAAACTTACCAATAAAATATAGATTTGTTTATGTATTTATTTATAAACCATAAATAAAAGATTTACATAAGTATTATGTACTATTTATTAATAATAAATATTCACTTTTATGTTTTCTGTCAGACAATGTAACAAACATATACAATTTTAATTTAATTCATTTTTGCTATCTTTGTAATATACACACACCTACATATTATGAGGTATAACTATTAGCGCACATATTAGTCTAAATAAATAAATTTACACACGTGTATTTTTATTTTTTATACACAACTCCCAACTATCTATAACAAAATATATATTGTATTATTATTTATATAAAATACTGTATGTATATAACAAATACAACAATTTTATAAAATTATAATTTGAAGAAACAACAAATACAATTAAATAAATAATATCGTATCACAATTAATAATTGAATACATAAATAATTAAAATGAATCACAATATCACAAAACAAATTTATATGATGCCATTCTTTTTCCAAATACAATAACAATATTTCTTCTCATAATTTGGGTTTTGTACTGCGTAGTAATCTTGTATAGTATATTACCCGAGCATATACGTAACGTATACTAAACTAACTAACAGAATGATGATGAATATGATCCATGGTAAATAAATAAAGACTATATATTATTTATGCCTTTACTCTTATTATATAAATATATTGTTAGTAGAATTTTTTATTTCACTTTAGTTTTTGTTGATGGTATAAAATACTATACATTTTTATATACTCTACATCAGCTGTGTGAGAGAAATAAAATAACCTATCCAATATGTACTTAATATTATATTGAAATTACTCGTTGAGTTGCGTCATTGTATGTAGTATAAAAAAATATAGTATCATCTAACTATTAATTTCAAATACATTTTTATATATATTTGAATGCATTGCAATTATTATACAATATATAAAACCAAGACACATATTATTATATATCTTACACACTCATTACATACTATGTATATTTACTGATTACCAAATATCCTTTATTACAGTTGAACAGTCTTCATTTATTCGAAGGATGTAAAATAACAACATCCTTAACTCATATGTTCATATGTTCATTAGAATCATTTGTTGAAATTTTATTAAAGTTTGAATGAGCTTGTACGAAAACCGAACATTTTTGTACCACTCTCGCTTCCACCATTTATTGGATATTTCTTATATGAAAGACTTTGTTTTTAAAATGTGTCTTAAAAGTATGTGATATTGATGATGGGCTGATGAATCCAGAGGACAATATAGAAGAATAATGAATACTTTTGTGAATTTGATTATGTTAGTTTAAAAATGTTTTCATTAAATTCTGTTTCCAATTATCTGGAATAAAAAATTTGAGTAAGTAATAGATAATCATATAAATAAAATACAGATAATATGGTCAGCAACAAGCGATAATGTAATTCGCAAACAAACAAATTTTACGTATGCTGTACTTCTTTATGTTTAAAAAGTATATTAATATTATAAATTAATATTATACTTTGTATATAGTTTGTAATATAAATCCATGTTTTACTTTTGTAATACGATTTCCTTTTAGTTACACATTACAGTTCATTTACATTATATTTTAACATATATACGGCTTCTTGTGATACATACATTTTATTAATCGATAATTCTTAACTGAAAACAAATAAAATTATATTCTTATTTGATATAAATTAGTATGAGAATAATTACTACTATATTAGAATTTACGTGTTTATAATCGACTATATGTACTAGAATATAATATAATATTATATGGCGTAGTATATAACTGCTACTGATAAGTGTACATTCAATTTGCTCGTGTTTTTATTATAACTTATATAATATTAAAACATATATGCAGTTATTTATATATTAATTACAAATTAAATTGATAAGAAATTATGACGTATTTTTTTTTTATATACAAAGACTTTTCAGTTTGTATACTGCAAACGTCCCTTTAGCATATCGTTCTTCATTTTAATTCTATAGATGTTTATTACATAGGTCAATGACGTATATTTTATACTTAGGACACATTTTTGTTCAAATATGATATTATTCAAACGCGTATAATCATTATTTAATTGGTATTATCTTATTTTAAATGCGTTGCTCATCACATGATATGGATTTAAAAAATAAAATATTAAAAAAAATATAACTTAAATAATAAATAAATAAACCATAGAAAAATTATCAAAAACAATGTAATAAACATTCACAGTACATTTATATAGATACTTAGTATAACAAATTATCGTGATTCTGAAATAGTACATATAAGATTATATTATTATTATTATTATATTTAGTTTAAATGAAATTTGATAAATTTCCAAATTGAATACATATATTAATTACTAAGTAAAGTAAAGTATATCAAACCAATCAATATATACAAAAGAAAAGAACCTCATAAATTAAAAAGTTACATAAAAATGCGGTTAAATCGTTCAACAAACCACGCACATAAATATTAAAATTAAATATCTAATTAGTATAAATATACTTATCAGAAGGAATAATCTGATGATGTGGATGTAACTGATATATATAAATAGTATTTAATTAATAATTTAAAATACATGTAAATAGTACCAGGCTATTATGTAGGTTTTGAAAATTGTATAACTTACAAAAACCAACATTGTATAATTGTTATCAATTAACATCGTGTAATTAAATACATAGTTATTTATATAATTGTGGATGTAACTGATAATTTCATTACTGAATTTTTTTAAATAAATAAAAAAAATAAAATAAAATATTAAAAATGTTGTGAATAACGTACTTTTCATTTCGTAAAGAGTTGGTGAAAAAATACTTAATTATAAATGGGAGAAGGAATTTTGCGTCCCTTATAATCTTTATAAAATTTCGAATAATGAATTACGGTAATCATAAAAGCTTTCGCTTTTGCTGTTGTTGTAGTTGTTAGGTTAAGTATAGTAGCTTAAGATATTCATTATTTATAAACTAATACAAAACCTTTATACTTACATTATTTTCTTGAAATTGTGTATTACTAACAAATCGTTTAACATTTATTGTACTACTTAGGGACTTAGGCTATATTCTGGATTGCTATTGTAATAACTTATGGTAAAATATTTTGCTAGCAATATATTTTATAAAATAATTTCTTGTTGTCACTTCCACTGCCCAATTTAGTAATTGTAAAATCTAAAAATATTTAATTTTGTTTGCTTATTTCTTTAATTTCTTTAATTAAATAACATTATAATTTCACAATATCACTTCATTCCTAAAAAAAATGAACTTCAACCTAACGCGCCAGAACAAACAAAACGAATATTGTTGAATATATTACAACATAAATAAAAAAAAAAGAATAACGAATAAACCAAAGTAAAAACAACAATATCGCGCTCAGCGCATCAATAAACATCGCATTTTAAATTTACAATCCCACATAGCACAATATGGCGACATAAATTAATAAACTACAATATATATTAGTAAATTCTATATTAATAAATATCACGTTATTAACGTTACTTAAAATAATCACTTAATAATAAATGATTTAAGATATACAATATATTTCAACTAATTGTCATCATCAATTAAATTACAATTAATTAAAAGAATTAATTGAAAGAATTTTATTTACGCAATCAATAATATTTTTTTATAGTGAATTCGTTTTTTCTGACCAGATCAATCAGATTGATGAAAATGATTATTTTGCGTTAGTTATCTACATTTAGGATTACATAAATTGATTTTTTCGTGTCCTTTTTATATACACAGATCAATTTATTTAATCGACGAATATTGTGAAATCATTTAGATCAATTATTGTAAATTTTTAAATATGAAGAAAGTTTACATACGAAACGAAATAGATACGAAACGTAAATAAAAATAAAAATATATCATCTTTATACCAATATAAATAGCAATTAAATGTAATTTATTAAGGAAATATTCAGTGACTTCGAGGAAAAAAGAAATTTTGCATTCGTTTTCTGCAAAAATTGATTTACATTTGAAAAATCTAAAAAGTAAGATAACAAACTCCACCCACATTGTAATTATTTGTCATCTTTGTCATCTAAAATAACATAGAATATTACTTTTGTCATTTTGATACATATGGTTTTGCTATGACAGCACACCAAACTACCAAGCTTACCAACTACTTAAACAGAACAAAAACGCCGGAGATTTGTTTGTCATCTTCATCTTCATATCTAATTCTTTCTACTAAAAAAATTGATCTTCACGATTTCACACAAAAAGTGCAATTTTCTTTAATTTATTAAAAAAAAGAAATTTATAAGACTACCTCTTAAATTAATTTAGTATATTATTTATATAAAAATAATTTATAATATATATAATAATGGATTTATTAGAAAAGGAATTAAAGAATATCCGTATGCCAAGCCGTACCGATAATGTTTACAAAGATGAATGTGTTTATTCATATGACACACCTGTAAGTTATTTTTGATTTTATTACAAAAAAATGATCCTAAATTTCATAAAATTCACAATCACAAGTACATGAAAATTTTAATATAATTATATTTCATAAATTGCATAAAATATTTTAAAAATACCAATTATTAGATAAGAAATGATACGAAGCATTACGTTAAAAAAAAGTAAAGTTGATCTCTAAATATATTCCATTTTGATTTTTTATTAGGAAACTGATACTGGACTATATGTGAGTTTAACATCTTTTCTTGGTTATGGGTCCCAATATGTTGAAGAATATTTTCGTAAAACTGGTCATGCTGTATTTCTTCATATTAAAAGAATTAAAAAAGAAGTATTTTCTAAATTCAATATATTTTTTATTTTTTTTAAATATATATTAATTTATTTGCGATTTTGAAGATACCCGTAGAACAGACAACAGCGGATGGCCCCGAAAAGAAAATTACACGTTTAGCAATTGGAGTTGAAGGTGGTTTTGATTCAGATTTTGGAAAACCAAAATATGCGTACGAGGAATTCTATAAAATTGTTGTTTTTCCAACACGTACTGAATTTTCTTATCCTGATGAGAATTTACCAATGCTTGTAAGATAAAAGAATTAAGTTTTGATAAATGATAAATATTAAAAAAAACGTCAATGTTTTTACAGGTAACAAATATTGTTAAAAATATTTTAGATTCTGAATCAGTAATTGCAAAATTAGAAAAAGAAGCATTAACTGGAACTTGGGATGGAGAAAAAAGACAAGTTTCAGAATATGCAAAAAATTTAATGCAATTAAACAATGATAAAAAAATTCCACCATCCGGATGGAAATGTGAACATTGTGATTTGACAACAAATTTATGGTTAAATTTAACAGATGGTTCGATACTATGTGGACGACGATTTTTTGATGGATCTGGTGGTAATGATCATGCGGTAAGTATATTACGTTCTAGTAGTTTTTATATTTAGTGCTACAATAATTAAGAATCAGTGAATTTGTAGATATATTTAACATAATTCAACAACCAACACAACCTGTTTTAATACTCAAAGTAATTTTAATATAAATTTAAATCTGATATTGTTTATTACATAATTATTTCTTTATTCTCAAACTGATCTTAGCCATAAATTTCCTATCGATGTTGTATGAAACTCTAATAATTATTAATATTTAAAAATAATAGGTTCATCATTATCAAGAATGTCGATATCCGTTAGCTGTTAAATTAGGAACAATTACAGCCGATGGTAAAGGTGATGTTTACAGTTATATTGAAGATGATATGGTAGAAGATCCATATTTAGTTGAACATTTAGCACATTTTGGTATAAAAACAACGCAAATGGAAAAGACTGAAAAATCAATGATTGAATTAGAATTGGATTTAAATCAACGTATTGGTGAATGGAGTATTTTAACAGAAAGTGCTAGTAAATTAATACCAATATCTGGACCTGGTTTTACTGGTATGAAAAATTTAGGAAATTCATGCTATTTAAATAGCGTAATGCAGGTAATAAATAAATCATAATATTTATTACTTTATTTACATCATCATCAAAATTTATGATACTCCAAGTGGAGATTATGGCAAACTACCAAACATTCATTATAGTTAAGTTACGGGTACTCCGCATGTCAGTATATAACAATTTACCAATTGGTATGCTACTATCTAAAGGCAGATGTTTCTTTAATGGTATTATTGAGTGTTTAGACTTTGTTAATTTTTGAGTAACAACCAACGACATATTTTTAAAGCAATCAGTTTTTCCATAAACGAACGACTGGTTAGCCATCTGAAAAATTTCATTCTTAAAAAAAATAATATTGAGCCGATCGATTAGCATGAACGGTATCCATTGTAGACACTAAGTGTGATAAACTGTATATTAATTTTCTCTTAAAATCCCTGAGCGAAGAAAATGGTAGTATAAAATTTTAGTGTGAGATATTTACAGAATATTTTTTGTCAATTTTGAAATCGCGACGCTGTATTATTGTATATTTTGCACGATAATAGTACAGCGAACTAACATTTATGATTGTTAATTACTAAATGAAAAATTGTCATAATTATTTTTCTTTATGTGTGTATATAGGTGATTTTTGTGATACCAGATTTTGTAGAACGTTTTGTAAATAAAGCAGACAATTATTTTTTAACATTTCCACAAAATCCTGCCAATGATTTTAATATACAAATGAGCAAATTAGGTGTTGGTTTAGTAAGTGGTAAATACAGTTCAATAGCTGATAATATGTTAGATTCTGAAGCGGGTGGAATATCGCCAGCAATGTTTAAAGGTTATATCGGGAAAAATCATCCAGATTTTTCAACAAAATTACAGCAAGACGCACAAGAATTTTTTTTACATTTAATTAATGTGTTGGAACGTAATAGTCGTAATGAATTGAATCCAGCTGATTCATTAAAATTTTCAATTGAAGATCGTCTTGAATGTTCGGTTAGTAAACAAGTTAAGTATACGAGACGTGATGAATGGTGTTTGCCACTCCCGATACCATTACATTTAGCAACAAATATTGACGAAGTACATGCCTATGAAGCACGTTTAAGTGAAGCTGAAAGTAAAGGACAAAAATTGTACGTATAATTTATATAAATGTTTTCTAAATTATACTTTAAATATAATTGTATGTTTATTTTAGAAAATCTGAAGATTTGGTACGTCCACGATTAACATTACAATCATGTCTTGATGCATTTACACAAGTTGAACATGTTGAACAATTTTATAGTACTGCCATAAATGATAAAACAGTGGCTTTAAAGTTAGTATTGTATATAAATAGTGTCCGTTTTGTATAGTGGTGGCATAGGTTCTAGTGTCCAACTATTGTCATAAATTTTATTTTTGTTTAATTTTTTAGAACTACACGACTTGCAACAATGCCTGATTATTTATTATTACATTTGAAAAAATTTACATTACATAGTAATTGGACATCAATAAAATTAGATGTTGCTATTGAAATACCAGATATTTTAAATTTAAATGATTATCGTGCAAATGGATTATTACCAAACGAAGTATTATTACCGGAAATTACTGCTGGTAAAGAACCATCACCACCAGCCATAGATGAAGTTGTTTTAACGCAATTGGTAATTATTACAAATATTCTTTTCTTTTTTTTTTTTTGCCGAAAAATTTGTGCGTGGCATTGCTGTTTGAAATTGCTAAAGTTTTTACGTTTTCTGAAATATACGTATAAACTTGTATAATATTTTAAGTGGTAATATAATAAACGTATTTTTTTTCTATTATATAAATTAGTATGAAATGGGTTTTCCACCAGAAGCTAGTAAACGTGCAATATTTTTTACCAAAAATACTGGTTTAGAAACTGCAACACAATGGATTATGGAACACATAACCGATATTGATTTTAATGATCCATTTGTTCCACCAGGCACTGATGCGAAACCATTTGTACCTAATCCACAAGATTTAGAAACATTAGTGAATATGGGTTTTTCAACAGCTCAAGCATCGAAAGCATTAAAAGAAACTAATAATAATTTGGAACGTGCTGCTGATTATATATTTTCGCATGCAGATGAAATTGATGTAATGGAAACTGTTACTGATGATAATACAGAAAACAGTTCATCATCGACTTTGGAATCCACAGCACCAACATCAATTACACGCGATGGAGATGGAAGTAAGAATAATTAAAATTTTTTTTTTAT
The DNA here is from genome assembly GCA_910594885.2 of Bibio marci. Taxonomy (NCBI): domain Eukaryota; kingdom Metazoa; phylum Arthropoda; class Insecta; order Diptera; family Bibionidae; genus Bibio; species Bibio marci. The sequence goes on along the minus strand of OU343118.1, from coordinate 20,077,296 downwards.
GTGCTATTATAATTATATTTCCTAAAACATTAATTTTTGTTTTCATTTTCAAAACTAGAATATAAATTAATTGCATTTATATCACATATGGGATCGTCATCACAATCTGGTCATTATGTTTGTCACATTTTGAAAAATGATCAATGGGTTATATTTAACGATAGCAAAGTGGCAATCTCACAAAATCCACCAAAAGAACTTGGATATTTATATTTATATAAAAGAATTTAATAATACTATTGTAATATTTTCGTAAGTTAAAAACAACTTTATTATTTTTTTTATTTCATCAACTTATTATTTGTATTCAATATAAATACAATAAATGTAAAACGTGTGTGTGGTTGAATACATTTTCTGAAATTTAACTTGTAATTTAAAAACGAAAAAAAAAAAATACATTTTCATATTGTAATAATATTAATAATTACAATAATAAAATTGAAACGATTTTTCATAGGAATATAAATTTTATTTTTTAATTAACTTCAATGCTGTCTTTTTTTTTTTAGCCATCGCACGTGCTGTTTTCGATTAATTTAATTAAAATATTACTGATTGATATAATAATTTATATAAAACAAACTGTGGCGATAATAAAAGCATTGACATTATCAGTCGTTAATTAATTGCGCGATTGTTTTTGTATATTATTAAAATTACAGATAATTTCTATGATTTCAAAACATTTCATATTATTTCTCTATGCACCTGTAAGCAGGTTTCCAGGTAATTTGTTGGAATGATATATAAATTTATGTCATCTTTTATTGTTGACGTGGTTGCCACAACCAATGAGTGGCATCCGTTATTATTCTTAGCAATTTGAATTGTTACCGCTGCAGTATTTCAATATCAGAATTGCTGTCAGTTTCCTATAAATTTGAATGCCGTATGTCAATATATCGTGAATTGTTTATAATCTAATATCTTGTTACTATTGAGGTTTTCGCGAATACAATCTTGCCTAATCTTATTCCAAACTGTTTTCTTTTTGCCCAAATATGTTAGTTTCGTGCATCGGCAGTACTAAGGCCAAGCAATATCATCCGTCGTCTTATGGATTATAATAATTGTTTTATATTATACGATAATTATATGAATTCAAATTATCTTTTTTATATTAATTTTGTTATAATTATTTAGAAATTAATTTGAATATTATAATTTTGCCAATTAGAATTTTTTTAATTATTGTGTAATTATAATGAAAAAATTAAAAAAAGAAGAAATTTATTATTTCTGTGCGATAAATTATTGCTATTTTCATAACAATAAATAATAGTATTAATTTCTTATCTATTTTTTTGTTTTTATAATTTTTCTTTTGTGTAAATAATATGCACAAATATTTACTTTTATATATATAATATAATAAAATAATACACATCTATCAATAAATAATAAATTTCACATATTTTCATAAAATATTTTCTTATCAATAAAACTGCGATTCGATTATTATTTTATTTGCTATTAATGATTTGCAATTTTTTTTTTTTGGTTTTGTTTAACGCAATGACTTTTCATTTTTTATTTTTATGATTTTTATATTTTTATTTTTTAGGAATTATCGCGAATGATGATGAATCTAATTTTATTATGAATAATTTTGATAAAGTATGAACAAAAAAAGTACAAAAAATTACTTCTTTTTGTAGCGTGTATAGACATTTATTTTTATAATATAATTTGTAATAAGACTAATATGCATTCAAAATTTTAACTAATTATAAACATTGTAACAATAACAAGGTATAAAAGCGGTTCTGCAGCCCATATTACTGAAGAAATGCAAAAATTCCGTGAAACTAACATAATACATCAGTACTATGAATCTTTGAATTAGGATAATATATTTTAACATTTACAATATTATAAATTTATACTACACACAATGGAGCATATAAAATATATATGGACAAATATGGAATATGTATATCAATAGACATCACACAAGCACAAGTTAAATGAAACTATAACTAAATACATTGTATAAATAATACCATTTACTGATTTTAGCTTCCGGTGACTGTAACACTTTTAAATTCTATATAAAAACGCGATCAAATCGGTCGTATTATATTTAGTATAAAAACCATTTATGATCTTACAATTTAATTATACTTTAACCAATTTTATTATATTATCTTAAAAGTCACAAACCATATGTCGTATATAAAAATACGGTCATTTCAGAAGAATTTAACACTTGACTTTTATAAACAAATGGCGATAAAAGATATAAAAGATAAAAGATATATTTATAATTGTTGTTATTAAATTAAATTGTATCTATATGATTTTATATGTAAATGTATCTCTCTCTAAACTATGTGCGCGTTTAGATAATAAATGCTATACTGTCTTAATTACATTTACAATTTATTCATTGAATGGAGGTAATATGTATATAATTTTAGTGCATATTGTAAATGGATAATATGGTTGACCCACTGGAGGTATAGCGGAGAGTATGCAGCACAATATATATGTTGAGACAGTAAGGCGTTATATTAATGGCACTTAATTAATATTTAATGATGATATATTGTTGCACTAAATGTAGAATCACTGGTCCTTTTTTTCTGGGTACCACCAGCTCATCATGGTATTGCCGAAAATAACCGGGTTGACATGCTTTTACACTTTCATTGATCCGGAACCATCTGGTTTCTAGTAATTGATTAAAAAACAAAATTAAGAATGCATTGTTTATTGATTCTTACATACTATATTTAAAATAATAGTTATATATTCAATATTTGACTGAATAGGAAAACTATATAAATTGTCGAATCCTTATATCCATTGGAATCCGGTAATTGTCGATTATTACTACTATAGAATACATACTATTAATAATATTACGTATTATCTATTAATATCTATACGTTTCGTACTATAGATATTTAACGAAAAAAGTATATAATGATATAATTTTCTAAATATAGAATATGTAATATAAATAAACAGATGTTTTCGAAGTCAGTTTTTTTTTTCGTCTAATTATACGTGTGTTTATAAGTACAGTTTAAATTTCTTTAAATTTCATATGCGTATATGAAAAATTATGCGTTATGTTTGGGTTATTTTTTTTTTTGTGCGTGATAACAAATATAACATTGAATTTTTTAATAGGATTTTATGATATATATACTCGTTTACAGTGAATTGTAAAAGTGTTTGTACATAAATGGGTGAATTCAACAATTAACTATGCGATGGAATATCCAATAATCATTGCATTTAATGAAATTATACAAAAGCGGATTTAGAGCTATATAGTTCTGGAGTACACCAAATATATGTATTTATTTCTCACTATACTTACCATACAGATATCTGTTAATAAGTACCTACACGAAGTAATATATGTACTATAGTGATCATTATCCAATATTACAGAATATATAGTCGCGTGCTTACACCTCGTTTAGGACATCTATACCAAATTTTTTCAGTCGAGGTGGTTGAATTATTTTGTATAAGTACAAGTATATTATATATTCGCCAATTGAGAGAGCCTAATTCACATCATAACTATTATATTAATTAGGTAAATTATGTAAAGAAAGATAGCTTATTAACTAATAATTTTGTGATTATGTGTATCTATCTAATATACATAGCATAGTATACGCATATTTACATATATGTAAGTAAATAAATATATATATAAATAGGCATTAATATATAAATAACCATAAAAATATATCAATATGTTGATTATATAATCGCTATATAAATGTATAACTATAGATTTGTTTACATACTGAGGACACAGAACGAAACAAAAGTAACTGCCTTTCACGATTCATATCGATATTGAAATTTGAATTAATATGGAACAGAATATTTTCCAAATTCGATAAAGAATTCTCTTTGTGGGTAGCTTTTGAATCATCCTGTAATTATAAAAAAAAATCAATAGTATTAAATAAATACATGTATTTATTAAAAAAGGAAAGAAAAAAAACTATCATACTGAATGATTAATATACCACAAACTGCCTTTACAAAAAAAATCAATTTTCACATGGGCTAAAAATATGTTTTTTCTTTAATTCGACAAAATATAAAGTATTGTGCACTCTTGGCTTTTAATTTTAATAGAATGAATTGTATCCTATGCAGTTTGAATAGCTTGATTTCCTTAAAAATTATAACAAAACTTACATTTTTATTTTTAATTATAACCAAAACGCACCTCCTCATGGCAGCTTACTTAGTTATACTTGAAAATTAACTTAAATGTTTTATGTAATCCAAATTAAAAATTAAAATTTTCCCATCGTAGACCAATTCGAAATATTTTCAACACTGTAAAAGTGACAATTAGGAATTTTTAATAAATTTAAACTGAAGTTAAACCGCTAAAGTGAGTCCATTGGCGTTGATTCTTTTTACAACAAAATGTTTTTCCTTATTATGTACATATACAATTCCAAAATATATTGTAGTTTCATAAGTTATGAATCGTAACCTAAATTATAACCATAAAAAGAATATGAGCTGTGCTATATGTTAAAAATTAATATAAATATTATTGATTAAATAATAGTTGTTTTATTTAATGAGTTAAAACTAATTGTTGCCAAATAGCTTGTGTGTGTAAATTAATAATTTTTAACGAATTAATTAAATATTTTAAATTCATTACTTCAAAGCGGGTGTTTTTAATATTTGTGACCCACAAAATGCTAAATTAGAGATTTTTTGCTCAATATTCACGGAGCTTATATTTTATTATAGGTTTTCGTTTTCGTGTGTTGAAATATATAAGTATTGGTTTGGTTTGTTGCGTTTGGTGATGTGATACACATTGTTGTAGTTGTGTTTACGGTTTTTTTTCATATGATTTAATTTTCCTATTTTTCGGTTAACAAAAAAAAAAAAAGTGAAAAAAGCGATAAAAAAATTAATAAAAATTTTATTTTCCTTATCATCTGCTGATATGCTATTGGTGAAGTGATGATATCTATTTGATATGAAAATATATACCACACAAAGGGATTATTGAAAAATAATTTTATTTTAAGATTATTATTATTTATTGATGAATTGGTTTTTTTATTTTTGCAAATTGTTGTCAGTTCATTTTGCGAACCATTCAGATTCAAATGTTCGTGTTTCTCTATATTGCCGTACTGTGTGGTATAATTTATTATAAATAAATAACTAATAATGCGAAAATATTTAATTTGAGAATTTGCGGAAAATAAACATAAATACATTAAATCTAAAAATATATTGGCATTGAAAAAAAAAAAAGAAATAAAAAAAAGTGCAGTGAATGTTAGTTTAATAAAAAATAAAAATAAATCATGAAATCTTCTTATGATTTAGAAACATCACCACCGGCGAAAGATGCACATGGAAATGGTTATGGTAATGGTACTACTAGTAATGGATTATCAAATGGAACAAAAAAAGATAATCCTTTAGAACCGTAAGTCAACAATTTATTTATTTATTACAAAATGCAATTAATCATTGACTACTGCACGTTTTACTTTTGTGTTTATGTATGCTCATCAGCATCATTGTATGTGTTTTTTTTATTTTATTTTACAACAAACATTATCAAATATTGTGAAATTCTGCATAAAAATTTAATTACTCTACAAAAATATAAATTAGTTTAAAGTTCAATTATGATAATAAATAAGATAAACAAATTTATCATTAATGAAACTACGTAATAACGAAATTTTAAATAATTCTATTTTTATGGAACGATTATTGTTTTCTTTAAGTTTGTTTCTATGCATGCTGAAAGTAACCGCAGTTTTATTGGACACGCCATTATAAGGTTGGATATGAATTCGCGCTATTAAAATGGAACCTAAAATGGAAACATTAATAGAAATGAGACTATAGAATCTTTTAGTAAAATATGTTAATGATCTAAAACAAAATAGCGAATACAAAATTGAATTTATATGTGGATAATGATAGAATATGAATCTTCAAATTAATTATTTAAATAAAATATTTGCCATATGCGTTTCCATCAGACGTTGTTGATTTTGAATTGGGATATATTATTTTTATTTACTACTTTCGCAGGCTAGAAACTTCACATCTTTAAACTTAACCGTTTCCATGCAAAAAAAAAAAAAATGCAATTGAATTGATTTGAGTTATTTGACGTATTTAAAAAATTAATATAAATAAAATAAACATATTACTAATAATGTTACTTAAATTGAATTTGCATGCGAAAATAAATTAAATGAAATGTAGGCAAATGATATTCAACGACGCACGGAAGATTTTTTGTTTTACCAGTCATTTTTTTTATGATCTATCACAATAAAAAGAAACATTATTTATAGTTTATTGTAGAGTACTGGTAAATAGGTATTTTAACTCATTAATTATAGTTTTCTTTACATAAAAGATAATTTTTTTAAATTTCACTTTTCTACTTAAATTCTTTGTTTACATAGGATTTCTGATGCAGTAATTGACTATATATATAATAACCCACAAATGCTTGGGTGGCGGTTACCGGTAGCGGTTAATAATTCCAATAAATAACGGTCCGTTCTGTAACTGCATAAATTAAATTAAAAATTTTTCAAATGAATATTTCTATCGGTTAACATGCGACGATTTTACTCGCGATTTTTATATTTTCCATCTAATGGTCATCCAATAAATCATTGAAGAAGATAACAAAAAAAAAGGAAAATCAATAATTGTTTGTCACGATTTTTTATAAATATTTATTATCATTTAATTGTTATAAACCACGTGGATTAATAAACTAAACTGATAAGCAATAACAATAAATAAATAAATAAATAAATAAATAATTTTATAATGTCATAATATATTGATAAAGTGTTATCTAATCTTTAAGACTCACATTTTCTTTTATTAAAGAATATTAGTTAATCAATAAAAATATTTAACAATAAATGGATTGTTTTGTTATATATGATATGATATTATGTACAAAAATTATACTTCCGTATGATGAATGAGTACGTTGTAAAAATACATGTTGTAACATGTTGAACATATTTTGCAATTGTTGAATTCTTATCTAATTTTTTTCTTTGTATAATGTATGACAAAAAAAATGTAAAATTGCGAAGAAAACACATGTTGTTTTTTTGTTTTTTTTTTTTTTTTAGATAATTTCAGATCAATTTTAAATAACTATAAATTCAAATTTGTATTTTATGTTTATCTTATGCTATATGTTATTTAATAATTATGTTTAAATATTGATTTATAACGCCTTTTTTTATACATAGATGAAATTTAATATTTATTACATGTTATTAAGATTCACAGCGGAAGTTTTAAAATTTATATTATTTAACATCAATTTGTTTATTTTTATGTAATCTATTTGCATACACACACAAGATTGTTTAACGATTATATATTAATATTAAGTACAATATGCGTTTATGACTCCATAAATACTATATATAATATACGATTTAAATCTATTTTACAGTAAAAGCAATCATGTGCATTTCAATCTAGCTTAGAGATATTTGCAATTTTTGCAATAGTGGAAATTTTCTTCAAAATTTTCTAAAATATATTTACAATTTCGTTTAAACATAATAACTATTCATATTTTAGTTATTTTAGTTTAGGTGAACGTATAGTTAATATTTAAAAGCGTAGAAAAGTTGCAAACTGTTGTCAAGAAGTTGCGGTAAACGAATAGTTTGGTGTTGTTGTTATTAATTATTACTTAATAATATTTAATTCATTTTTTTATTAATGTCATTTCTTTTTTTCAGAACTTTTGTACAAACAAACGATCCTGATAAAAAGCCAGAAGAAAATAAAGATGAAAAAAAAGATGAAGTTCAACCAATTTCATTTTTCAAATTGGTAAGTGCAAATCTATGGCAAATAAGGAGCTAAGTATCAATTTTTATAGAATTACATCACATAACCTACAATAATCGAATATATGTTCAAATAAGTGTGATTTTGCCGAATATTTATAGAAAATATATTTATAAGATAAACAAAATTATCGTTTACAAACCACATTAAGCGGATTAACTTAAAGAATTAATTAATATAATCGCTATTATATATTAATTGGTAATATGGATTTGATTTACTAATACCGCGTATATTTAATCGACATATTTTCTGTATTTTAAAAGATTAATATATAATTATATAGATTGAATCTAGAAGAGATTAAGTGATTAAAAATTAATTAATTCATATTTATTCTATTCATATATTTTTAGTATAAATTTGCCACACCTAAAGATAAATTACTTATCTTTATTGGAATACTAGGAGCTGTTGTAACTGGCTTAACAACACCGGCAAATGTTTTAATTTTTGGTAATTTAGTAGATGTATGTATATAATTAAATTTAATTTTAAATAATTGTATGTAATATTTTAATATAAATACTCTTACATTAACTAATAATATAAAATATAATTAATATGTTTATGTATTTGCATATATATATAGTCGATGGTGGCCAAAGGTGCAGAAGCATTTCGAGTATATGTATTGAATTATGAACCACGACAGGAAGGTGAATTAGAAGATTTTATTAGTTGGTTTACAGAAGAAGTAGCATGGTTTGCAATTCTGAATACAATACTTGGTGTTATAATGTTAGTAGCAAGTTACCTATCGATTATGTTATTTAATTATGCTGCACATAGTCAGGTGATACCAATAAATATAGTTTTAATATATATGAACGCAAAATATTAATTATGTGATTAATGTTTTTTTGTTTGTTTGTTATGTTTATACATAGATTTACAAAATACGTGGAACATTTATGCGATCTGTATTAAATCAAGATATTGCATGGTATGATGTTAATCAAAGTGGTGAATTTGCAAGTCGAATGAATGAGTAAATTATTTAATAATATATAAACATTAATATACATATATATAATATAGACATCATTGAGAATGAAAATTAACTCTAGTATTATATTGTCATTGCTTATATTGTATTTTGAATATACAGAAATAGTTTACTTTTACGTACAAATTCTAATGAATTTGTTTATGAAAAATAAGTTATGTAAATCCTAGAGTTAAATCACGAAATGATGTATATTTTAGTATAAATAATATTACGTATTATAATTATTCCGTATTCTTATTTTAATATAGAGATTTAACAAAATTGGAAGATGGACTTGGTGAAAAAGTTGTTATGTTTGTTCATTTTATGGTTGCATTTTTAGGTTCATTAATTTTAGCATTAACGATGGGTTGGCAATTGGCTTTAGTATGTTTGGCATCTATGCCTGTTACATTTATTGCAATCGGAGTTGTTGCCTATGTAAGTATTTATAGTATATTTCATATATTTTATTACGCCTAACAAACTGTGTTTGATTATAATATTACATTTTTATATATCGAGTCATTTCAATTCTATTTCAATTTGCTATCATCTTTAGATAACATCAAAATTGGCAAAACAAGAAATGGCTGCCTATGCAAAAGCTGGTTCCATAGCAGAAGAAGTATTCGGCGCAATTCGAACAGTTGTTGCATTCAGTGGACAAGTCATTGAAGCTTCACGTTATTCAGCAAATTTAGGAAACGCAAGGACAATAAATATTAAAAAAGCATTTTGGTCCGGTATTGGTTTTGGTTTATTATGGTTTTTCATTTATGCATCATATGCATTAGCATTTTGGTACGGTGTCGGCTTAGTTTTAGAGCAATCTGGTTGGGACGAGGAAGATATAGTATATACACCTGGTGTTATGTTCACTGTAAGCTATATTAAAAGCTCACGTATATTTTAAAATATTACACCTATATCAAAATAAATATAAATAATATAATATTTTCAGGTATTTTTTGCTGTTATGATGGGCGCTATGAGTTTAGGTGTTTCATCACCATTTATCGAATCATTTGGTATAGCTAAAGGTGCTGCCGCAAAAGTATTTAGTGTTATTGAAGAAAAACCAAAAATTGATCCAATAGCTGCTATAGGTGAACGGCCAACAGAATGTAATGGAAATTTAACATTTAAAGATATTCATTTTAATTATCCAAATCGTGCTGATGTTAAAGTATTAAAAGGTATTAATATAACAATTAAAAAAGGTGAAACGGTAGCTCTTGTTGGTTCATCGGGTTGCGGTAAATCAACTTGTATTCAATTGATACAAAGATTTTATGATCCCGAAAGAGGACAGGTAATTGCATATGTATCTATTTATTTATTTTATGAAATACCACAACGTTTTTGTTATGGGAACAACATAAATATAATATCTGCGACTATAGCAATTGTGTGCATCTATTGTGGACAACACTAAATTGAAAAATATACGGTATCGATGTATATAAAGAGATTGATTGATATTAAGAAAGACCAGCTATTGTCAAGTTCTCTATTCGATTATAAAAGATCCAGAACTTTATCTAAAATCAGGTTAAAGCTATTTCAGTAACTTAAACTTCATATCCTTCGTTTTTTTTTTTTTTAGAGAATGTAATGGTGTCGGTGTTTCGATGGATTGATTGGTCATGCACCATTGCACTGCTCTGCGGAGTGTATTCATCATGTAAGTCGGTAATTAGTAATTAATTCAGTATGCAGTATTTAAAGCGCATCTAATTCAATCCGGGAGTTACGCACGAACTGCCCCACGTCATCTATGTACTTACACAATATCAATGTTTTACCACCTTAATAGACGCAACGTAGTCAGTAAATAGATTCTAATGATAATTATATATACACATTTCTTTTGTAATATGTCGCTAGAAGTTGTTACACTTTTTTAGATTGATAACAGCGATTGATAGTAACTGATAATAATAACGATTTGTAAATAATTTAATATTAATTATAAGATAATAATAATTTTTGATAGATGTTATTTATGCCTTTTGACACGTTTAGGTAATTTTGGATGGTCGTGATATTAAAACATTAGATGTAAATTGGTTACGTTCAAGAATTGGTACTGTTGGCCAAGAACCGGTATTATTTGGTACAACAATTTATGAAAATATACGTTATGGAAATGAAAATGCATCTAAAAAAGAAATTGAAGAAGCTGCCAAAGCAGCAAACGCACATAATTTTATACATAATTTACCACAGGGGTATAATACATTAGTGGGTGAACGTGGTGCACAAATGTCTGGTGGTCAGAAACAACGTATTGCGATAGCACGTGCGCTTGTACGTAATCCTGATATATTATTATTGGATGAAGCAACATCAGCATTGGATACGGCCAGTGAAAAAAAAGTACAAGTTGCATTGGAAAAGGTTTGTGAATTTTTAAATTTCAAATTATTTCCTTAAACAATTTAATTTATTATTTATTATAAAAATAAATAGGCTAGTGAAGGACGAACAACAGTCATTGTCGCACATCGCTTATCTACCATACGTAATGCTGATAAAATATTTGTACTTAACAATGGTCGCGTTGTTGAAGAAGGCAATCATAAAGATCTTATTTTATTAAAAGGACACTATTATGAATTGGTAACAACACAAACTGGTTCAGCCGAACGAGGTAATGAATAATATAATTCAATTTAATTCTATATAATTTGAATTTATATTTCTACATAATTAAATTTTTCTACGATAATCTAAACTTCTTATAATTCATCTACATATGAATATTTTATATATTACATCTGTTATTGTTCTAACATAATGTCTATACGGTTTAGGTTCTTTCCATTGTGTGACTTTCTAAATATGGGTTCCTTTCAATATTCAAATAATCTCACGACCTAAGGCGTCCATTATTCATTAATAATATATAAACTTATTGAAACGTCCCTTGACATATATTAATATTAGTTTTTATTAAGTTTCCCACTTTAATACTTTTTATAACTCGTTAACATTTCCATCGTAAATTTTTTAATGAGGCCTGTGCGTATTAAAAATTAATAGGTCAAATTTTTTTTTAATGTAAAACTAATTGAAATTCAATAAATCATTTTCAGATGGTCATTTAGAAGCTAGTAAAACAATGTTTGACAATGCGTATGATGAAGATGATAAAGAAATTGATGTGTTGGTTGACGTTGAAGATAATTCAATTAATAAAGTAAATTCAGTAGGAATATGGAATATAATGAAATGGAATCAAACAGAATGGCCATACATAACAATTGGTTCTCTTTGTTCTTTTGTTATGGGAGCAGCAATGCCATTGTTTGCAATTGTATTTGGTGAAGTTGTTGGAATTCTATCACATCCGGATCATGAGTACGTTCGTTCACAAACAAATATGTTTAGTTTATGGTTTGTTATAATTGGTATTGGAGTTGGTACTGCTACATTTTTTCAGGTATTTAATATAAAATAACATTATTTTTAAAAACATTATTTAAAAATTAATTTTAATTCAAAAATTATAAATGCATATAGATTTGGTCATTTGGTGTAGCTGGTGAAATATTAACCGAACGTGTACGTAGATGGGCATTTACGCATATGTTAAAACAAGAAATTGCTTGGTTTGATGATAAAGCAAATGGTACGGGTACATTATGTGCTAGATTATCGACAGACGCAGCTGCTGTTCAAGGCGTAATTTAATTTTTATTTAAATTTAGTTTTAGTTTTTCAATAATGTGTGGGGTGATGTGGTGTGTGGTGTGGTGCATATTATTTTCTCATTAAAAATTATTCTTTTATTTGAAATAGGCAACTGGACAACGAATTGGTACAGTTTTATCATCATTTTCAACATTAGTATTGGCTATTGGTATTGGTATGTTTTATGAATGGCGTTTAGCTTTTGTTGCATTAGCATTTGCTCCATTTATATTGGTAACATCATATATGGAAATTAAATTAATGGAACAACATAATTTGGGTAACGGTAAAGCATTAGAAAAGTCTACCAAAGTTGCCGTTGAAGTGGTATCAAATATTCGAACAGTTGTATCTCTTGGTCGTGAACAAATGTTTTATCGAATGTATATGGATCATTTGGAACCATCGGTACGAAGTGCTAAACGTACAACACATTATCGTGGTTTTGTTTATGGCATTGCACGGTCAATATGGTTTTTTGCATATGCTGCCTGTATGGTGTATGGTGGACATTTAGTAACAACAGAGGGATTAGAAATTGCTACCGTATTTATGTAAGTATACATTTTTATTTTTATCAGTTTTAATTAACCATTTAATTAAATTGTTAAAGAATAATATGTGAATATAACATTTTCTGTTTTAATTATTTTGTATTTATAGTGTAACTCAGGCCTTAATTATGGGTAGTGTTTCGATAGCAAATTCAATAGCCTATGCACCCAATTTCCAAAAAGGTATGACAGCTGCATCAAAAATTAATCAATTATTACAACGTCAACCAAGAGTTCAAGATCCACCGATTGATGCTAAGGTCGATAAAAATTGGGAAGCATATGGTAATGTAACATATTATAATACAGAATTCTTTTATCCATCACGTCCATCAAGTAAAGTTTTGCAAGGCTTAAATTTTGGTGTAATACAAGGACAAACGGTAGCATTGGTAGGTGCATCTGGTTGTGGTAAATCAACATGTCTTCAATTAATTATGCGTTTTTATGATCCAACAAGTGGATATGTTGCAATTGATGATAAAGAAGTTACAGCTGTGACATTAAATAATTTACGTTCACATTTGGGCATTGTGTCACAAGAACCATCATTATTTGATCGTACAATAGCTGAAAATATAGCATATGGTGATAATTCACGTGAAATAACACGCAATGAAGTAATCGAAGCCGCAAAACAAGCAAATATACATAATTTTGTGTCATCATTACCATTGGTAAGAATTTGTGCGAATTTAACTTGTATTTTTTGTAAAGCAAAATAATTTAAATAATTTCTTTTCTCATATTTTTTATGACGTAGGGCTATGAGACAAAATTGGGTGACAAAGGTACACAACTGTCGGGGGGACAGAAACAAAGAGTTGCCATCGCACGTGCATTAATACGTAAACCAAAAATTTTATTATTAGATGAAGCAACTTCAGCATTAGATATGGAAAGTGAAAAAATAGTTCAAGAAGCATTGGATGCGGCTAGTGAAGGACGTACATGTATTACAATAGCACATCGTTTAACAACAATTGTTAATTCTGATGTAATTTTTGTAATACATGAAGGACAAGTTGTTGAACAAGGTTCTCATAAAGAACTATTAGCATTGAACGGAATTTATCATAATTTGTATACGTTACAAACTGGAATTAAATAAGAAATTTAATTTTCGCGTTTTGTTTGTTTTTTTTTTCATTTTCTATAATTTTACACAAGTATATTTAGTATTGATTTAAGGATATATTATAAGAATAGAAGAATTATAAAATGAATTAAGCGTTCTATATTATATTTATAAAATTATAATATCATATAAAAATATAACATTATATTTAAAAGAGGTGGAAATCTAAATTCCAATTTAGATAAATGTATTTTTTACTATTAGAATTACTTATTTATTTTTATTTCTTTTGTTTAAATTTATAAGTGTGTATTGAATAATTGAAAACAAATGTAAAATTAGATTATACTGATACTATTTATCATTTGCACAATTTTTTCAAAACAGAATTTAAATTAGAGCATTCACTTTTTATATACCTATTATATTTGTATTTTAAATTAGAATGTATAAAACCTGCATATTAAATATAACATGAACCATTCAAATAATTAATTAATTATAATTGTTAATTATTATAATATGGTATTAATATAAATTCAATCATTCAATATGTTATATGTTACAATGAATTACAATATGTGAATTATAATTTATATTATATATGAATTAATTTTTTTATATTTTGTAAGAGTCAACTATTATAATTGGTACGTTTCTGACTACCGATTTTGAGTTCAAATTTTAATAGAACTATAGAATTTGTATTAGTAGAATTTGAATAGAAAGATAATTTGATTATATTTTGCGTTTCGGTAATTTTAAGTATTCACAAATTGATTCTGTACACAATTATTATCATTTATTGTACACAATTCAGGTCCTGAAATCATGTCTGGGACAAAAAGTGTCTTAATCATAGGGAATTCAACACCCCAAAATTAATTCGTCTTTATTTTACAATAATCGTGTTTGAATAAACAAACTTGAAAAGCAACACGATTATTGTTTTATTTTTTAGCCATAATTTGAGTTTATACGAATAACAATTTTTCATGCTAGATAATAATAAATTTTGTAATTATTATTTATTTTAACATAATTAATATATTCGTTATTTAATAATTAATTTATAATATAGATATATAAGATTATCAATTACATTTTAATTTCATATAATTTTGATTAATTAATACCTTAACAAATAATGATTGCTTTTTATTTTACTAAAATCGTTTTCTACATATGTACATAAAACACCCAGTGATGCAGTGCATACTGTTCATGCTAATCGATCATGAGGTTACCGGGTGCAATCCCAGAAATTTACTTATGCAATGTTTCGTTATTGGGTTTTCTACGGCATAACTATTATTCATATACAGTAAAGTTAGTAAATTTGTCCGTATTTAGGCATATCACATTTCACCCATTGTGCTGTTTTGATAGATGCATGTTTTATTGTAGTAATTCAATTATTCTTATCATGAGAGAATCGTCTATTCTATAGCTTTGTTAAACTCTGAATAGCGTCCAACACCATATATTCAAAGTTATTTTTTTTTAATTCATAAACGAACTAATAGTAATTTATTGCCATTGAATCACTTTCAGCTGGACTATAATTTTTTATGATGAGTTTATGGAATAAAAAAAACTCATATCTTTGAAAATATGTTGTTGGACAATACTCAAAGATTAACAATGTATGCATATATATAATACCATTATGGACTAATCGCTCAAATAAAAATAATGGAATTACGGAACCATCTATCTTTTGATAATAGTAGACCAATTTTTGGTGAATTTTTATATGTACTATCATGCGGATTGATTAATTAAACAAATTGAATGTAATGAATTTATATGTGGTAGATACCATAACTTTCACTTGGAGTAACATGATTTGATTATATACATATGCACATAGTAAAATAACGATTATATATGGATAAATTTATATAAAATATAAATATTCTAATATTGTGCAAATACCCTATTTTTCTATTGTAATTTAAAAAAAGAGAATTTAAAATAAACACTATTTTTTAAACATAAGAAACAAACAATTTATCATTTTTTAACAATTTCATTTACTATGGAGAGAAATAATTAAAATAAATTGTATGATAATTCTAAAAACATAAATTCCTTAATCTGTAAAATTTAAACTATACGTTATATGAATACCAATAGATGAATTGTGTATGATATAAATTTATAAATTTATTATCATTAAAGAGATTCTGTAATTTGTTGAAAATCTGTAATATAATAATGCGAACGATTTCTAACTTCATCACGAACAATATTACCACCATAGCCAATAAAATTATCAGCTGGTGGTGCTGCTTCTAAATCTGTTGCACCATCACCAATCATTGTAATTTTTACATTTTTATTATCGGCGGTAGTAGTAATTGTTCGACGTATAAATGAAATTGCTTCACCTTTGCCACCAGAATGTGATGTTGGTTGACTTTTATCAAAACCGGCATATTCACCATTAAAATAAAATAAAAGTTTGTTCGCGAATAAATTATTTAATGGTATTCCCAATTCCAATGCTACCGGTTCAATTAAGCAATCAAATCCTCCGGATATTAAATAGACTGGTATATTTTTTAATTTCAAATGGGTTATTAAATCTCTGAAAAAAAAAAACAATAAAAATTATAGTATTTGTTATTAAAATTAATAAATATGTGCGTGCAAACAAGGTAAACAGTAATGACGATAATAAAATAAAATAATAATATTCGATTTAATAATTAAAAATTAGAAATTCGAATTTATATTCGACACAAAAAATATTTATTTTTATTTTTGTTTCATTTTTTTATGATTTTATTAATGCGTCATTATTTGCATTGTATTGTTTTGTTATATTATATATTTTGATTCTTTTTCGTTTACATTTGCCAGTTTTTGCCGCAGTTGCAGTTTGTTCTTCGTTCGCAGTGCGTGCATGTTAATTTGTTCTTTCTACCTGAGTGTAGTGTATTTTACCATGGTCGGTCGTAGTGGTAAGTCGCATTTTTTTTTGTCCGTCTTATATTATTTAAAAAAATTAAACATGGATTGTGAAAATCTTTAATTTATCTAATAATAATATTATAAGTATCTTTTTATTAAATTTTTCTAAAAATAATAATTTAAAAGTGTTTGCGTGTGTAAAAAAAATCAAATAAAAAATGCCATAGTGAATTTGTCTTTCTTTTCTTTTTTGTGCGCCATTTTTATAATAATTGTTTTTTGTTGTAATTTTATTGCAATTTTAATTTTAATAAATTTATATAGTTTTAATAGTTTTTTTTATATTTATTATCAATATATTCAAGTATATTTATTAAAAGTTTAGATTTCCCAGTTTTTATTCAATAAAATAAAAATAAAAAGAATAAAATCAAGTTTTTTTTTTTATTGAGTCAATGTGTGATAAAAAGTAACATCATTGTGTGTGTGTGTGCGCGTGTATACAATATAGAAACTATATATACAAACCGATATACCATGTACATACAACACATTATGATGAATAGTGTAATTTTTCTA
Source organism: Bibio marci (assembly GCA_910594885.2). Lineage (NCBI taxonomy): Eukaryota > Metazoa > Arthropoda > Insecta > Diptera > Bibionidae > Bibio > Bibio marci. The sequence goes on along the minus strand of OU343118.1, from coordinate 20,059,589 downwards.
ATATTTTTGTGAATCCATGTTTTAATTAAATTGTGTCGGTCGGGCCGGTTTTTGTTTTAATGTAAATGTAAGGGGAGAGGCGGCAGAGGATATAAAATTGTAGCCTTATCTAATATCATTGAGTAGATTACACAATATTTATATGTGTGGGATGTGTAGGTGAGTGCTAAATTGTTATTACATTTTAATTTTTGAACATATTATTTTATTTTATTTGACGAAATTATTCGTATATATTTAATTTTAATATGTATGAAAAATGAAAGAAAAAAAAAACAATATTAATATATGCAACATTCACAAAAAGGAAGCAAAAGGAAATTAATGTAATGAGTGATGTCAATGTAGGAATTGTATCGGCCGGCCGGTTTATCCAAGTTTTCCACCCGTTATTATTCATATTATTGCAAACCCTATATTTATTGTATCATCTATTGTGACTGAAATTACACAGGCCTATATTTATTTATGAATTTAATAAAAAAGAAATGTTATTCATTTCAAAAGAAAAAAAGTATTATATTGTTGTATGTGCTTTTTGTTTGAATATGTGGACTGATTTTGAAAGTGTTTTCATATAAAACAGACAACACCGACACCGTCGATATTTCTGCGTGGGAATACCGAATAGCTGTCTGTGCTACCGTATAAATAAAGCGAAGAAGGGTGCAAACATATAAGTAGAAACACTCAATTTTAAATGTTAATCCATCTTTTCGTTCCAAACGAAAGCAATTTATATATATTTTTTTTTTCTAAATATCAAAACTAAAAAATAGGGTAGATCTGTCTTCTGTGCAATTTCAGTCAAAAATCACAATAAATGATCTCAATAGAAAACACATTGCTTTTCTCTCAATTCTCGCAACAATATTGTGTCAATTCATTCCACAGTTGTTATTGTATAGCAAAAAGGGATTAAAAAGATCTTTCAAGAACGGATAATTGTATAAACTCGTTATGTTTGGATATTTTTACCATAGTTAAAAAAAACTATACAAATAAATTGCATATTAAATATTAATAAAATATATTTACTTGATTCCAACTGATAATGTTGATGGACGAGCCCTTAAAAAATCACGAATTTCTTTTTGTGATGGTTTAATTATATTTAAACGCATCATTAATGCATCTTGAAATGTCATCGAACCCTTCATAGCTTCTTTTGTTAATTTTGATACCTCTTCGCCTTTACCACAAAATTTAGCTAACTCATCAATACCTTCTTCACGTATTACAGTTGAATCAACATCAAAACAAACAACATTGGATTGTTTTAATACTTGGGCAGCTTCATTTGCGTTCTTTGATTTATCTAATTTGTATATATTACAAGTTAAAAATGAAATACAAAATTATGTACACAAACTTTTTTACCTTGACTTATAGTAATTTGATTGACATTATTATTATTAGTTCCATTTGTGAATCCTGCTCGTACAATTGATGGACTAGTCATTGTAATCGATTTCGAACTACTAATAATACTACGATTACTTGTGTTACTTGTTTCTGCAGTTGCGGTAGCAGAAATTGCTACTAAATTTGTGAGTAATGAATTGTTGAAACTATATATATAAATATAGGAAGAAAAAAATGCAGTTAATATATTAACATAATGTTATATTAAAATATAATTAATTGATTTATTTAATTGATTAAATATGTACGGAAAGTATTGAGAGTTTGAAATGTACTATACGACCTGAAACATTAATTCTAACCACGCAGATCTCTTTACCCCGTGTAACAATGCATATCTCATTATTATATAGAATCCCTCTCTTCAGATCCAGTTTATTAAATTTAATGATATATGTATTGTTTAGGTTCAATTACCGACACCTTACCGTTATCTAAGCAATAAGACTCCTGGTAAACTTTTTGTTTGCAGATAAATGATTCACAGTTTTTAAGTTCACGACGTTCTGATATTTTTCTACCAATAGCAATACAATTCCTATGTGATATTTTTCATATATTCTGAAATCACACATATGAAATGTATATAATTATAGTCTGCGTTGTATTGTAATACATATAATCGAAGAAATATAAAATGTAACAATGGTTTTACCATTTTACTAATGACGGTAAAAATTTATAACAAATAATAAATAATACAATAAATTAATATGTTATTTTATAACACTATAATATTATAAAGGCAAGGACAATTTCAAATGATAATAAAATTGAAACAAATTAAATAAATGTTATTATTGTTTGTTTACAATAATATTATATTTCAGTATATATAGATTTTTATATGTGTCTTGTGGCGAGTTGTTATTCGATTATGGAAAAAAATTGTTTATTTAAATGTACTGTGACGTCACTTATTATTTTTTTACTATTATTTGTAATATGCAATATTGTTATATATTTAACCAACACAATTATTTATATTAAATAAAAAGTGCATGTATATTTGCATATGCACCTATATATAAATATATTAAATTTATACAATTATATAAGTACGTACATTTATTTAATATTATAGAAGAAGAAATAAAACCCATGACCTGATAATAAGTCTTATCATCATTAACATAATTAACTTTAACTTTGTTGATTTTGAATAAATGTTTAATAATTATTAATTGTCAATTACTTTATAAAATAAATACGTGATAATTATATAGGAAATATTTATATTGTGGTAGGTCAAACGTCTTATCGAATTAATAAAACATTTTACGGTAGTGAACATCGGAAACCGCAAAAAATATAAATATATTGAATTAAGGTGATTAATTTTAAAATAAAATGTATTTTGATTATACTTCAATTGATAAGAAAGTTTGACTATAAATCGAAATTGATAATATCACTATTTTGTGATAGGTACCACCAGGCACCAATGCTGTTGCAACGACACACACGTATATAATCAATCCAAATTCCAAATAAAGTTGAACGTTGTAATATAATATATCAAAATATCAATACAATATAGCGAGTTCATCACTTTATTTAAATTGATGAATATTATACATATTTTTGTATATTACTTAATCAAAAACTATTTTATATACATTTTTATATAAGAAAAATGTGATATGAGACTTTAAAATGAATTCATACTTTCATTTTTAACTACATATGTTGCTATAGTATATATAATTGGTATAATATATGCTGCATATAGTCAGAACATGCACAATTTTACTTCACGCACATATATGCGATACTAATATTACAAAAAAAAAGAAGAAGATCCAAAACACATTTTTCTGAAGTAATTTTTTTTTTAATATGAAAATTTGTAAGGTAATTTTCTACAACTTATCCAAAATGATTACTCTGTGTGTCACTATTCTCGTATAGCGGAATTTCTATTATTAAAAAAAATACTGCATTCATGTAGACTCTATAACTTTATCCTGGTTTTCCCATAAGTGGTTTACACTCGAAACAGTTGTAATACCGCACATATATAGACAGATCAATAAAATGTTTTAACAATTTCTAAGAAACCAGGAATACTATTGTCATCTGCATATTTTCGCAATCACTTATTAATTATCGGATGATATTAGTAATGTTGTGTGTATGTGTGTGAAATATTGTTCAACTAGTTAATATTAAAAAATTTCTTTTATCATGTTAATAAATTAGGTTATACATATTATTATAAGTATATATTGTGGTTCAATAATAAATTATAAATATTTGTCCAGTTTAAACCAGTTTAATGAGACAAAATAGAAAAAATATAAAAATTAATTATAAAAACAAACAAATAATAGAATTGATAATTTTATTTTATTATTATAAAAATATTGTATATGTATATTTGTACATAGTCTTGAACCATCGATCGTATGATTTGAATCACTGCAGCAATATAGTATTTAAATTTAGACTTTTATGTGATAGGTATATATAGTTTATATTACACATATAACTCGCATAGTGTGACAATATCTAGAGGCACAAATGCACTATGTATACATAATATATAGAATTGTAAATCATAATTTAAATATATAAAATATTTTTACATTATAATTGCATTCCAATATCATATATTTTCGAAATTTAAATTAAGTTTTTTTTACTATATGCAATATATATAGTTTTTATTGAATTGTCGATTTGATTGATTGAGTGTGACGTGTCGCTAAGGCATCAACATTAAATAAATATTAGCACTTTCTTATGAAAATGCGTTTGAAATAGATAAATGAAAAGACTGAACTAATATTGATACGATAGTATTGCTATTGTACGAGTATATAAATTGTGAAAAACGAAAAATGTGAATGAACATTGTAAATACTATATTTGCAGTTTATATACCAATCAATAAAAATCTACTACTATTTGAAATAGATTTACTATATTATTTATACAAAAATCTATACTTTATAAATATTTGGACGTATAGTATAAATACTGAGAGTATATATAGTCAATAGAGTGCAATAGTTATAAATCATATCTTTATTTCAAAGTCATAAAAATATTATGTAATAACTACATATGAAATCGAGTTATTACCTATTTGAATATCTTTACTTATCCATGATATAAGAGTTTTGCTACCGTAAGGTGCTATTGTATATAACTATGTAAATAATAATCACACACAAAAAAGTGCTAAAATAACGAACATATAATTTTTATCAAATATATATCAATGGAATTAAAAGAATTATATGTTTATTGTTATTCTATATATTATTTATACTATAAAATTTTTGTTAATATTACGCACATCAATTTATAATCTGCGAGTATATATGATTTGAAGGTATGTTTTTAAAAATAATTCAAAATAAATAATATGTTATTTGTTTACGGCATATGTTATACGCATATTGTATTTATTATCTATATACAAACAAATAAAAAACAAAGAAAATAATAATAAGATATTTTACAACAATAAATGGCATCTTCATTTATTTTATGAGATCTTAACAATTTAAAGAAGTTCTTCTCTCCAAAATACAAAAATAATTTTCGAATGGAAAACGTTTTCATATTTGTTTTTTGTTAATATCACAATTGTTATCACACATTTATATATTTATAAATTAATAATTATATTATTTATTATCTTACCGTTTCATTTTTGAAAATACAATAAATAATTACGAATAAAATAAAACGTTAACTATATAATATTTAGATATAATAAAATTGTAACAAGAATGTGTCTAGAAATACGATAATTATCACTTATAGTTTCACCAAAAATTATGATAAATTATATTTTGTATAAACGATTAAATTTTCTTATTTTTAAATAATAATTTAAATATGCAGTTTAACTTTTGTATGCATATAATTAACAAAATACAAAATTTAATACAATATGTATAAGCAGCGCAAAGAACTTGCTTTCCACTTAATACTTATAAATGATTACAAATAATAAATAAAAAAAAAAGAAACGGTGACTGCGACTGACTTAACTTAAATATACTGATTATATTCTATAATATTACTCTTGTGCTTATAAATAATTTAATATTACTGGTTGATTTTTGCTACACTTTATATATTTATAGTTATATTTTGTTTAAAATATGATAATATATAATTATGTATTTGTGTGTGCGTATTTATATCGTCATTTAGTGCATATACATTTATATTTGTTTGTAGCGCAGTAACAATCACCATTTACGTATATATAAAAAATAATAAAAAACTGCATAAACATATTTTAAATAAACACTACACCAGCAAACTTTCACATATTTTTAATTTCTATTTAATTATACAGCAAGAAAAATCCCATGATAATATCAATGAAAGACACAGTCAAACTAAAACTTAATAATTTTCATTAATTTCTGTTAATTCGCATAAAGCATCAATATAAAAAAAGTACCAAAGTCTACACCTAACTACATCTTTTATCCTGGACATTGGTTCGGACAATTACAGTGCCATGTACATAAATGGATTATAGTTTTATTTATGCGACTTATATATGTTCAATAAATTAACTATTAGCCTGTGACTATATACTGGCTATAATAATATATATATGATATATAATTTATATTCAAGTGTGCGAGGTTAATTTTACGCATTTATTATGAATAACATTTATTTATTTTATAAGGTGATTCACAAAAAATAATGGAATATTTTCACATAATTATATTATAGTATAAGTTAATTATAGTAAATAAAGTTTGTATATAAATGTTGAACGTACACATTCTCCTTAATGTGAACTTACGTCAATTATTAAATTATAGAAATTGTATGTAATAGAATTGCAATATTTATATTCATCTTAATAAGAAAGTAGTCTATGTATACAAGAGGCAGTAAAATACATTTGCTATATGCCAGTTACTTTAATTATATACATATTATATCCATGGAAGATATTCAAGAAAACGAATACAAAGACGATGTGAAGCAATTTTTAAAAAATTATATAATGACGTGCAACTTGTACAATGTAATACATGTAAATGTAAGTGGATATCTTTGTATTACTGCATATATGCATGTGCATGTGCATTGTGATACATGTATATATAACCTTTAAGGTTAAGCGTATATAAATAACATTGAAAAATTAATTATTATTTTATTTAAATTTTTTATGTAACAATTTTTAAATAAATTTAGTTTTTGAATTGTATTCCTGTGCATATCTACATATATACATTTTTAATTCCCCTCAAATATAATTGCCAATTGGTGGTAAATGACCTGATTTTTTCGCACCAACACAACACCACAATGCGGAAAGTTATTACCATATAAACATTATATTGAATATTGTACATTTATGTCACATTTAACAAATGACTATTTCACTATAACTTTACCGGTGAATATAATAGACATTGTATTAATTATTATTGTAATATTTGCGTTTATGAAATTGTATTTTCATGTATACAAAATGAAAATGTAGTAAAATTATTTCTATATTTAATTCTATCAATTGTCTGCTTTTTATTTATGAATAATAACAGAAAAAAAAACAAGAAATAACTAACACTCACCTGAACTTTATATAGTAAATAAAAAAAAAATGTCTATTATCAACTCAATTATATTAAAATCATAATTAAACGGAACGATCACTATAATATGCAACTGACTATCACAAACTAATAATAACTAAATAATAAATCAGTTTATAGCCTAACCACACATTATACTATATATTCATAGTTATCTATTATTTATAATAAAACTATCGGTACTTATGGGTAATTAAATTAATCATTAGTTCTTAAACCTTGTTGTTTTTATTTATCATTACGCCTTATGTATAAAATGTAGGTAAAACAACAGTAGAACAACCTTTTTAGAATCGTATTTTAAAAGTTATTTATATAAATTATAAATTATATATCATCATTATATGATAGTAGATGTTATTATGTCGTTCTTTCCGATTTACTTTGAAAGAATACCACAAATGTCTAGAATTTCCACGTATTTATTGATTCCAGAACGATTTGTTGATTTTCCGTTCAATTGCTACACTTTTACCAATTCGTAAAAGTTATTTCATGCTATTGTTATACTATTGATGTGTTATTTAATAATAGGCCACTTATTTGTTTTGAACAGTATATGGTTTTATGAATGAACGATCAACAGCTATACTGCAATTTGCTGGAATTATGTATGAAGAAATTTTTTGAACGTTATCGCAAATAGATTGTATTTTTTACTGATGTTAATAATGCATTCGTCAAATTATATCGCATGAAATTTTAGACTTTAAATTATCAAAGATATGGATTTTATTAAAAATCTTGTATTTTTTATTCATTACTACATCGCACGATATTTATGTTTTTATTGATTGTGGGCTTCTGATCTTAGTCTATAGCTAGTCCATTGGACATATCCTATTTGTCGCGTTTCATAAATAAAATGATCATTGTTTTATTTTAATGTATGGTAAATTTTTTAATTCAATTAATATGGTTTGGATTTAAATTGTTTAGAGTTACCTTTTGGAAATAACTTACTTTTGTCAATCACATTACTTTTATAATATAGTAAATAAATTCATGACACCTATTGCGCTATAAAATTTTATTAATTTATTTATTACTATATTATTAGAGATCTATATATATATAACTGAATATTTATGCCAGGTATGGTCGCCGCGTATTGTGTTAGATACAATACATACAGCGAGAGCTCATAAGAATATTTTTTATATTATATGCGTTCCTTGTATTGATCCTTTTCGATTATCGTCTTTTAAACATGCCAACTCTTCAATGACATATATTTATCGTTTACTATATATTACGAACCTATTACACGACAGACAATTATTGAGCCTGTTTACTTGCGAAATTATATACTTGAGGATTTCTTCAAGAAATTTGCGATTTATACCAGTTTTTTATTGAATAATTTTTTACCTATCAATTATGGTCGTTTTAGTATACAATGAATTTAGTGACGAAATTATTTTGAAAACTGTTAGAAATCATATAATATTAAATTGTATTGTTTATATAATATTGTATATTCTCTATCTTACACATTAGGATTTAATGGTTCTTGTATAAATAAATAAATAAATAAAACATTTATACCAAATATTTATTTACATTTTAGAAAAGAAACAATTAAGCAATTTTTAGACTATTATTTAAATCTGATAATGTTTTATTTATTGTACGTACAGTGTAAAATTGTCAACGGTTTGGGCATAACTATACATTCTTCTTCCGACCCAAGTAACAATTGAAAGTATATAAATGGTTGTGTAATCTGCCGTATAGATTTTTGTTGAAGAAACTATTACATAATTGTGTATAAATGATTCACACACTTTATAGTGCAAAAATGATTTATGCTAATAAATACAAGTATTATTATTAAAAAGTGTATATATAAAGAAGAGGTTTTACTATATAATATTATATGTTCATATACACATTCCCATTGTCAATACTTAATAAAATTAATTAATAATAAATACAAATACCTCATCTCATAATTATTTGTTTTATTATAGAGTTTTTTTTTTTAGTTTACCCATAAACTACTGTTTTATTTTTTTAATTTTTTATTTTTGTTCATAAGTGTGAAAGTATTTTTTTAGTGGAAAATTTTAAATTTTTATTCAATAATAAACAAAAGCAACAGACCAGACATAGTAAAATGTTTACTTGTAGTATTTTTTTAAATTACGATAAATTAAATATTAATTTATTAATAAGAATTGGTTATTTTCCTATATATAATATTTATATTTTTAAATTTATCTTCGCATAATATTTACTATAATTTTTAAATTAATGAATAATATATAAATATTTTTCATTATTATAAATAAAGTGTATTGATTGAAATAAATTAATAATATAATATCATATTTTTCAATTTGCATAATGCCAATGCAAACGCTTTCAATGAAAATAATACATATACTTACAATAATTATAATAACTTCACTCAATGTTCAACTATATAAAATGCATTTGATGGGTGGTCATTTATTTATTAGTGTATTTTGAACTAATTTGTGTATTTATGCGATGGCCTTTTTAATTAATTGTTTAGAAGGGAAGAGGTAATTTTTGTATAGTTATAAAATTATTTCACTATATAATTTTAATAGACTTTTAGCAGATAATATATCAACACATATGATTCATCAATCTGATATTTTGAAAATTTTAAAAAAAAGTCTTTCTTCCTGATAAGTGGAATTTTTCTTCTATAAGTTAAAAAATATTTAGTAAACAACTTTCTGTTGTATTTTTTTTTTATCTTGTTATTGTTTTGTGTCGTATTTTATTTCATTTCAAATAAATATGTCATATTATATTTTATACAATTTATTAGTTATTTATTTATTTATTTGTTTATTTATTTATTTATTTATTTATTTGTAACAAATCTTCTACCATATTTTTCTTATTATATTATAATATTTATGTAAATTTCATAATATTACAAATTAAAACGTCAATAATGTTATCACTGCATATAAATTAAAATAAATAATAGTATAGGGTCTTTCAATTTGACCGGTTCTTTAAATCTTTAACAAAATAGATAGATAAATAAAATATCAGTTGTGTCATTTATATATATACGAAAAACAATATCTTCAAAATGAACAGCTCTTTCACTTCCACAGATGTTCACTCTTTTGTTAAAATTTTCAATGACGCATGTTGGCATAATTATGTGTTGTTTATGGTCAACATAATTGTTCAGCCGAAAGAATTATTAATCGAATTAATCGAATATTTACAACAAGTTGGGTTTTAGTGATGGCGTACGAAATTATTCAGTTTTAAACGCCTGTATATGTTTAAAATAATTAAAGCCATTGGATCATAACTGATATTTTATTTATTAATAACAATTTTTTGAAATCATAGCAATTTGTATATGTTTTGTTAAAGGTTTAAAAAAAAAACCGTGTAATATGAAAGTCCCTATATATGCATTTACGTATATGTTTATAAAATTAATGCCTATATGAATACATACACAACCAACATACAATATAATTGTATGATTGCATATTATTGTGCGCGATCACGATATAAATTAAGTGCGAGGTTATTGTAAAATGTATACGTACTTTCATATGAAACGTATTAATTAATTAATAGTTTTTTTTTCCAACAAAGTCCATCACAATCGTATACGTATACGAAAGAACGTCATGTAAAATGTAAAATATTTTTGTTTTTCGAAGCGGTGGAATATATTAAGTCAAGATCCTTGCCAAACATTTATTATAGTCAAGTTTGTAAATTATACTCTGTATCATGGAAGGAATATATATATATATATATGTATATAATAGAGTTCACCACAATTCTGCAAATATCTATAAAGATAAATGCACCTTAATTCATTTACATATATATAACTGATCGACATTATTATAGGTAAATATATTTTAGTACTATAGATTGAGTTTTAACCTGATATAAACATTTAAATTTGCCCTTTACATTCAACATTATCGTAATATTATGCATTTATTATTTCAACAAGAAAACGTATTCATATATAATTATATTAAATTAAATTTAAAACCTAACCTATACAGGGCTATATCTATGCCTATATATTTATATATATATATATTATTACACCGCCACAATATATTTTTATTTTTTCCATATGAAAGTGAACTTTGAAATAAAATTATTGTAAATAAAGATTTGTATACTCTTTCTAAATTTGATAAAAGCCTTTGCATGTTTTTCAATTTCTTTTTTTTTTAATGATACATATTCGTATTCGTATATGTTTAAATCAACTAAACTCATATAAATAAAATAAAATTCATATATGAAATGAATTAAAAGCATTCGGTATAAATAAATGGTATAATAAGGTAATATAGGATGTGTGTTTCATCTCGTATACTATCCTCATATCTATATACAAACATGAAATCAATTTCAATTTTAAATAATTATGCCTATAAAATCTATCTATATACACACTATTATTTTCAGATTGTAGAATATTTTACAATATTCGAATTCGAATATTTCCAATAAAATAATAATAATATTTATAAAACTTGCTCTGTTATTGAAAAAAACATATTTTTTTTTTTTGTTAAACTCATTCTCTCTATAAATAAATGTAATGGCACGTATATAGTTGAAGTGACGAAAATATGTATATTTTTTTTTTTGGCTATCCCATATAGGGAGGGTATGTTTTATATGTTATTATGTAATTATATGCCACTAACTATTCTTATTAATTATATTCAATTCATAATATATATATATATGTAAGTTTCTAAATACGAATCTGGTATTTATAGCGTGTATGAAGGAAGGAAAAACTGACTAAATAGATGTTTTAACTGATTGTGAGTAGAATTATATAATGGACTTAAATTTATCAATGTATACAATACACAACATATCATATGTACATACAATATATTGTATTATATGTTATGTCTCACATATATCTTTTAAAACATATGCACAAACTATAATCTAAATATATAATTTTACCTACTGCATACTTCGCACACCGCAACACCATATTCCATAATACATAACTTAATACTTATACTATATACTATGTATTACATTTAGTATATGTATTATACATTGCCTTACACTTATATATTATATGGTTACTTACATATATATAATATAATAATAAAACATAAGTGAAATAAATCGACCATTAACTATACAATTTGAAATGAAATAAATTTGTTTCTATCACTCATTGTAGATTGTGTGCGTGAGCGTGTGTGTGCGTGTGTTTGTGTATGGTTGATACAATACCTGGTGTAAAGTATATAATTTATTCATTTTATAATCAGTAGGGAGTTTGTTACAAATTCATGTGGTTTCATTGAAATTTCAATTATGTGAAAAATGATAATGAAAATTTAATATGTATTATTAATATGCATATACATTTTAGTTTCGTATATACTGTATTAAATAAAACATATATATATATATATTATATGTAATTATTTAACAACAAATAGTTACAACAGAATTGTGTAAAATATACTTTGCAATTATATAAACACACACACGCACACATTAAGATTGATTGAGGTAAAAGATATAAATGAAGTAAAAAAAAAAATCGTTGTTTCTGTAAGGAAAATTAATTACTGTTGAAATTTTGTATTTACTCTTTCTTTTTTTGCTATATTTTTTTGCACAGAGAAAACTGGTAAATAATAAAATTGTGGAAAAATTAAATTTTAAGTATTATGATATATATTATGTACATATATAAAAAGACTGATTTACATATAAGGTGAATCCAAACCAAAAGGTAATTATATTTCTAAAATTTACACTATTATACATGCGGTGTTATATATTTTGCCATAAATATTTATATAGGATATAGGACTTCACAAGTGTATACAATTATAAATAATATATATATAAATGAATGCGTGTATTGTGTTATAAAAATGTTTACCATCAGAATTTCCATACGCATTTTCTACATTTTTTAATGTAAGTTTTATTTAAGCTCGACGCTTTTAAAAATCTTAAAATTGTCCCTTGAATATTTCCGAAAAAAAAGGGTTACCTATATATAAGTTGAGTTGACTGCAAAAATTTTACTTATCCTTTGATGACTACAAGTTTTCTTCAAAATTCATCGAACGAGAATTGACATTTAATACTCAATTCTTTGTTGAACTATTGCATAATTTATAATGTGGATTAATTGATCATTCAAATTTTTTGCAATCTTTTATATAATATATAAGACTATTTATGTATATATAACATAGAAATGTAAATTTTCTGTATCTATATATTTTCCATATAATTGACTTTTACTCAAGTACATATATATTTTTTTTCCTTATCAATATATAATCATATATTTTATATTTAATTATTTTATTTGAGGCAGCTGCAGTGATTATGATTGCCTATGTGTATCAAAAACCAAACACAGATTGTCGCTCTATAAATTTTTAAACCAAGTACAAGTGAAAATTTGTTAATACAAATTTTTGGCATATACCTTTTTATATATGCATATATATAAAATTTAGGAAAAGTATGTTGTCATTGAGTTCTGTAGTATATTTTTATATAAAATTAAATATTATCAATATGTAAATATATTAATAAAATCATAAATTGTACTACATATTCATATGAAGTTAAAATTAAATTATATGCCCACACATATATGAACATGGAAAATTAAATAAATATACCATATTATATAAATAAAGACTTTTGCGTACACGTCAGTAATTATATATTATTATAAAACATGTGATTAATGAAAGATTAAAGCATAAATTTTACCAAATTATTATACGAATGCATTTGGCATATATATATACAAACGCAAACATATATATTTATAGTTGAAATATACATTATTCAACATTCATATACGTATACGTAAATTCTTATAAATATGTAAATCGGAAATGTAAATGTAACAAAATATGCAATAATTAAACAAAGTGCTGTTAAGAAACAAACATAATTAAATATAGTTTTTAATCAAAACATAAAATAAAATAAAATAAATACACAAATTACATATCTACACGTATAAGGTATAAGGTATAAATATAATGTATATAAAAGCAAAACATTTTCTGAAACTTTATGCACCAGACAAACAAACGTATAGAGATTATTTTATAAGTTACATATGCGAGGAGTGTAATTTTTCAAACGAAATATAATATATAAAAGCTTATATATGTTTTGGTATTTGATTATTTTGGCAATAAGATATATATAATATACATTTTGGCTAAATAAATATTAATTGTAAATTTTATTATAACTTTTGGCATATTATATATGAAAATATTTAGTACTTTTATTTAAATCCATTAAGTTTTGTATATATACTAAAATATAATATTACATATCTTTATGATTTTACAAAATCATTTCTGGCATTATATATTATATTATATTAACACTTAACCGACACCACCATATACAATTCATGCATAAATAGGGTAGTTACTGCACTATTTTCAGTCATCTCGTAGTTTTCCAAATATATATAAGATATAATTATAATGTACACAGTATAGAATGCATTGAATGTAACATATACAATAGGTATACATAACGATAAAGGTTTCTTCTGTTTAATATGATACTATATAAAAATCAATTAATATTTTTAAATATTTTAATGTAAATAATGTAAGAAGTAATTTTTCAAATCATTGATTTTAATAACACTCTCATTATCATCAATTTTGATTTGTACATTCAGCACGATAACCAAACTAAACAATGTAATTAAAAAAAACGCAATCGTGGTTCATTTTATTGCTGTAAAATAAGGACGAGATAAATTCTAGCAAAACATGATCAAAAACATATACGCAGTTTTTTAAATTTAGTTGAGATTATTTTTAGTTTAATTAAATCTTAATCGTATCATAAAATCAATGAAAATAAAAACTTATGGTCATATAAACTTCATCATTATTTGGTTCTACTGTATATTTTATATGATTATTATTGTTATTATTATATATAATATACAAAATATTATGTATTATATATTCGAATTTTTATGTACAAATATATATAAAAAACATAAACATATACAATATATTAAATTTTATTGTTTTTTAAAATGTTATTATATGTCTCAATAAAGTATATATCTAACACCAATTCTCAATGATAAATGCCATCGTTCTTTTGATATGATGATATATATATACCTATTTATACATAATCTAGCTAGTACCTCTATCACTGCGTATATATCATTTTTATTTTGTGAATATATATTTATATATTTGTGAATGGAAATATAACAAATGTATACGTATAGAGAAACATGCATACAAACACAAATATACAAATATACAAATATATATAAAATGAATTTTACCATAAAACATTGTTTTCGGTTCCCTTATGGGTAGTTTAGAAAAAGATATGAACCATGACTTTATCGTTGTCCGTGATGATAAGAGAAACTAAAAATATAAAGCAACCAAAAAAAAAAAAGAAAAAATATAAAATAGCCATCGGGTAGTATCAAATCCCTTTTTTGTTGTGCTGAATGGTGCGTAAAATGTTTTATTAGGTCATAAAAATGATGGTTTTTAGAGTTCTTTCAACTGTGATTGGAAAGAAGGGTAAATAAATAAAATCCTTTTCTTTGTTTTGTCTTACATTCAGCTTTTCTGTTTTTTTTTTTTTTCTCTATTTTTATGGTGAAAATTTGAAAATGATTCCATTATAAAAATAAAAAAATAAATAAATATTTATATATAAAATTGTATTGGAATTCATCGGTGGAAATAATTTTCTATACGTGATCCATACAGCAGAATAATATTATGTATATAAATGTGTAACAGCATGATTGTAAATTACAAATTGGATTATATTCGTAGTATGGTGTACTCTTATATAACCATCAGAGCAGTGTAAATAAAAAAAATATATTGTTATTATATGATATTATTATCATCACCTATAGTATATAAAATTTTGATGGAGTATACGTATATAGAAATTGTAAATTATTATAGAAATAAATAACGTATAACGTATATATATATGTAAATTTATAGTCAATGGAAGTATATACGTACAATATATATATCTAATCTACTAATATTGGTGGTATATTAAAGATAATAATTTATTCAGAAGTATTATTTTTATGAGGTCTTACTGAGCAGCCGGAAACTAAATTCTAATTACAATTCATTTATAGGTAAAGTATTATAAATCATTTAAATTTATAAAAATTTATTATAAATTGTTTCAATCAATTCTAAAATTTAAATAAGTACAATTGTATATACAATATCTATATATATATATATATAGCGCAGTTTACTTATTATTAGATTTTGTTAATAATTGCAATCTGAAAGTTGTGTTATCCAATGCAATAGATAATGAAGTATTTAAACATGATTGTATATTGTATACTGTTTTACTTGGATAAATATAATTATTATTTTTTAAATAATCGATACATATTTCAATACAAAGTAATGCTCGTTGTTTTTTAGATTTTCCTATCATTTCTAAAATAGTTTTCTTTAAATTTTGTAGGTATAACTTATCATCAGTGTTATGTTCCACTAAATCAGTAACTAATGGATAATTATTTTTACATGCAATGCATTGACATTGAAAATGAAAATGGGTTGAAAGTGCTTTTTGACGTATGTCTTTCGGTTCAATACAATGATGATGACCATAATTAATAAACAGTTGTTCACCACTTTTTATAAATTTTATAACATACAGCACCAAATTTGTGTTGTATGTATTACGAACTATATTTGGTGCACATGAATGATTAAGCATACTACAAAATACATATGTACCAGAGCCGTAGATGCGATTAGAAGAAGTGCTATCTGAATTATTATATGATCCTTTTTTCTTTTTTTCATTAATATCAACAAAATGTATACTAAAGTCATTTGTTGCTACTGTCATAAGATGTTTATATAATAATTGTAAAAATATATTTTGTTTAACTGTAGATTTTAAGTGTTCCTTAAAGGGTGTATAATTATAAATATAATTATTCAATGCAGCTGCTATTAAGGCACAATTAAATAAATTATTAATAGAACGTTTGCCTTCATTTGTTGCTAATTCATAAATTGGATAATATTTTTTTTCTTCTGAATCTTCGTTATATTTTAAAGGAAAAGTATTTACATCTTTTTCATCAGTGCCTTGAGTGAACGCTAATAATTCTTGAGTGGATTTAATTGTTAGCATTGCTTTTATTGACAATCTCAGTGCATTTAATGAAACTAAATCAAATATTTGAAATAAACAACCAATTATCGGACACTCATATTTATGAAAATCGTTAAATGCTTTAGTGCGACATTTTTCATTACAAAACATAGCTGATGTACAATTTAAACATGGTATTAAATTTAATGAATTTTCACTTAAACAATTAGTACAACAAATATATTGTTTTGATGGTTCCAGTATTGTCGAAAATGGTTTTTCAATTGCTATAATTTTGCCAGGTTCTAAATCAATATTCGTTTTAATATAACGACCGTATTCTTCATCTTCACATATTTCTAAACAATTTGCAATGAATGGTATTTTCTCATGTGGTGGATAACTTAATTTCGGAACATAAGCAATATCATTATTATTATTATTATTATTATTTTGCTGTTGAATTTCATTTCTACAAATTAATTCACGGTTTAATAATTTTTCAATGGAGCTATCTGGCGGCAATCTATTTGTTTTTGCTAATTTAATATTTTCTAAACATGCATCATACATTTTCAATTCAAAATAAGTGTCTGCACGATTTTCATAACATAAACTTAAATTTTCTGTATTACATTCAGCATATGCAATACTTTCATTGTATAATTCTAATGCTTTATATAATTTTAGAGATGTTTTTAATATAAATTTTTTATAACCTCTTTGACGTAATTCCTTTGATATTTCATTATTTTTTTCTATTTTTAAAGGTAACTCTTTAATTGGCAATAATTTATATTCTATTAATAAATTTTCCAGATATTTTACTTTATCTATATAATTTGATAGCTTTCCGAATTCTAATAAAACAGCTTTAGTTTTATTATGTTTTGAAAGTAATTCTTCTAATCTATATCTTAAATCAGAAATATTCATCATTTTGAAAATTGATTTCTGTCTATTCTGAAAAAAAAAAAAAAAATTTCATTTTCTTCAAAATTACTACATTTAATAAGAAATTGCAGTATTATGTATTTTACATACAATTTATTTTAACAGTTTGATATCAAAATATTAGCAATTGAACTGTGAAGCTAATCAACGTATTGTTGATGTATCGCTTATAGCAAATTGTAAAATTTGGTTGACGAAAGATAATATGCGAACGCTTCAAACTAATTGATAAATCAAACAGTTTTTTGAATCTGCAATCGAAAACCGTTTTATGATTTTCAAATAACTGCATTCAACAAACAGAATATGAAATGTGACAATTTAATATAATATTGTTTACTTACGTTGTGGTGCCAATATGTTTGTTAAATTTTTATACAATATATTAATTGCAAAATATCAAGGACTGTAAGTGTTCTAAATATATGACGTGATTAATTTCAATATTATTATTTGTTTAAACTTTAAACAATTTTACAACTGCTATAGAATAGTCATCATTTTACACTGGCATTAAACTTATTAATATTGAAATATATTATATGATATATTGTAAATGTAACAATACATATTATTTAACTGTATAGTTTTTAATCAGCATTTTAATGATATACGGTTTTTGAATAATTGATTTATAATTGCTCTTTTTAATACAAATTTAAATGCATTTTAAATTTTAATGGTTTTAACTCCTAAGTTTATAGTTATTTAATACACGTATATAAAATAATTAAATAATAATATTGATATAGACAGTACGCTGACATTGAATTAGAATACTAGCTTTCCTGGACAACTTTTGGGTAGTCATTACTATACCGTGTACCGGTCAAGCACCTGTCACATCCATATGGTGTCAATTACAGAAATTGGTATTTAAAAAATTTCAAGAAAATTATGATATAAATATAATAATATATAGTTGGAGTATATTCCACATATAGATTAATATTCATTATAAAAATTTGAACAGCGATAATTACCTATGGATTTTATTTTAAATAATTTAAATGAGATTTCATACATATCTCTAAATTAAGTACCATTTCACTATCTTCATATTACATTCATATATATTGAATACAAAATCTTTAATTAAAATAGGATTATAAAAATTTTATTTTTTCTACCGATGGGATTTGAAAAATATATACGATCGTATGTACTATGCGATTACAAAATTTATGTATGTACGATATAGTGTCCGTATACGATATATAATGTATGTCATGTATAATTTAACAAATTCAAAAGTATATAAATAAAATAATAAATTTATAAAACTTGACCTAAATTTTATTTCAAACTAAAACTTTTTCAAGTATAACTAAATTTCCTGTCCAAAAATTTATTTGATTTGAAAAATTGATATTAAAAATGAAACTTCCTTTTTAACTTATTCTTTGATAAAAGTGTTTGCATGTTTTTGTCACCTTTATACACTTCCCCATTCGTTTTCTGTTTTGTACTGCTGAGTATACTGTAAATGTCTACTGTATTGTCAAGGAAAGAAAAAAGGAACAACGACAACAACAACAACAATAATAAAAAGAAGAATAAATAAGAAAATTGTATGTCGCTGAAATGTAATAGTTAACTTTCTTATTTATTTTTATGAAAATAATTTTATTTATTCGAAATATTCTCCTTCAACTGAAATTTACACGTTCAACAACAACATACATGTCTTTGGTATGAAAAATTTGCTGCAATTTTTGATCAGCAAATCAACTGGTTCTGTGTTCTTAATACATTTTAATACATTTGTTCATAATATATTTTTCAAACGAACCACAAAAACTATTATCACGTTGTGTTGTTTTGGTTTACACTACAAGAAATGCCTTGTATGTAACAGTTTGGTAATATTGTTTCACAATACATCCTAAATCAATCAACAGCCAATTTAATGGCGCAACCACATACATATATTATTTAATCCTTTCAGTTATTTTTCGGACCTAACGTTTATATATTATTATAAATAATTTACATTTGTTAAATTTTACATATATATCATGTATTTTGACATGTATATATAAAAACCAATAATTTTATATAATCTACTCGTATCTATACAGAGATTTTCCGAAAGTTATAAAGCTATATATATATATATTGTAATAAGAATTTTAAAAAGTTTATTTGAAACAATTTAAAAAATAAAATATATGTATGTAGAAAAGAATAAATAACAATGTCTGTCTATAACTGCTATATATAATATATAAAATTAATACAATATAATATATAGATACATATGCGAGAGTCAATATATAGTCTTAATACAGACATCGTAAATACACAATACCATACAAATTCTTTCAAATAAATATATATATAACAAAAAAATAGAATACATTTTTCTATTTATATATTACTTCTGTTCAACAAGAACAAATATATAATAATACATAAGAGTACAAGAATACAACAGTTTACATCATTGAAAACTTTCAAAATTTGTTAAGAAAAACATTACGACATTACTGGCACAATTCAAAAGAAATGTGTACTACAAAATATAAGTAGAAAAACCATAAAAAAAAAAAAAAAACTAGCTATTACAATTTTGTAAATAAAACTATATAAGAGAAATAAACAACGAAACAAAAAAAAAACAAAAACTTTTACAATTGATTTTTATGAGAAAATTCTAAATATTATAAATAACAAAAGTATCTGGAAATTATTTAAGGTTTTTTCTTTATAAAATAAATAAAATAAAAAGTTTGTTATTATTTTTTTTTTTAACTAAAATTTGATTGCGATTTTCGTTTTTTTCTTATTTTTTACTCTATTGCAGAAATTAATAATAAAACTTTAAAATTTTTAATATTATATATAAATTTTATATATTATATATAGCTTATGTATAATAGTAAAATTTCAATTAAATAAGCTATCAATATTTCACAAATCTGCATATGCATTTGCACACTGATAATAAATAAATATATATATGTAAATTTGCAATAATATACAATAGTTAAAAAATTGATTTCAGAAAATTATAACGTTTTAATTGTACGTATATATTTATATAGTATAAAATCGATTACCAGCTGATTGATGAAAAGTTTGTTTTTACTGTGTAACCGTGACTTGCAAGACTATAATATTATTTTGATAGATTATTGAAATTTCAACTGTTCGTTAGAGTTACCATACATTACTATACAATGTGACGAATCATATTTGATGGTTGAACGAATGCATATGTAGTAAGCTATAGCCACAACGATAGACAAATTTAAGACACAGATATGAGGCAAATCATCCTGTGCCGAATGTCATACTTCAATAAAAAAAATATATATATATGGGTAAGGTGTCGATTTATGTTCGTCGGCCACTACAATTGCAATGCACTTAAAAAAACTGAAAAAGAAAATATTGATTTCAGTTATCTGAAATGGTTGTTAAATACATTGACTGGGACTATACGAAATGGAAATAATCATCAAAATATAGTTCATATATATGGTGTTAGAGTGCAAACAGAAAACCAATCATATATGTTTTGAACGCGTTAAAATTTTTTTAAAATTCCCTTCTGTGGTAGCGTATAATTTGCAATTAAAAATTAAAAAAAATGATAATTCATTATAGTCGATTTTCCCGAAAATTTACAATTTTGTTTCAACTCTACTATCAGAAAAATATAGTTATATTTTAATTGAAAAATATTTGTTCATATTTCACCACTGGTTCATATGTACATTATTGAAATAACCTATATTTATTTGACTAAACATTATACAAAATTTAAATTTTCATTATTGTTCGTGTAACTGAATTAAGTCATCATCTTCGCCGGGGGAATTGGGTTACACGAGTATAATATATATAATAAATATTTGAAATGTATATAGTTTCCAATATGTAATTGCATTACAAAAACCTTGACTTGACATTAAGCGTAGCGTACACGATAGTTTTTTTTCTTTGTGATTTTTCTTTTCATCCTTTTTTTACAAAATACTTCACTTATTATCAATAAAAAATCTGTATTAAACATTAACACAAAAACCGTGAGTACAAAGATTTTTGATTTTCTGAAAAAAATTGTATATGTAAAAGTTTATATTTTAAATAATTTTTTTTTTATATTTGAATGGAATATACGAGTTATATACAATAAAATAAAATATATAGGTACTCTTTCTTAGTATTTTTTATGTACTATTATTATACACGTAGATGTACGTGAAATATTTTTTATCTTTTTTTATAGTGTACATTTATATATATATATTTGATTTTTTTTATATAATATCACTATCTTTCACTATCACTACTACGGCGGGACAAGACTATATAAATATATAACAAAAGTTTTCATCTCAGACAAATCTATTGTACAAATATATATATGTTCTAGGAACGTGACTGCATTTCTATCATGCGTTAAATTTATCACTATATATATATATATATATAAATACTTAAGTAAGTACAATATATATATAGTGTATTATATATGGCTAATTTCTTTATTCGTTCATTTCACTCATATAATAGTAAAAATTAGTATTCATGAGAGATGAAATACACGGAAAATTTCTCTCATTGAATATAATATTCCTTTATAAATGGATAAAATTTGCAATAAAAAAAAAAACTTTTACTTGTGGTGTAATAAATTTCGTGGAATTTTGTAAATTAATATGAATTATAACTTTCTTTTTATGTATTTTGATGAATTAGTTCTCGATGATGATGATAATAATAATAATAATAATAATAATAATAATAATAATAATAATAAATTTATAGCTAATAAATTTTTTTACTATAGTCCCACGTATTTTAAGTATAACTATAGAATTGCTTTACTATCTTTTCTAAAGAAAAAAATGTTATATTATTTTTTCTTTACTGATGCATAATTAATTATAAAATTTAAATTTGTCTATTTGGCTAATGGAAAAAAATTCCAAATGTATATGTAATGCAAATTTACACGTAAATCATTTAAATAATTTAATTTCAATTCGACATCTGAACGTTATAAATTTCTGCAGCTTTCAAATGACAAATAAGATTTAATCAGAATTTTGACAATGACAATGAGAAAATAGTTAACTAAACTCAGCCGCTATTTATTTCGATGGACCATCGAATATATATACTATGTTGAAATTCGTCATTATATTATAGTCATTTATATATAATAAATAAGTGACGGAAAGTAAATTAATTAACATTAATTATCGGTACATGAGTAAATAAGGTAAAAAATATATAAATACGAGCAATTTTTATAGGAAAACAATTATACAACTTTCAAATAAACTAAATCAAATAAAGTATATAATATTTTGTTGTTATATGTTGTGTGTGTATTATTATTATTTGGTTATTGGTATACATATAGTATTAAAACATATATAAGATCTTTTAAAATATAAAATAAAACATATGCCACGATATGAATATCCTCATCGTATATGGTATAATAAGTATCATATATAATGTAATGTTTTTAATTTAAATAAAAGCTGTATACAAAAAAAAAAAAAAATATTATCTTTTCTCATAATTTATGCATATTTTATTTAGACTTTCGGTTTTTGTTAAACATTTAGTAGATTACTGCAGTGTATATAGAGTACCAGTATATAACTACATATACATACATTACATATACAATAGACGAGAAACATATATGAAATACCAACCGCATTCAATGTTATGTATATTTCAATATTTGCTTATCACAACATGTTATATATATATGTAATATTAATGTATAATTCGTGTATAGGTAAAAAATTTTACAACATAGAATATATATTATGCGACGTATAGAAATATAATAAGTATGGTATATAGAGGATACATTTTCGAAAATATGAAACTTATGTAAATAAATTTAAAAAAGTTATGTGTATTATATATACTCGCGTGAAATTATAAATACATATACAAAGAATATGTAAATTTATAAAATGGTATATGGTACAGGATACAGCTGCACTTTTTGGTTAAATAAAATAAATTGTGGTGAATAAATAAATAAATTTTTTTCATGAATTTTCTATATGCGGGCTTAATATATATATTTTAATTTAAATACATTATATATACTACTATATATCTATTTTAAAGGGATTTTAAATCAGTGTTTATATACATATAAGCTTATATTATATACATAGTATTTAATATATAATTATATTTAAAAAGTTATAATCCTTAAATGCATGACTTAATTTTAATTTTTACAAACCAAAAAACTGGTACAGGATCTAATTAAAATTATAAACTCAACTCAAACTAGATATACAATATATATATATATATAGAAAAATAACAATATGCAAACAAAGTAGTATTGCAGGATATTATCATGATTTTTTTTTTACGTTCATGAGACTTCCTACAAACAGTATACACTTTATTAATTCGTATTTATATAGTCAAAATATATTATAGTTTTCTAAGAATAAGTCGAAAATCTGAAATAGCATATATCCATATCAGATTAATTATTATAAAATTAAATATGGGTAATTGTCATAATAAAAAAGTTATTATAAACTGTGTCCAGATTTGTGTATGAAAAACTTATATAATCAACAATTATTGTTGACAATATGTAAATTAAATATGTGCGAGAGATGTGTTGCATTATAATACAGTACAGAGAGAGATATACATTAGAAATTAATAATTTATAGATATATGTATATTTATATATATACTCTACTGATATATAACTTTGTTATTTACTATTTATACTATATACTAATGTCAATTATTCAAAGAGGATTTAATTATTTATGATATTTATAATATCTTTTTCGTTTACTTATTCAAAACTTCATTATATTCCATATAATACATATGCTATTATAGACAGATACCAGTATATATATAGTAGCCTATATATATGATGGATGAGACTATGTGCATGAGGAGTATATATATATCATTAACTAACATTTATTTTAAGATAAAATTTTTTTATTTTCACATACATATATTTATTATAAATTAAAACGTATATTCATCATGTTTATTTGTTTGTTTGTTTGTTTTTTTTTCTTTCAATTTTGTAATAATAAGTACAATTTTTTTTATAGAGTTTTCTATATAAACAAAATAAAAGTAAATGCAAATATTCAGTGTGAATTAAAATCTTTATATATATATCTACTTTTTGCGTTTTTTTTTCTCTATTTATACACACCAGACACCACCCCATCATCATTCAAGTTATTCTGTTGTACAATGATAACAAAAAATAAACACTATATATAGAGCATGTATAGAGGACTGACTAAATATTTATATCTACGTATAGTTAAATAAATTTAAAATTCTCTTTAACTTTATATTACAATTTTTATTTACTGCGAGCGTATAGTGTAGATAGAATTGTAGTAGAATATATGAGTGTATAGAAAATATATTTCATATTATTTCTTTTGATAAATAATTTCCTTTTTTCTTTTAATAATAATTAATATACTATTAAAAAAAAAAAATGCAATTGCTATATACGCATTTCCAGTAAATGTGGTTAGAATATAAAAAAAATATTTAATATATATACCATATATCACCTAAAGATAAAATGTGAGATATTGTAAGTTTAACAATATGTTTTCTAACAAAGATGCTAATTATGTGGCCATATATATATAGTCAGTGTGTAAACAAAATATGTATATATATACTTATTTTAATTTCTCCTAAATTGACTAGTTTGGTTTTACCAACCATTTTTAAAACCAGTTGAGATATACAAAAACTCACCCACCTTTTTTTTTTCTTTTTCTTAATGAAATTTTAATTAACAAAATGGTATTGGAAATTTTAACTTTCAGGTTTAAGCTAAATTACCAGGATTACAAATATGTGTTTTTTTATAACATATAATATATCAAGCAGAATTTAGAAAATTATGTTTTAGTATAATATAAAATAATCAACATTCATTGTATTCATTTACTATAGCAAAATAAAATTAAGATTCGTTACTGCGTATTGATGAACTAAATCATTTTGATATATGTAATTTTAACCAAACCAATTGTTTCTCAATGTCATCAAATATATATAAACTCATTTTATATAGGAACAACATAGTAATTCAATCCAATGTTAGATTCTTTTATTATAATTTACGTTAAAATTTTTGTTTTTATTTATAATTTATAAAATTTCCAAAATATTACATTATCTAAATAAATTTATTATATGTATACTCGTAGTACTAAGAATCTTAAAAATTTACAAAAATATTATTATACATATTTATTAGCATAAAATTAACATAAATATAAAACTTTATAGATATATACAATATTATCTATCTATCTATCTATATATATATGCTGTGCAACAAATAAATACATTTATTAATATGACAATATATATAAGACAAAATTAATATATTATATATGTGAAGTTGTGAGATTATTATACAAATAAAAATTAATATATTGACAGTTTAAAGTGCCGCACGCACACACATATGTCGGACTGCGGCGCCTTAAAATAGTTTACATAATTAATTTATGCTAAAAAATATATGCAAAATTTGATGGAACCATTACCACCTATACCAAATATACCGATTTAATCTTTTAAGCAATAAAATAAAAGAAAATAGAAATAAACAACGACAAATCAATAATTAAAATCAATAATTTACTTAATTTTACATAACATTATTATATTTAAAAATCCATTCAAAATTTCGTCATATAAAATTTATTCTATTTATAAGTAAATATATACATTGATTCAAAAAGGACCCGGTCTCCCCAAATTTTATATTATTTAAATTGAATTTATATTATAAAAATATATATTTATTTAAATGGGAAATATTTTTGTGGGATATATCCAAAATAATAATTTAAATATATGTTAAAAATTTTATATTGTGCATACGGTAATAAATTTGCATTTTATTGTATATAATTAATTACACACTTCCATATTATTAAAGATACAATAACCCTTTTTCGTATTTTTGTATACGTTAAGTATGAATGGATAAAAATGAAATTTATTATAAATATATTTTCTTCTATATATAGTTAATATTTCGATAATTGTAGAAACAATTAATTACTCATCCGCCGGCCATAACAAAATGCTCCACAAATCTATCAACTTGATAAAAATTTCAATAATATAAATAGTATTATATATTGTGGATAAACTTACTTACTTACTCCATGGCGTTACAACCCGGGTGCGGTTTTAGCCTTCTCCAACACGCTTCTCCAACCTGACCTATCCGCAGTTAACGTCTTCCAATCCCGAATTTTTAGGATCTTTATATCACAGTTTACTGCATCTAGCCATCTCGCCTTAGGTCTTCCGGCTCTCCTTCTACCCTCCGGTTTACCATTTAACAGTTTTTTTGGCACACGCTCCTCCTCCATGCGTTCTACGTGTCCAAGCCATCTCAATCTATTGATCTTGATTGTTTTGACAATATTTGGTTGACCGTACAACTTGTCTAATTCAATATTGTATCGTCGCCTCCAACCATTCTGTTCTTTGACGGGACCAAATATGCCACGGAGTACCTTTCGTTCGAAAATCCGAAGTAGTTGTTCCTGGTTTTGTGTCATGCACCAAGCCTCCGACCCATACGTTAATATTGGACGTATTAAAGTTGTATATAGCTTGCACTTAAGATCTCGTTGTAATGTTTTCGATCGGAATTGTTTTTTTAACCCGTAATAACATCTGTTGCCAGTTGCTATTCTGCGGCGTATTTCCTCTTCAATATCATTTTCAACATTTATCAACGATCCTAAGTATACAAAACTATTGACTATTTCAAAATTGTGTTCTCCAATATTAACCGTTTGATCTCGAATTCGTGATGTATTCGTTGCCACCAAATATTTCGTTTTTTCTGCATTCACTTTGAGACCCAGACCTGATGCCTCCTTTTGTAACGATTCGAAAGCATCCTTGACAATTATCATATTCCGACCCATTATGTCTATATCATCAGCATACGCTAACAATTGACCCGATTTTGTGAAAATCGTGCCTTGTTTATCAATATTTACGCCCCTCACTGCCTTTTCCAGCGTAATATTAAATAGCAGTGTTGATAATGGATCGCCTTGTCGTAGTCCATCAACCGTCTCAAAGTGATCAGATAATTTACCTCGGATTCGTACCTGTGACCTCACATTTTCCAACGTCATAGCCACCAAATCTATCAGTTTTTTTGGAAAACCAAACTCTTCCATAATATTCCATAATTTTGACCTATTGACGCTATCATATGCCGCTTTAAAATCAACAAACAAATGGTGTGTATCAACATTGAATTCCGTACACTTTTCCAAGATCTGCCGTATACTAAATATTTGATCAGATGTAGATCGATCTGCGCAGAAACCACACTGGTATTCTCCGATAATTTCATTGGCGTATGGAATAAGTCTATGGTATAGTATATTAGCAAATACCTTATAGCTAATGTTTAATAAAGTTATTCCTCTGTAGTTGTTACAATCCAATTTGTCACCCTTTTTGTACAATGGACAGATAATACCATCCTTCCACTCCTCTGGCACCTGTTCATTATTCCAAATCTTTACAATTAGCTCGTGCAGTTGACACCATAATGCATTTCCACCATATTTAAAGAGTTCACCTGTTAAGCTATCAGATCCAGGTGATTTATTATTCTTGAGCTTCTGAATAACACTCTTTACTTCGTGTATCGATGGTTCAGCTATAAATGGTTGGGCGGTTTGAAATCGCACATCTTCCATAGTATTCACTGGCGTATTCACATTTAATATATCTTTAAAGTACTCGGCCCATCTTTCGAGGCACCTTTCCTCTTGCGCCATAACCTGACCATGTCTGTTTTTGCACAAAAAAGGTTGTTGATTGTATCCGTTGCGAAAACGATTGACATTCCGATACAATCTTCTATTATCGTTGTTCCTGTTAAATTTTTCCATTTCGACGTAAATCTTTCGTTCCAATTCTCGTTTTTTCTTACGAATCAATTTACGCTCGAAATCCCTCTTCTCGCGATAGTCTTCCACAGTGGTCCGTGTAGCCCGCGTTAGCATTTTCAGCCTGGACGCATTTTTTGCATCCCGAGCATTTCTACATTCATCATCGAACCACTCATTTCTTACTACCATCCCTTTTCCAATTACCTCTGTTGCGACCCCTTCAACGCATGACTTTAATTTTATCCACATACTATTTATATTAGTTTCCTGCTGGTAAGCCTCCAAATCTGTAATAATTCGTTGTTCCATTGCATCCATGTACAATTGTTTTACCGCCGCCTGTTCAAGTTTCTCGACTGCCCATTTCAACCCTACGGGTTGTGTGTTATTACTGGCCGAAATTCTGGCTCGTAGCACTATCCGAACTAGATAATGATCTGAGTCAATATTTAGACCACGACAAGTTCGCACATCCATTATATTTGAACAGTGACGTCCATCAATTAGTACATGATCAATTTGATTACTTGTTCTACCATCTGGAGACCTCCACGTCATCTTATGAATATCTTTATGTGGAAAATATGTACCACTAATGACCATGTTTTTTGACATGGCAAAATCAATCAATCTTAGCCCGTTTTCATTCGTTGTTTTATGAAGACTGTGCTTACCTATAGTTGGGTGATATATTGTTTCCTGTCCCACCTTGGCATTAAAATCGCCTAGGACAATCTTAATGTCGTGGCCGGGTGCAGCTCTATATGTTGTCATCAGCTTTTCATAAAACTCATCCTTAACCTCATCAGTTTTCTCTTCAGTGGGCGCATGTACATTGATGAGGGTCAGATTGAAAAATTTTGTTCTTACACGTAGTGTACAAATGCGTTCATCAATCGGATTAAAAGCAATTACTGAATTCCTTGCTTTTCCAAAAACTACGAAACCGGTTCCGAACTCTCTTCTTTTACTGCAATCATTGCCGCTGTAATAAAATGTGTATCCTCTACCTTTCAATAAATTTTTTCCGGGCCACCTAGTTTCTTGGATAGCTGTTATATCCAATTTGGCTGTTCGTAGCGTATCAGTAAGTGCTCTTAACGCACCTTGTCGCAACAGAGTTCTAACGTTCCAAGACGCAAGCTTCAAATCATTGTCCTTAAATTTTCTTTGCTGGGGTCGTTGCCGTTTATTCTGTCCGATCCGAGGCCGTGTTGTCGAATTCATAACTATCTGGTTTTCCGAAGTTGGTAGTTAACCATACGTTCAACCTACTAATCATTCTGCAAATTCGTAGGATCATTTACAGGGGTATATCACCTCTGCCGAAAGCGGTTACATTGGCGCCGCTGATTCGCCTTTACTGTGTAATCACTGAATCATTAACTCAGTTTTAATCGAGTGCTGCTTTCACACAACACCCCAAAGTAATTCTCATACACAGCAGCCAGATTGTCCGCGACTACTTATTCTTTATTCGTAGCTAACCCATAAGTATCATAGGCCGTACCACTATCCGCAACCCGTGGACGCGTTCGGTTGCAACTGGCATTGCAAGTATGCTATACCCAACATACTAATCCGAATATTGTGGATAAAAGGGTTAAAAAAAATCAATAATATGTATTTTTATATTAATAAATAATACGAAATAAACAACAAAACCGACTTAGCGAAAAGAAATATTATTTTTTTATTTTTTTTTAGGTATAAATAGATATTCTTTCCGTTTGAGAATATCAGTTGTTTGAAAATATTATAGTTATAATTAACAAAAAAATAAAAATAAACCTTTTTGGATGTTCTAAGAGCGGCAATTTTTAGTGTTCAGTGAAAAGTTTAATTGTTAAAAATGTTAAAGGTATGTAAATAGTGAATAAAATTTATATTAACATTTGTTAGTTTTATACTTTTTAAATTCAGTTTATAGATTTCGATTAGTGCGAGAGTGCAGTTTATATTTAAATATTGATTGGCATTTATCAATTATATAATTAATGTGTTAAATCGTATACTTATATTCTCTAACAATAATAATAATAATAATAAGCCACTCTTCATTTAAAAGAAATATTTACGCATTCAACAAACATATGTAAAATTTTTGGATTAGAAAATTTATATTAAATATTATTTTCTAAAAACGGTAGTATTTGTTCTGACTTTTAATTTGTTTAATTTGTGTATTTAAAAACACATTTCGTCCATGAAGAAAGTTGGTCGAATTATATTCATATAGTTTTTGATTGTGATTGTGAGAAACTATTATCCTCACAGCAAATTTCTTTTTGTAGATCCTTAGCAAAAACCTTTTCTTCTTATTGTAGAAATAAATACTTTTTTTTTGTTCATCCATACATTACATCCAATAATGTGGACATATAAACAATATGTTTTTTACTTCAAATTCGATCATCGTGCACTATATCAATATTATAAAAGTATACAATATAAATAATAATAATAAATAAATAATAATAATAAATAAATATTTATAAATTAATTTGATGACACAGATATTTCTGTTATGTGCAATGTTTGTATTTGTCTATGGTGCATCAAGATATGATCATGATAATACAGAATTACAATCAGGCACAAGTTCTGTAGCAAATGAACAAACTGAAGAATTTACAACAGATGAAACATTAGAAACTTCACCAAGTTTATGGAAAAGATGGTATTACAATCATTATCGTCCACGATATTATAAAGGTTTAAGATTTATAAATTTAAATATAGTATAATTTTTAATTTAATTGATAAAAATTGTGGTATAATAATTTGTTGATTTAATCTATTCAATATATATATATACAGTTTATAGATATTATAAACCAAATTATGCCTACGGATGGGTGGGATTTAATAAGGGATTTTATTGGTAATAAATAAATGTATGCATAGGAGAAAACACCGCCGGCCAAAAAATTGTGTAAGATGTTGTGTACGAACGTGCGTTGTATATATAACCTTTTTTTTTATGAAAAATAATTAAAAATAATATAAATACATTTTAAAAAACCATAAATTTGTTGTTTATTTTATTATATATGTAATGGTGTATTCAAACTTTTCACTTGCGAGATCAATTATTTTATTTTATTTCTAAATGTTTTATATTTATTCATTTATCCTTAATGATGGCAAACAACAAAACTATTATTGTGTCAAAATAACATGTCTGTTAATTGTAAGCTATTATTTTATAATGTACTTCCATATATTTTATTTTCTATTGATAATGTGTTGAGATTCTTTGTAGGATAAATACCCGGCCCCTATATATCCGTAGTATTTATAAGTGATAACTGCTAATCTGTATACAAAATTCTCTGGTTGTGTGTGCAAGCTAAAATAAGAAATAAATATAGATATTTTTTTATATTTTTTAAAATTCAGTTTTTTATTAGAATATTACATTTTTTTCTTTTTTTTATGTACATTTTACGTTACAATTTATTTATTTTCATTAATTTTTAATAATTGCTGTTAAAACTATATATTATTTTTATTCATTTTTGCTATATTTACATAAAACATACAAAAAATGGCATTTTTTTTATTAATTTTACAAATTTATTGCATACTTTTGAAATTTATTTTTTTTTTTTGTACAATTACTAACAACAAAAATCTATATTATTTTATTTATTATAAAATTTATTAATATATATTTTTTTTTTTTTTTTCATTTTTTGGTAAATTATTTTGTTATTTTGTTTTAATTATATTATTATTATTTATTAAAAGAGGTCAATATATATATGTCGGTGTTCTGCTTATAGAATATAATTATATTATTTATTATTTATTTATTTATTTATGTTTTCGTGTTGTTATTAATCATTTTTTAATTATTTAATTATTAGAGCTATAAATTTTTAATTTTTTTTTTTTATTTTCATTTACAAATTTTATATAATTACATTTTATATTTAATTATGTTTATTTTTAATATTTTTATTATGCTATTTATATATAATTAGTGTATTTACAAATAAATTTTGTTGGTGCCATACTTATTTATGTATGCATATTTATTTTTAATATATCGTTTTTAATATACACCCATTAATTAACATACACAAACACGCATAAATGTATTATATTATAATTATTTGTGGAACAGTTTTGGTTTTGGTGGTATTTTTTTTTTTTTGGAAATATTCAAATTGGAATTGGTGTTCCTTAAAACATTATTTCTTTTTAAATCATATGTTTTTTCCATTAAAAGAAAACATATTACTATACAATTATTGGTGCATGTAACATAAAAACGATTGAATAAATAATATGTTTTTACGTTGATTTTTGTTATGGTTCTGTGAAAATGTTTTTAAAACCTTATGTAAATTGGATGGGAAATTATTATAATGGTATTATATATTTAAATACAATTTAATAATCAATTCTTTTACTCTTTTGGTTAATTTATTTTTAACATACATATATAGAGTTAATGTAAAATATTTGTCTTCGAAAAGAATGAATGAATGGCTTTGTTATATTCACCATACACCTGTTCCTCATCATCAACATTTTATGGCTTTACTACAATACATAGTATTTAGTTCGTATTTGCTTGCATTTCATCTGCTTCCATCTCTCTCTCTCTCTCTCTGTCTCTCTATCTATTACCAATTGTGTCCACAAACGAAGGATTTTTTAACCAATTTTCTAATTGTTTGGAAATTTTTCCATTATATTTATTAGCGGTGTTATAAAATCAATATATCAAATGTTTCAAAAATTATTATACCATCAGAATTTATTGTATAGATTTATTTATGTTATATTAAATTTTTAAAATTAGAAATATTGTTAGAAAATATTTCACAAAATATTCTTTTTTATTTTATACTTATATATAAATATCATTTAATAATCGTTTTCCAATTTATATATGTATAGAAGAGAAATATACAGAGATATTTTGTAATTGCATCGACTATATTCATTTATATTAATTTTTTATATTAAATATATCAACAGAAACATTGAGATTAGTCGTACATTGAATTTACTCCATTTATAATATATTTGTAATTACAAATTAAATATATAATTCAATATGACGGACGCACATACATTAACATAAAATAATTTAAATGATTTAAAATGTATTATAAATAAAAAATAATATAATAAATATAATATATATAAGGTTACCAAATTATATGTCTATTGTTAATGAATGATTATAATTACTGTGATCGACAGGCCTATATATTGTAATATATAAATAACTAAGTTCATTTGGTTACTATTTAATTTAATTTAATAATTTGCTTTATATGGAACACTTCTTCCACAGTTCTACCATTAACAATACGTATTATAATATGAAAAAAAAATAAATATATTTGTTTAATTATATAAAATTTATCAATGACTTCGTAAAAAAAAAAAAAAAACTATATGAGCAAATAATTATAAAATAAATAAATAAATAAGGAAAAAATTATTCTTCTGTGACTTTTATAAATAATTTATATGCTTAAAATAAATCTATATAAATATAAACGTATAACAATAAAATAAAATTTAACGAGAATGTAAGCAAAAAATTTAATGGAAACAACAAAATATTAATAAGCTTTTTTTTCGCATTTATATTTAACATAAACAAACAATATGTAGAATTAAATTTTTAAGAATATTTTATTACAATAACTAAACACAAAAATATTAGATTTATTTGTATAGAATACAAAATAATCAATCAGAGTGACATTATTTCATCAAATTTTGATGTGATTCGTATATATATATGGTATATGTTAAGTGTTGTCTGTGTATATATAATCTATATAGATTCTCTAAATATGAACATATTTTATTGAAAATTTAATTGGATATATTGGTTAAAAAAAGGAATTTTAAACAATTTTCCATATTAATTGAATGGAATCTCTGCCAAAATTCAAATTATTATAGGTTATATCCAAATTTTTTATAGAATTATATATATATGGAATTTTGTACATAAAATTTTGTAAGTTGTGCTCATTCATATATATTATACAATACACATGAGTTTCCCGAAATCATTTGACTGCAAAAATTGTTGTATACGATTATTATTTTTAATAAAAATGTGTCCTCATATTGATTAATAGAAATTTATAATTTAATAAAAATAAGCTCATTTGCGTTATGATTTATAATTGCCTATATTTATATATAGATTGAAAAGCGTTTAAAAATATTACAATTTTATCGTTTATAAAAACAAATGCGTAGGCTCAGCGACTACTTATGGTACTTGATGAAATAATTTCACATTAGTAAATTTATTACATAAATTAAAACAATGAACAATAAAAATAATAAATTACAAAAAAAAAAAAAATTAAACTTATATAAAATTATGCTCCACGTAATTGGACTTGGTCCTTTTTTCTCTGGCTTATTTGTTAAAATATAATTTCATTTTTATTTCTTTGAATTTATATTATATGTTTTATTTTTATGCATAATTATATGAAATTATTGGTTTTTATCAAATTAATAAATAATAATATATAATATATATTTATTTTATATTTAATATATATAATAATAATTTATATAACAAAATATCCTTTTTTCACTTGTTTCCTTTTTTTTTTTTTTATTTATTTATTTATATTCATTTTATTTATTTTTATTTTTTTCCTTAGGTTTCATCACACACACACACACCTTTAATTATTATACAAATTGTTCTAATAAATTTGTTAAAATTACCATAAACATTGTTGATATAATAAATATTAATGATGGATTATTTTGTGAACTTGAATTACCTGCGTAAAAATGAGATAATAAATTATTTATTATAATTAAATATATTTGGCGGGCTGTAATATAGCTAATAAATATAGGTAAGTTATTTAAATTGTTATTATATAGAATATATATTATAATGTTGTTATTGTTGTTGTTGTACACCTATATTTATAAAAATTATATGATTAAATAAATGATTATTTGTGCAATATATAGCAGGTAAATTTTATAATACATATATACAATAATATACGCAAGCAAATTTATTTGTACATATTTATACGAAATAAATTATGCGAATAATAATAATAATAATTTTTGGAACATATTATGACAAATATATATATGTAGAAAAATACATAAAATAATATATATATATATTAAATTTAATGTATACTTTAATTAAATAATAAACGATATATCACAGCATTTAAATTGAAATGGATATTATTACAAATTTTCATTTAAATCATATAATACTTAAAAAATACAATTGTGTGCAAAACTTATGTCATTTAAAATGAATATTGTAATTGTATTTTGAAAGAATTTTATTTATTTTGTTTATTTGTTACATATAAACATTTCAATATTTAATAGAAAGATTTCAAATTGTGAGATACACCTCTTTGTATTTTATGGGTGATTCTGAGAAACCAACTGATTATACGATATTAATAATGTATAAATCTAAGTATTATATATTTGAAACCGATGGGTGGCTAAGTTACACATGATTTTTAAGGATTTTCAGAAAATTTTTATAAAACTCTATATATGTCTATGATATAATTATAACCAATAAAAGAGAACATATTGTATATCGATAAAAATCACGTGAAAAATATTAAATATTTCCAATTTTATAAAATCTATATTTAAGATATGCGTTCATATACACAGTTGCTGTATATACATAATCGATCTACCTCTTATATATATATATATATATATATAGCTATAAAACTCTCAGAATCACCGCCTGTTTTTTTCTTTTTAAAGTATCCTTACACACATCTAATTATTTCAAATGAGGAATGATAACTAATATATATACATTTGTTTTAATACACCATATATAAATATATAAATACAAACTATAGATTAAAAAAAACTAAATACTTAATATGTAACATTAAAAATTCTATAATAAAATAAAAAACAAAAAGCTATACATGCTAAAAGTAGTACAAAAGCTTATTATATCAAAAATAAAAGGATTTAAAAGGATTTATGTATAATAAAAAAAAATTGTTGGTATAGACGAAAATTTTTTTTACTGAATATTATTTGGTGAATTTTAATAATTACATTTCAAAAGTTGTGTATATAAAAAATATTAAATATGTTTATAGAAAAAAAGATATAAATTTTGAATGTTTAATTTTGAATTTCGACTTTAATTTCCTTTTAATCTATAATATAAGTACTTTACAAAATACATATATATATAGTTTTATTAGTTTTTTTTTTATTAAATTCATATTAAATATATATATATAATGTTTACAAAGATCTTCACAAAATTATATATGCACCACACACAAATAATATATATATAATTGATTTAATTAAGTAATATTAATTTTATGTTCATATACATATTACAGTAAAGTGGAAAAATGAATAGCAATTGATTTTATTGAGTATGTATACTTTACACACACTCACACCACAGGCCACCATTGCAGAGTATATATAGTATTCCTTTTATGTACCATATAAAAAAAGAGGTTTGGAATGGAATAAATTCAAATAACTGATAAATTATATTATATAAAACGGTTTTCCAATACCCCCATACAAAAATTTCCAAATAATAATATTTATTGTTAAATTTTTACAAAAAAAAATAAAAGTTTATCACTATTGAATTTAAAAGGAATTTAAATTTTTGTATAAAAATAATATTTACTTAATCGCAATCAATTTTATTTTATTCGTACAAAAAAGCTATATATAATATTTATGTGTTTTTTTTTTTGTAATATTATCAGTATTTTAATTTGTATATAATTTTATTTGTTTAATCATTTTTTCAAAAATACAATTTTTGCTTTTTATTATTATATATCTTACCATTTTGTGATGGGTCACCTTCAAGACGTGAGCTTGAACTTGATTCTTCATCTGGTGCCGCTGTTGTTGTAGTTGCAGTTGTTTTTGGGTCTGAAAGGGTTTATTATAGGTTTTTTTTTTTTTTTGTTTTTGTAATATACAAATTTTTATTTTATATTTTATATTCAGCAATGTTTTATTTTATATTTATATATTAATATATACTTCCAATAAATATTTCCAATTAAATATATATAACATAAGGTATTTATGTATTATATATATAAAGATAGGAGTAAGTACTTTAGTGCAGAGATATGTTTGCAAATAATTTTGGATAGCGTGTGAAATTTAAAATTGTTGCGATGTTATATTGTTAATTTTTAAATATAAACCTTTTTAACTATATCATTTTGTATATGTATTTATGAAAAGTTGTAACATATTTGTATCATAATTTATAATTGCCATATATAAATTCTTTATATTGTGACTGATTTATTAATATTTATAATTAGTATATGCCATATATGTATATGTGCTATATTATATAGTATAAATCAATATATATACAATAGAAGAGCATTCAGCATATAAATATCAAAAAGAATATTTGAAGGTTTTCAATACAATGGTATGATTGATTCAATAACAACACGCTAACCGATTTGTTTGAAGCGGAAATCAATATAAACAAAATTAGCTAATATTTATTACTATTTTATATATTGTTATTATTCTCTAAATATAATTCCTTGTTGCACTATACTCACAGTATTATTTTTTATTGCATATAGGCAGGTATATATAATTTTAACGTTTATTATGTGTGAAATTTTCTCGCACTATAAATATTTCAATAAACCATTTTATGTCATACAAATATTTGAATTTAATATAATTTATGTATTGTATTATATGTATAAATTATATATAGATAGTAATTTCGAGTATATATATGCAAATATTATTGTTTATATATACATAACATATATTTAAATGTATAATTGTATTCACATATATTTATTAATATTTGTTTGGTTCTGTATAGCACTTTATTTAATAATATAATATCAAATGTTTGTTATATATCTATGAATAAATTATATCCAATAGAATAAGTACTGAATAATATAATATTATCATAACTATTGTATAATATATATATATATATAGCATTATTGAATTAATACGTTGCTTGCACATACTTTACACAATAACACACAAAATACGTATATAAATACTCTGTCTCAAAAATTTTAATTTAATTTTTTACTTATAACTCATGATAACGTACGCGATGGTGCCGATCGCATCGATCATCAATTGTTACATCCATTCACAATTCAACCATTCACCATATTCATTTGATTTGACTGAGTGCTATTATATATACTTGATATGTCTAAAACTTCATTTGATTATCAATCAGACAACATTTTACTGATATATAAATTCGATTCAAAAGATTTGTGCTGGAATGTCATGAAATCTGTTGACATAACACCAATCAAAGATATGTCTTTCTAACAACTAATATCACATAGACGTCACCTCTGGTTTATGAGAGGTTTCCGAAAGTTCAGGAATTTTTGAGACAGAGGCTGTAACATATATATATATATAGTGTGACTGAAATGTATATGTTTAAATTGCCGAAAGCTTATATAATCTGTATGTATAGTAAAATGAATTTTGAATTAAAGGATTATTATTATTATTATATTGTTAATTTATAATTGATTAGTGTGTTTTCAAATTATGTTATAATATACATATAGATATGTATATATGGATGAGTAAAATAATTACATATATGTTATATATGGAATCAATGTATGTATATAAGTGCAATGCAAATATATTATTATAATGCATTTGATATGGTGATATTACATTTATATTTAATATATGTAAAATAGTAGTCATAAAATCTAAATGGGATTTACTTGTATAAATATATTCACAATTAGACATAATTAAAAGAAATGTATAATTACAATTATATGCAAACATAATATTCATTGTATGTATCTATAGAAAATTATAATAATGAGTATAAAGTTATTAAAACTTTATTTTATATACGTATACAAATAATAGACACTCGCCGCCTGTATATAATGGATAATCATTCCGATGTATATAATGTATAAATAAATAAAGCATGAGTGGTGATGCGT
The DNA here is from genome assembly GCA_910594885.2 of Bibio marci. NCBI lineage: Eukaryota > Metazoa > Arthropoda > Insecta > Diptera > Bibionidae > Bibio > Bibio marci. Next base: position 20,019,467 of record OU343118.1, on the reverse strand, counting down.
GATACAAAAAGTGGCTATATTACTATAATTTTCTTGAGTATGGTAGACAAATGGTAGATACAATACAATATTGTTGTTAAATGTGGATAGTATACATCAATTTAATAACTTAATCTAACCATACACTTTCAGATCTCAGTTTTTTTTTGTAATTATTATGACAAGTTTTCGTTTATCAATTTATGATTTTTGTGTCAACGGCATATATAGTGACAATCAATCGATTTTCATAGTATGTCCTATCAAGCAATAGTATTTTCAATTGTAATTATTCGCTGTATCGCACGCCTCGCATCAATAACATCTATCAATAACATCATAATATTGTAATTACATTATTCAACGATAAAAATACTACATGTTAAAACGTATATATATTATAAAGATGGAAATAAATTAATTTAGTTAATTCTTTATAAATGTTATTAGTTTAACAATTTCAATATATTGAATGATTCAGTAAACATTTGATGATTTTATTTCTTTGATGTTTATGAAAGAACCGGGAGAAAAATAAAAATAAAAATTATGTCATGTCAAGTCAAGTAATGTAGAAAATGTTACTCATACCATACAATAAATACACATATAGAGAATTGTAGGTAACTTGAAAATTCAAATAAATATATTAAAAGAGTGTGTGTATAAGAGGGTGTAGTGAGCGTTTCACCTTTTATCTATTATTTATTTTTTCATTTTTTTTTTTTTTGCTACTTCTTATTTTATCATCTCTTAAAATTTAAAAGTTTTATAAATATAAAAATAATTCTGTTTTGACAGTTTTTTTTATATCGGTACATAAGCACAGCAGCACTAATTTTGTGTACGTTATGCAAATATAATATATATATTTGTATATATTTATATAAAATATATGCATACACATAGTAAAACATGTATATTTCGACAACAGTATTCACTTTGCGAAAATTGTTAAATTGAAACAGTACGTCACGGTTTTTATGTAAAATATCATCATCATATTTCATATAGACGTCGATGAGTTCTGCATATAAAATTAAAGTTAAACTTGAATTTAACATAAATTTAAATAGATAAGCAGTTATGTTTGCAGATGGTCAACTTATAAGATTGTACTGTATATTTATAAAATAATTAAATGCATATACACAGCGTAAATGGTGTGACAAAAAAATTGTCAGTTAACAAAATTACAAATAATAGAAAAGAAATCAAATTAAAAAAATCTATTTAAAAGTTTAATTATTTTTAACAGTAGCTTTTCTACTATACGTAATGATTTTAAATTTACATTTTAAACAAAATATACAATATTATATATTTGTGATTGTGTCTATTGTAGTTAATCTACAGTAATGTATTGGTGACGTTGTGAATATATGGTATTATTATAATTAATAGTTAAATATGTTAATGGATTTCGTAATAATATCCTATTTCCATCAGTTTGTTGACGATATGTTTAATATTAATTTTATTATCTTTATTTATATAGCGAAAATTATATACATATATAGAAATTCTATACCTTTACACTTCAAAATTAAATTAATATATGCGACGCAATTGATCTGGGCTTTTACATTGATCGTAATACTGATATACATTTAAATTTCATATTGATTATATGTAATTATAATGGCTTTTTATTATTAGTGTTTCCCGTAAACTGTCATATATTTCGTATTGTATTCGTATGCACCTAAATGGTCTCATTTTTATTAAGATTAGCAAGACTCGGTTGAAATCATAGTTTAAAAAAGAATTCTCAATAAACATACATAAATTATGATTGTGTTCAGAAAAGCTTTTCACTTAGTTATATAAACCAGCGCACATCAATAAATAATGAGAATATGTATATAACACATTTCTATATATAATTAAGTTTAAAAGCTTTATCAACACGTATATATTTATAAAAATGTAAATAGTATACAAGTATTAAATAAAGATATATAGTTTAGTAAAATTTATAACGTAAATATAAATAAATGTCCTTATTTTAATTTCTTTTGTGGTTATATAATATATATATATTTCACATTACATTACATTATATACGAATGAGATCTGTAAAAATGAGATAATTGTAATGAAAATTATATGTACGATAACATTGTATTATAATATAACAACTGCGAAGCATATGTTAGCAAATGCTATAACATTACTATAATAGTCACAGCATTTAAGAATTAATTAATTTAATTCTATATAGTATAAAATTTAAATATATATTCGTTTATGTATATGGTATACATTTACACAGATGAGAACGAAAAGATATCGTTGCTGATTTAACACAATATTAATTTTTTATATTTCCATTTTTAATTTAATTTGAATAATAAAAAAAAAATTATGTAAATATAATAATAATAATATTTCTGAAAGCATAAAATTATAAACATTGAAATTTATATATTTTATTTTATATAATAATTAATATAATACAATATAGAAATAGTATAAAATAAACTTGTTCCATTTTGAACATAAAAAGCAAACAGCCGCATAAACTACCAGCAATAATATAATAATAACAATAATAATAATAGTAATAATAATAATAATAATAGTAATAATAGTAATAATAATAAATAACATATTATAATAGTAATAATAATAATTATAATATAATAAAGTAGTAATTTAATTTCAAGATACTATAAAACACATATTATAAGGAGCTACGACATTAGGTCGACCCTCCTCTGTATGGGCACGGAAAAAATTCTTTAAGACTATATTTTAACTGGGTGTATATATGTTTTAGCAATAAATCCATATAATAGTCTTGGTGTTCCGTATACGATTATATGGAAATAACATAATTTGACCAACGAGTGACATTGCTAACAAATATGATTCTGGCAATGCAGCAATTCTTGTGTTTCAAATTGTTTTGAACTACTGTTCTATATTAGGCTATTCATATATGTGGTAATCTAAAAAAATATTAGTCGTATTTCCGTGACGACTTTTAGCAACATATATACAAACTAGAAGTATCACACAAAAGAAGTACTATAATTACAATTTACTGCCAATTATTATATGTGTTTTTTTCCGCATTAATACGAGTTTTATTACATCGAGGAATTCTTAGATCTATAGAATTGTCGTTATAATTTTGACATTAACATTATTATAATAATTTAGTAATTATATAGAATAATAAAATAGGTATATAGATCGAAGTGTATATAAAATAATAACAAACTTATAAAACCGCTGAAAATAAAATTTGAAGTTAATAAGTTTTATCTATAAATTAAATTTTATATAAAAAAAAAAAAAAGCACCCATCAAGTGCTCTGCAATAAATGTGCTCTATATTTAATAAATTTTATTTATAATAAAAAACACATATATATATATATTGTAATATATAGAGAACACTATAAAATACAAATTTTCATTGCGTCAATATAAAGAAATTTTAATTAAAAAAAATTTATATAAAATAAATCATTCATCTTTCAATTTTCTGTTTGTTTTGTGGTAATATTGCTATTTTGAATGATTGAATGAATGAATTATGATTTCTTTATAAATATTATAATTGCGAAGGTTTATATAGAAAGAAAACAAAAAACCATTCTGCAAACATTGAGAGTAGGCAATAATTTGTTTTTTGTAAATTCTAATTTGATTGTATTTTATATTTAGTTAATATTATTTTCTTAAATTTCAATAATAATTTATTTAAAAAATTATTCACACATCAACACAGAAATATCTATACTATAATGTTTTTCATGTTTGCTATATATGGTATATATTGTAATTCACATTACCATTCATCAAAATGATCAATATCGTTTTGGGAAATATTTCAATGTATTGATGACTTTTATGACAATTTATTGAAATAATATTGACAGATCAAAAAAAGTCAAAGTTATATGTAAAAAAAATAAATACATTATTATATTTTAATAACATGGAACTATGTCACTGTCAACACAACGTTATGCTTATACAATAATTGTATAATAAAAATATATATATATACGAGTACTGATGCAATTAAAAAAATCGCACCAGAATTTTATGCAGAATAAAACGTTGAATTTAACACAAAATATCAAAAAATCGACAATTAAAGTGTTAATTTAATGAATTCACCGGTTCAATCAACTATCTCTATATGGTATTCCAAAGCTAAACTATATTATATTAAAGCTTATACATAGGCGCAATTAATTAATAGGGAAAGAAAAGCGTTAAAAATATGTTTCTTGAGTGTGTTATATACTAAATATGTTATTTAATCAGAGACTCGTATATATAAATACTGTGTTGATGTTTGTATATAGTTTAAACTTTAAAGTGGATATGAAGTTTCTCATATATAACCATAATTATAGATATTAAATGTATTTTATTAAAGAATTAATTTTTTGCAGCAATTTCAATGAGTTTTCTAATGTTTCTTATTCTTATATTATATATTATTTATTTGTTTGGTATAATATAAGATAAGCCTCATAATTACATTTTGTATTCAGAAAATAATATTAATAATATATACATTAAAAAAAAAAAAATAATAAATAAATATTAAAAAGAATAAATAAAGCATATATTAAATCATTTCCGGGATGAACACAACATAAACAGTCAAATTTTTTTAATACAATTTCTTACCATAAAATACTGATGTCTTTCGCTTTGAATAATCTGTTCCCGGTAAGGTTAAAATACAATTTATTGTTGTCGGTGATTCTAAATCTGTTAGTAAAAGTTTTTCTTCAATTTCTAAATTAAATAAACCATCATCTGTTTTATTTAACATTGAATTATGTGGAATTGATTTGTCATCTATCCTATAATTTATATATATATATATTAATAAAAACATACAAAAAAAAAACACAAACAAATAAATAAATAAAAATGTAAATTAATTGAATAAATTTAAAAGGTTTATTAAAGTACTGGTTTAAAAAGATTCTTATGAATTCAAATGAATTGAATTATTCAAAAATATAATAAATTTTATGAAACAAGGGATACTTCAAGATCCTTACACCTCGTGCGTAAAAACAAAATCTATATACTTAGGAATTACGGTCGCGCTATGCTCATAAAAATATAAATGTATACATCGAAATCGGATTGTTTATAATATATATACTTAACTTACATTATTGTTAGTTTTGGTTGTGGAAAAACATTTTCAACACCACAACTAATTACAACACTATCATCAACAATTTTTTGTGCGAAAACAAAATCTGATTCAGGAACTGAGCGAAAAAAATAATAAATAAATAAATGAATATTATTTATTCATTTTTAATTTATCTGTATTTATAACATATTATATTATAAGATAAAAAAATATAAATACCAATCATTTGTAATCTAGCCGATTTTTTTTGTGATGATTCAAATGTTTGTACATCACATGTATATTCACCTGTCATATTCCATATCGGTTTATTTATAACTAATGTTCGATATTTATAAAATTTTTCGTCAGATGCTTCATAAGATGTATTTACACGTCCTCTAAAAATAGACTATATATATAGAAATTAATAAAAAAATTATGATCATAATATAATTTTAAATTTATTTATCTATATATAAAATATACTTACAAGTGCAAATGGTTTTTGGTAAAGTATCCATTGATACGCTATTATTCCATTAAATAACCATTTTAATACAAATCCTGTTTCATTTGGCCGTATTTCATATTCACAATCTAGTATTAATTTTTCGCTATTTTCGTCTTCATTTATAATATATGTTTCGGGTACATTTAAATTTGTTATTTTAAGTGACATAATTTCTGTAAGAATTAATAAAAAATAAAAACTAAAATTATTATTTACATTATTACACGAATACACGAATACACAATAAATTCTATAAGCTATTTTAATTATGTATGGGCGGCCAATTGGGTTCTATTTTATTAATTATACCATATATATAAATATAAATGGCTTACATTCTGTTCTGTAAATATTCGGAATCTTTTGTTTTGACAATAATCTATATAAAAAGTTTAGCTTTTAAAACAAGATTTTATAATGACTCGCTTAGTATTTACTATAATAATTTTATGTGATACCTTATAATATTTATATAATACACAAGAATTTAAGAACGATTTTTCTTTCAATAAATAATAAATAAATATTTATTTACGAATTTTTATTGGAGCATAAATTGCCATCACATAATAATGTTTGCAGTATTTTCCTCTGTGTCTTCGGAGTTTAACACTGGTTTTATATGCATTATAACATATATGAACCTATAACTATATATATTGTATGTACACGTGAATATAATTTTATATATATTATGTTACATAACAAATAAATAAACTTGTATCCATCAATCATTTTAAAAGCAAACAAACAAATTATTTTAACCTATATATGTTAATACGCAATATAATACAGACCATATTTATAATACTCACATAATAGCCCAAATACATAAAATCAAATATATATAACTAGAATTCATATAGAAAATAATCACATCACATAATATATTGTTATATATTCATCCTAGGCTAGAAATTAGTAATTCTTCACATATAAATATATAATGTTACTATTGGGTATTTATACGGTTAGACATATGTATGTAAGTATAGATAATATGAACACAAATGGTCTGTATATATATAGCAATAAAATGGTATTCTTCTTAAATAAATATATAATACATCCCATATATATAATATATAGGAATAAACAATAAATAATATATGTATATATGCAATAGATTTACCGGAAATATTGTATATGTTTATTTATATTTTACATCGTTATCCAATTATAAAAGATCCAGTAAAAACATGTGTGTGTCTATGCGTATGTACAAAATATACACATACATTAAAATTGTTCCTATTTTATTTATATAGAAAATCTAAGCTTAAGGCCATTTATTCCATAAAGGAACTAAATTTATACTATACTTGTCTCGTATATACATATATTATATATATATATATGAGATATTGATTAACTTGAATAGAATCTAATAATTATCTATCATTAAGTTGGTACAATAATATAATATTCACATATAAAATGTTGAACATATATATATATATATATATAAATTACAAAATACAAAGACATCCTATAAATAAAGCATTAAATTAAACAATTCCTTTTAATTTCCACTATGTGATAAACAACAACCCATTGCAATTATTATGAAAGGAAATACTTAAAACCACCACAGTATAGTATAGTATATATATATACAGTCTGTTAATGGAATATATAATTTATATCTATCTATACAATATAATATAGACATATATTTTTCGGTTTAGAAATTACTTTGAATTCACAATATATAAATAAAAGCTATACGCACTATATATAGGTTTTATGTGTATTCAATTTCAATGTTATAAATGTCCTTCGTATCGTATGCTGCGTATACGTTGTTGTATTTTATTTAATCTTATTTTATTGTATTTATTGATTAAATTAATTATTTAATTTGAAGAGAAAAACAATTATTATATTGGATTTATACGTTTTTATACATTTTCTAGCTATCTTTCAAAGGAAAGATTGTATAGTCAATATTGTAATCCGCTTAAATTGTAATAGGATTGTTAAAAGTGTAACTATTAGATTTTTCAGAAATTTATATTGATTAATTAATATAAAAACCTCTATGTGACCAAATCTTTCGAATTGTATTTTATAATATATAATATAGATTTACAACAAGTATATACATAACAACTTAATCAATCGATGTGTGAAATAATTATTTTGGAATTCATAAAATCCCCTTGGCGTGTTCGGATTCAACACTTCTTTTTTTTTATATTAATGTTTTCTCATATATGTTGTGTTCTAGAGATTTTTGATGGGACAGAATTAATATCCATATATGAAATAAATAACTTAATAATTTAATTTAATTATACCATCCATATACTGCTACTAATATGTGTGAGTTAATTTATTTTCCATTATATCCTTTTACTAAATTTAACAGATACTAAAATTAATGTGCTTAATATGCGTGTTGTGGGTGTATATATATATTTATTTCTTTCTGTTTGTCATATATTTAGGATATATGCTACAATTTTCATATAAGTTCAATAATAAATATTTATATTTTCTATAAAATTTAATTTAAAATTTAAATTTAGTAGCAAAATCCATCATTGAATTGTGTTTAACCTAATTTTTTTTTTTTTTATTTATATACACCTCCAATACACATACAAAATGTGGGTAGATATCATTATCACCTGTATATTTTTGCACTGTAAATATATTTCATTGTATACTTTGTTCATATATATTAATTTTCATATGAAAACAATAACATAAAATTATTTGCATATATTATTGTAAATTTATAATTAAACAATAATATTTTGGTGTATCCCATCAATTTATGTATTTATCTGTCTATATATAGCAATACTTTATAATATGGTAATAATTGTAACATTGTATATTGTATTGTAATAATCAAATCAAATTGTATATATATTGTATAATTTGACCGCATAATTTAAGTGTATAATAAACTAGCATGCATATGTTTAAAATATTTTAAAATAAATAATGTGGAAATTATGCGTATAATCATATATTAGTATATATATATATAATACATATTATTATATGTAGGTGTGTGTATATAATGTTATAAAACATATATTTTGTCCAAAAATAAATATATACATTTATGAAAATTAAATTTTAAAATATTTTTATATGTTATACATTTTAAAATTTTATACCGCTGCACATCTAACAATATATGTAGGAAAACTGAAATAATAGCCCACACATAGCTTTAAATTCATACTAAAGTGGAAATTTTCTGTAGTGAAAATGTTATACCGTCCATATGCAATACATTAATAATTGTAACTTCAATAAATAAATACAATTATACCCATATATTTTACATATAAAAGAATTGTACACATATGATCGAAAGGATTTTCTTTTTTGAACGTTTGAAACAACAATATGTATGTGCAGTAAAGTTATTAAACATAATTATAAATAAAAGTATTTCAGATAATTCTATTTATATATTGTAAATATGTGATTATTTATGGGGTTCTATCCTATCCCCATTAATATTCAGCATATTTTATTGATTATATTATATAAACCATATATATCATGAGACCATTTCTGAACATATAGTACATGACATTCTTTTGTATATTTCATTTTATTTATTTTTATACATTTAAAAGGCGCCAATCTACAAAATTTTGAAGTATTTTTTATTTTCAATTTATATAATTTTTGAATGGTTTTATGAATTCTATTATTAATAATATACAATTATATAATTATAACAATTAGTATATATATTATATATGTTAATATATTCAACACTTATTTATTATATATTATCGTATTACAGAAATCAAAATTGAACAGTTTATTAATTAATTGAATTTCATTTTTATTACTATTATTATTATATCGTCTGTTATATATACGTATATTATATATTTATTAATAAATCCATCCCTACCTATATACATATATTTTAATTGTCATAATCTAAATTAAGTAAAATACTTATAGTACAAAATTACATACAAATGGGTAAATATATACTATTATAATATAGGTGTATACATAATATATATATATTTTTACCTTAATAATGCAAAGATCGATTACTGGTGATAACAAATTCTGTAAATTGTATAATGTGTCGGTATTAAGTATAATATATATATATACTACCTGAAGAAAATGTATATTAGAATGGTGCATACAAAATGTCTCTTTTAAAAACCACCCAATGCACCGGTGTGCTTTAAAATTTGTTTCACTTGATTTTATTTCATTTATATCCAAAGAACTTTATACACAATATATTTTAGCCTCCGAAAAACATATACTCAACACAACATTATTTGGTAAAACGTATACAATAAATGAAAGAGAAATTTTTATTGCACCAACCTAAAACATATATGCGTATATCAAATACGTCTATACTATACATATATATATATATATATATAAATGCGACAAGCAAAGGTCTGATATATATATATATACACAATATATACTATGTATATTTAGTTCCATTCCATCAATTTCATATAATCTTCTTTGTAAATCTTTGTAAAAGGCACGTTTTATTCATATAATTTCAACTAATATACAATTATTATGGTAATTGAAATGGTCATTCATTAAAATTATGATTTTAGCATGAGGCTATTTGCTATACATATATATATATATTGTAGATATATAATTCATAAATAGTATATATTTAGCTTTTATTATATTATATGTTATTTAATATACATATATATGTATATGAGAGTATATATAATACTATTATATTATAAATATAAAATATGATTATGTTTCGTTTATGAACTGATCTTTGTATATATTATATATATATGTGTCACAAAATAGATAGGTAATTATTTTGTATATATGCATATTATATCTTGTATGTACAATAACTATTTACTATATATACATAAATATGTTACGTTATTATATATATGTTTACCTAATTCTATATTTATATATACATGTTTATTATATACCTGAAATTACATTTTATGAGCTTTATATATATGTATATATTACATTGTTTAATTTTACCATAATATGTATTATATTTATAATGGTGCTGAGGAAGGTTTGGCCAATGTAATACGCATACATATATATGCATAGATACATTTATTTAATAATTTATGAAATTTATTACATATATTATATTAAATCCCTAACATGAGAATTTGATAATACACAGTTAATTTTAATTATTTGATATACCACCATGAAAAGGAAAATTTATTGTATGTATACGTAGATACGTATATAAAGTATTAGTATAAATATTTATATTTACAATTAGTTTACAAACATAATACTTTTATATCCATACACCAACTATATAAATTAATTACTAAACATATATAAATATATGTATTAGTAAACAATAGCATTTTATTGTTGGTTATATGTTTGACCATTATTATATATTGGAATCAAACAAACCATAATATTAGTAATTTGAATGCAGCGTGCGTATGTGGTCATATATATTTAATTGAAAATTTAAAAAAAATACAAATAAATTATATTGGCGGACATAAATCGGATTGTAGAGTGTGTTGAACATGATAAGAGGTTCCTTGGAGTGGAATCTACAAGTCATGATTTAAAGAGAGTAGAAATTCTAAAACTGTAATCATTATCCATTATTATAAATGCTTTTAATGGGTTGTTTCATTATTGATATCGAATAGTGAATAATGTTATATGGATTAATAATGTAATAAATAAAATTTAAATTATAAATTCTTAAAGCAAACAACATTTTCGTTTGAATAAATATATTCATTAAATTTTATCTATAACTGAGAATATTATTAAATATATATATGGATTATTCATTGAACCTTTTTCTGAAATTTATATAAATAAAAATTTATAGCCAAACTTATATATTGTATATATGTATACGTACATATGCAAATTGATAAAATACACCTACACACAAACACACACACAAATGCATTTTACAAACCATGAAATAAAAAAAAAAATAAAAAAATTAAATTAAATTCAAATAAAATTAAAATTTCAATTATTCAAATTGTTCAATGAAGAAGGTATATATGTACTTTTATTTATAATAGACATTTTGACATAAAATCGATGTTATATATTTATATATGGTATATTGTTAGATTATCAAGGCAAATATATATCCCTATATAAAAATAACGTATATATGTGATGTCTATCTATTACTGTATATTTATATATATTTATTCTAAATAATGCACTATATTATACACGACCATTGTAATATATGCGAAGGGTTTTAAATATGTTTGGAAATATATTTTCTGATTTTGTTTAATCTTCAATTTATTCGTTTTATTGTCAAAATAATAATAATTGAATTAATAAAACGTCCGTAGCTCTATATATACACTATAATATACAAAACTTGTTACATCTCAATTGATAAATTAATATACTCCAGTGTAATTGAATAATTTCAGTGTATTGTTTGACGCAGATGCTATTATGGACATTATGGACCACATCGATTAACATGAGTTGATGATTAAAATGGTCATGATTGTTATTTTATAATGATGTCGTAAATACATTGTGGCATATATACTCTATATACTATACAATATATAATAAATGTTATGCAAATAATAAAATATGCTATATATAGGTTATAAGGATGTTGCCATATTCTTATGTTAGGATAAAAAAAAAACCATTATTTTTAATTTCTTAATGAAAGCAATACACTTTTATATATTTATTAGATGTACCACATGTATATTCTGCATCTGTATATTCAAATTATCTAAAAAGCTATTTTATATAACTAAATTTCAAACGCAATAATCATTCAAGTTAATATTACATTTGTAATAAAAGTAATTATGCAAGTAAATTCCATTATCCTTATAATATAATATATACAGAGTATCAGTATATACATATTCATGGATGGCAATATATGTGGATATGTTGAAAATGTTGATATCCGCACGAAAATTACATTTACATTCACATACTATATAAATAATTGTGTATATATACATATATATATTGTAGATATAATATATCCTTTTTAAATAAAAAATAAACTATATATAGAGATAGATACTCTCTATACAGCCATACACTATAATATTAGAAAATCTATTCACATATCTATTTGTATTCCAAACACAATTACATAAAAAGCTATTACTTTCAAGTGTGAACAAAGCTTTTACTTGATACATAACTTGAATATAACGCCAATATAAAGTTGATACGGTTTTTATCTTATAAAATAATATTGCATATATATATACCTATATGTAATTGTATATATTTTTTGTATATGTGTAAGCATCTTAATGGATATACTCTATATATAGTTTATCTATACATTGTATATAGTATTCAAATGATTGCATTTTACGAATTTTTATACTATATTCAAAATATATTTATATTACATATAAGAGCGCGCACGATACCTATATATTTTGAAATCATCACACGATTTTAGAATTAATTTAATTTAATGTGATAAAAGAAGTGTAATGGATCATAAAATTTGATAATTATTAAGTAATGAGTTCATTTCGTTATAATTTATATTTAATATTATAAATATAGTATTATAAATATACTACATATGAATCTTTCTGTTAACTATGTACATATAACATGTATAAGTAATAATAATTATTGTACTATATAAGTTTTAAGGCTATATAATCTATATAAATATAATATATACGTGTACCATATATATATAGTAGATGTTAATTAATATTAAAATTAGATGTTAATACATATAAAAAGAACCTATATAATTAAAAAAAACATATTTTTTTATGGTTAGAATGTATTGTATATTCAATTTACAACGTTCAAGTTATATTATATAAAGTTATACAGAAAGTATATTGGAAGTTATTAAATTTTTGCATTAATATTTTCCAGATATATTATATAAGCGATTTTTTATAAACTAAATATGTCATTTCGTGTAACGCAGCGTAGAATATTTATTTCTCTATATATCATAAGTGCACCAGAATTAATTTAAATTGTATTTCAAACTACATCATACATCCAATATTGTATAAAAATTCGACATTATATACCATATTTATATAATTATATATATACTTAACTTTATTAATAACTATATAAATATGCGATGATAATTATAATAAATACGCAGCTTAAACTTCCTTTTAATATATATTGTGTGTATACTTGCTATATATAACAATTATATGAATTCATTATATATTATGTGCTCTTTTGTTGTACTGTTTGTATAAAATATTATTATTTATTAATTAATATGTGGTTTAGTCAACAAAAATATATATTATTATTAAGGGAATAGTGGTTGCAAGTATTTTTTTTAAATTTTTATAAAATTTACACGCAGATCAAATGAAAGAAATCATGTAAATGCCGTACAGATACTATGAGATCGTTTAGAACCTAGTAAGAATGAAACAAAAATTTACAATGGAAGAAATGATTTAACATTCTCAACATATAATTTTTAATCAAAATCCGCATATAAAAATAGGCGACCAAACTAAATATTTCACATTACCCCACACTCCTCCATTCCAGAATATTTCTACATCAAATTATAGTATTTATGCTATATATAACTATATTTACGGAAAATACATTTCCTATATATTTTACATTTGCACACAATATACGAGTATATGTACTCCAGTTATGTTTAGGTATATAAAATATATATTATATCGTATACATTTAACCAAATTATTTAACTTAAGTTGAACAGTTAAGTAAATCAGTAATTAAATTTTCATCTAATTTATTGAATTTATGTTTTGTATAGATATATGGTAACAAACCTTTTCCAAATATTTTCCCATATTAGAGTATACGTATATATATAAATGTATGTACATTTTGAAATGATATAAAATTCACCTGTGTATCTATTTATTACTTTCATTATATATATATATATAGAAATATATGGTATATACTCTCATCTAAATATACATTGTATTATGTATATATGCATTTGCTTATTTAAACGTGTGCCTATTCAATTAAATGTATAATACGGTACGTGATGTATATTTATATACACTTAACAAAATATCGAAACAAGCACTATTGCGTACTGTACTGTATATATGGTAAGTGGTATATATGTGGGAAGAAATAAAATTGTACATGTGCATCTGCAGATATTGTACCAGTGAGAAATTGTTTATATTCTTATAAATATTTTATACTCTATGCTTTTTTTTACATTAAATTGGAACTTAAGCATTATTGATATCTATAATAATGAGGGTTGTAAATTATATTCATATTAATTTAAGGAGAAAATTGTTTGTAAATTAGTTATAAATGTATGTATAATCACTTATATGTGATATATGTGTATATATAAATCTTTTGAAATATTGAATTATATCAAAATAAAAACTAATAAAATGATCATATATATCTGTAACATATTAAGAGAATCTACTGTATATTATTTATAAATAAAATCTGTATTTAAAGGGTATATACAATGTATAAACAATGTATATAAATAAAACATTTAAACACACATATATATAGTAAATATCGATTAAAAATATTAATATATAAATTGAAAATGTTTATAATAACCAATATATTTACTATATCCTGAACGATAAATATACATTTATGAATGTATAATAATACAACGTTTATATATAATATACGATACTCTTAATAAATATGAAAATAATAAACTTATAATGGTAGCCAATATGTGTGTGTGTGTGTGTGAAAGTTTATTTAATTACAATATATGCAGTTTATTTTAAAAGTTAAATATAATAATTGGAGCAGTCATTAAAACATTAAATTACGTGCGTGCGTGGCTGGCGTGTATAATAATAATTATATAATGTAAATCTTTCATAAATTGTATAATAATAAATATAAATTAAAACGTATAAAATTTTGACAACATACACCCAGAGAAATTATGTGTATATTTACAAAAATATGTTACATTTAAAAAGATTCGGTTAACAGCTTATTTAATATAATATAATATAAATATAAATAAATGAATGCACGTGGGCGTGGGTGTGAAATATAACATAATTGCAAAATTAAAATTAAAATATATATTCAATTATTTTAGAGAAATTTTTCGCACAAACCATAAATCACTCGTTTCGATTATATATTTGAAAGTTTCCTTCAAATATTTCAAGAATTTAGATATTTATTTATTTACCTGCGTGCGATATACAGCTCGCGGCACAATAAATATTTTATACAAAAAAATATGTTGTAAAAAATAATTTAAATATTTTTTAAACTTACTGGCACGTATATATATGAAATATTTAATTTCATTATGATTATTTGTTTATGACTATAATCGCATAACTCAAATATTTTCATATATAGATATGTATGAATTGTATTATTTATAATTTATATATACAAAATAATAAATTACAAGTGTACACACACACATACATTAATATTTTATATATTAAATTCAAATTCCAAAAAAAAAACTTAACTTATTTTAGTATGGTCGTATGATATTAATAAATGTATATACATAAAATATATATTGTATAGTTATAAAACAAAATAATTTGTTAAAATTTACATTTTCTTAATAATATGAAGTATGAAATTTCATCAAAAGCATATTTGAAATTAAAAGTATATATTGTTCTATGTTTACAACATTTACTAAACCATATATATTATATATACAGAGTGATTCTTAGTTTTTTTTAAATGTGCGGGAACAATAAATAATGTGTTGATGACGGGGTAATAAAAATATACAAATTACTTTTACTTTAATTAATTTTTTCTGTACTGTATTATGCCTATATATATATATATATATATATATAATAATCTAAAATCGAGATGTCAATGGGTATTATACGTTCATATAACTTATTGTTAGTATGACCCTGTTTCTGCAGTATACGTCTAATCAAAAATTACAATTAATATATATATATATATAAAATGTATATGTTTGTTATTAATTGTTTATAAATCTAATGTTACAATGAAATGATTTTATATAATTTTCTTCAAGTTTTCTGTAGTCCATATCGTTATTAATAAATATATATATATATATTTTATTTTCAAGAATATATCCCTATGGCACTTTATACTTATAATGTTTGTAAAATATATTATTTCACATAGTTAACCAACCATGCAAAAAGATCAACAAGCAAAACACAAAACAATAAATATACACAACAACAATATGTATGGTGGTACTGTATACCTACCTTTAATATGGATGAATATACGAGAACGAGTATAATATTTACAATATATAAGTACATTTTGAAAGTTATATATAAAACTCAAACAAATTAAATGTATTTATTTTTTGACAGAATAAAAATGAATTAAAATAACCGGAAAAGTGTGGAAAATATGAAATTTATATATTCAGAACATAAACACACATAAACAGCATATAGCAATAAAAATTATAATATTTATCATATTTTATTTTCTATATATAATATTGAATGAAAATGAATTTTATTATTTATTATTATAATTGTTGCCCATTATATAATGTATTATTGTACTTATACAGACGCTTATATACTAAATCAACAATATAGATTAACAGAACAATTAGATTAATATAAATATATATATAATTATATTTAATTCAGGGGAAATGAAATCAGACTACACTTTTCGTTCGCAACCCAACCAAGTGAATCAGGCCATCATTCACAAATCCCTTTTCGTTCCCAATTGAGTAAAAGAACCAGTAATTGTCATATATACCTATATTTGCACTCTATTTTCCACATTTCATGCAATTGTTTTATATGCTGTCATATGCAGTGTCCTGATTGAAGATAATCGAACTACTGCTTGGCGTATATTGAACGTAGAACTGCAATCACACTTTAAACAATCCATAATACATATTGTATATGATTACCTGTTATAATATTTAAATTTTTAACAATTAACAATTCAATATATATATTATATTATCACATTTGCTACTCAAAATAATAACGTAATTAAGAGATTGTTTATTAAATTCTTTATAGAGAATGTATAAAATTGTTACAGAAATCTAGAAATATAATATGTATCCAATTACATAACAATGTTTATACAATAGTTAAATATTACAATATATATATATACCAGATTATATACAATTATATTTATGTTGTACAACAATGATGTCAATGTGCAAGGTAAGCATAGAAATACATCTATATATATAAACAAATTTAAATTCCAACATAAATATGTGTATATACAACTATATATATATATATATATATATACTCGTATTCTATTAATATACATAGTATTTTTGTTACTGTCGAATAAACAGAATATAATAAACAAAGTTATCTTTTCGTTAAATAATGGTGTGTATGTGCATATATGATATTATTACAGTGACATACCATAAATTAATACAGTTATCAGTTATCACAGATTGGACTTAAGTGTAAAATTGGTTTTCACAATATATACTAAAATATAATAATATAAATATTTGAAAAATTATTCAAAGGAATTTAAATATATTAAGTGGTATTTTCTTAGAAACATATTCATCATAATATATAACTACTTTGATATTATAAGAAATTAATTTCAAATTTTATTATAATGTTTGTCTATTGATAGATATTACAAAATACTCAAATAAGTCATATTTACACACATGTGTTATGTTTGGTATATAAAACATATGATAGTAAAGTTTTATCTGAATTTATATTATTTGTAGTTTATATAAATGTGATATTTATATTGTATTTTATTACATATATAAAATAATTTAATTAAGTTCAAACTTTAAATGTTTAAATTAATTTTTGATTAACTGTATACCATATATAATATGTAACTTAAGAAACGACCGAATATAAATTTATTTTGAGTCATAAGAATGAAGGTCTATTGCGTATATTATAAATTATTTATGAATATGTACAGGATGTTGTACAGCGATAATGTGCATATAGACTTTACACTAGATTTAAAAACAAATATATTATTCACACTCACTTTAGGAATAATAGTTTTGTACTTATATAAATTTAGGGTATATAGTTATAGTGTTTCTAAACAATCGGTGTAAATGAGATATATATTTTTTTCAAAATTGCAAATACAGCTTCCAACCGCTTTTACAACCTGTATTTATATGTGCGTTTAATATGGTAGATATATAAAATAGATCTAACTATATATATATATATATATATATAAATACATATCTATAAATTAGACATACGATATACTTTGTATTATAACATATATTAATATATAGATATATGCAATGTTTGAAAACAAAGGTTCAGTTTTACCTTACAAAATAGATTTTATACCGAAATTTATATTAGTTTACATACATTACATATTCGTATACGTGTATAGTATAATTGTATACTATATATAAGAATACTTTGTGTATTGTATATAGGTAATATATGGTATATATAAGCAAGGCAAAGGTATATACGTCAAAGAATGAAACCCAAAGGAAATTATATTAGACTGATTTATGTAATCCTTTACACACCAGGAAATAAAATAGAACGTCTTATACGACGAGCATAAATACATATATAAATAAATAAGAATGTATATTTATATGGAAATTTTTGATCAATAATTTTTATATATATAGACACTCAAAAGAATTTATATACATACATTGTCTTGTCTATCTATATATATATATAATTATAACTACATTTTCTATCTAACAACAGACAACATACTACTCCGCATCGAAGTATATAACAATTTACCAATTGTATTGTAATCATTATTTAAATATTTGTATTTACAAAGTGTCAGTATCAAGCGGCTGCTACGAATCCAAAATGATGTTCTTCTGAAAAATGTTTTTTTAAATGACGAATTAAAAAGGAAATATAAATTGCAGAATACTGCTATTTTCGAAACCACCATTCAAGGAATGCATTACAATCCATATTAATAATTGTGAATAATTAATCGTTTTAATAGTTTAATGGATTTTTACATTGTCAGCAAATATTGAAATTCTTGTGATAATATATATTTTGTTTTCATATTAAACTTGAATATTTAATTATTCGTAATTATGTATTTTATATATATATTATAGAATAAATAAATTATAATTATATATAGAAACATTAGTAACACATTCATACAATGGAAAATTAACTTTTCTTTGTTTTTCATAATTATATAATTCATTATATTTATGAATATATTTTCTGACTTAATATGGTATATAATTAATTACATAATAATTATTTTCAATTATAAAATACCATAAAAAATATGAAATAAAAAAAATAACATAAAATACCAAATACCAAAACAACATAGTCTCTTTAAAAACCGAAATATAAGAACAAAAATATTTATTCACACTATATTAGTAAAAATTATATAGTGTATGATAAAAATATACTCTAATATAATTACTATAATAATATTGAATTTTAAATATAAACAATCAAGTTTTCTTTTCATTAGACTTTTTTTTTTTGTTTATATATAAAATTAAAATAAATGAAAAAATATTATTTTACAATTTTCCATTATAATATCGATGTCTATTAAATATTTGATGTTCTAAATTCAACTGTTTATTATTTTATCTATGCATGCAGAGAAATAAAATTCTTTATTTTTGGAATAAAATCAGAAACAATTTATATTTTATTTTATATATATTTTATACATAACAGATTATAAATTTTTAAATAAAAATGACATGTGTTTTTTCTAGGTACGTAAACATTTTAATAAGTAAAATACAATAAAAAAAAAATAAATATAATAAACTTTGTTTTAGTTTGTCGTCGATCAATAAATTATTAAAAATGTATGTACCATTAAATAAAAAATATTTATTCTACAAACAATCGACCTTGAAATTTACCAATGATAATGGTTGCCGTAGGTTTACTACAACTTCAAAATTAAATTATCAACAATTTTCTAT
The DNA here is from genome assembly GCA_910594885.2 of Bibio marci. Classification (NCBI taxonomy): domain Eukaryota; kingdom Metazoa; phylum Arthropoda; class Insecta; order Diptera; family Bibionidae; genus Bibio; species Bibio marci. Next base: position 19,998,914 of record OU343118.1, on the reverse strand, counting down.
GAATAATAATAATAATAATAATAGGGGTATTTTTAAAAGCAGGTTAGTTAAATATATAATTAGGTAATCAATTATTTTTTTTTTCTTTTTATAATATGTACCTTCTTAAATAAATTATTATCTTTTCAATCATTTCAATCTGTTATTAAAAAAAAAAAAAAAATAATAGAAAAAAGGAAACGAAAATGCGAGGGAAATTCAAATTTAAATATGTATTATGTATTGTATGTTTATTTGTGTACATTGTATATGAAGGAAAATTTCGTGCATATGTCGTCCTTATATTTAGTAGTATATATTTTTAATATATATATTTATAGTAGAGTATATCATAAAAATAACCCGTACATGTATTTATGTATATCTATATCTTATATATATATGGCCTGTCTAATAAAATTATGATTGATTTTTATATTAAAATATTTCTATATTTACATATAATATCTTCATAAAATATAAGTTTAAAAGTAAAATTTTATTATATATTATATTTTTTATAATATTCATTTTGATGGACTTCTTCTATATTGTAGGCGTAAAAAGGAAATGTTTATAGTCTATCAACGACCACAATATATTTATATATATATTTTTTAACATATTGTGGAATAAAATAAACGGTGCGACAAGTGTAGCATTTATGGTATCTACTATTAGAGACATACATTACACTCAAATTGGTAAATAACTGAACGCATTGCGAAGTACATAAACCTTGGCCAATTGCTCTTATATATATATATATATATATACTTATATAAGAAATATATACAAACGTTTCCTTAATACCATTATTTTTATATAAGTGATTTTAGCGCCCATAGTTTGTTTTCATTCATTAATTCTCTAAAATATTTTTCTTTTAACTATTTCATTTCAAATATATATTTATATAGTGAAATGTTTATGGGAAAATATTATCACAGATATCTTTCTAGAAGAATTCAAAATACGACTGCAATAAATATGTTGGATGATCAAAGTGAGACAAAAAAATGTTCAACTACATTTGCACAAACAAGTAAATGTGCAGCTATTTGTAATGATATTGAAACATCAACCACCACAAAATTAAAGGATAAAAATTCCAATGACGATAATCAACAAAATGATAATTCAAATATTCGAAAAATTAAATTAGTAAAATTAGAATCGCAAATGTGTTGTGAACAAACAGGAAATATTAATGATGAAGAAAATAATATTTTATTAGGTCGTCCATGTTCACCACATTTAACAATATTTCATTGGCAACTGCCTGGTATAATGTCGGGAAGTCATCGTATGACTGGTAATTTCTTTTTTTTTTTATATATATATATATATATATACACAATTATATATTACGTAATACGCATAATATATAGAGGTATAATGAAAACAATAAATATTTATGATATAGCTTTAGGTATAAAGAATTATGTATATTATTATATTAATTATTTCACATATATATTGTATATATATAGGTATAATGCTATCAAGTTATAGTATTGTATTTGCCTTAGGAACAATAATTTTACCAAATAATTTTGAATATTATATGACGCTATTTGAAAGCTATAATATAAATTGGTATTTATTGGCAGCGGCTAAGGGGCTTATAGCATTACCATTTGTTTATCATTATGTAAATGGGATACGTCATTTGATATGGGATACTGGTAAACTATTAACTATGAAAGCAGTGTATACTTCCGGTTATATTATTTTTAGTATTGTTGCAGTTATAAGTGTATGGCTTGGTTTATTGTGAGAAAAAATAATAAAATTTTTTTCTCTGTTTTATGTGTAAATAATAAATTATAAATAATAAAATAATAGTATATTGTATTATACTAATAAATAAATATGGTGGTTTTTTTAAGAGTGATACAGTTTTCAATATAGTATCATTTCTCAAATAATACTTAATTTTTTTTCACCATTAATTAGGCAAATTGTCATAGCAAGCGTTCAACACTTTAAAAAATGGTATCTAGAGGAAAATTTTATTTAGTGCATGCCTAATTATATATCGAAAAAAAAACATTCGGTAGCGCAGTTGCACAAGCACCGATATATATTTATATATATTATATATATTAATCATGAAATATAGCGGGTTCAAATCCGCTATTTTTTCATAGGAAATTTTTCGGTATTTATTTTAATACTAAAATTTTTCTTCTGGGTGACCATTTGTTCATTGATGGCATAAAAAGAAAAACGGATATCTTTGAAAATATGGTGTTGGACGCTATTCAAAGATTAACAATGTCTGCACACACAACTATGGGCTGATCAGCCATATAAAAATAATAGTATTATGAAAATATCTATCTTTCGTTAATTACAGTACAGTACAGTACACAATTGGTAAATTGTTATATATTCCGATGCGGAGTAATTTACCAACTTGGTTGTAATGAAAGGTTTATTAGATGACATAAAAGCTCCACTAGGAGCAAAATATGAGTTAAAAAAAAAAAAAAATTATATATCGAATACAAAAAATGTGTATATGAAAATGGAATTATCTTTTGAAATGAGTTTTCTTTTTTTATATTGACGTTTGATGAATATATTGTTTTTTATTTTTTATATTCACATAAAAAAAAAAGATATCTGATGGAGCTTTTTTTTTTTTTTTGAAAATAATTCATATATAATTCATTGGTGCATGTAAATAATAATTAAATTATGTTTTGGTATTGGTATTGATTGTGTGTTATATATATAGCGTTTGTTATTTATAAAAAAAAAAGTTGTTATTATACATGTATTTAATGTAAGTATACCTGTAATTATATAATATAATTATTACATAATTATATTTCCAACATAAATAAATGTTAATATAATCTCACAACAAATTTATTATTCAATTGCAAATTTATGTAAATGATGCGGTAGTGCGGTATACTTTACACCTTAGGTTTAAATTTATTATATAATTTATAAATATTTTTGCTTTAATATATTTATAATTATTGTTTTGTTTTGTTGTTATATACAGTTGAACGTCGTTAAAATGTTAAATCATTAATTTAGGATAACAAAAATAAGATATATCTTTTTTTTTTTTTAATTATATTATTCTCGTTCATGCGAACGAAACTTGTTCGTATAAAATTATAAATGCACAAGCGTTGATATTACCGCGTATATATTGACGATATTCTACTGTACTATAAATATTGAGGAAATTTCCATTAAAAAAATATTATATAATGTTTATTAAAATAATAAAAGAAAATATAAAATTTCTCTTGAGAGCTTTTCATGGGTCGTTTATTGCAAATTTTTTTTTTATATCATAATTTATAAAATTTTATATATTTATGTAGTTATAACTCTAATGGTATATGTATATATGGGAAGCATGCTATCATTAAATTTACATTAAAATATTAAGTTCTTATTTTATAATATGTATATATAAATAAATATAAGAAGACTTAACAATATTTTTTTTCTATTTTATAGGCATATTTTCAATTATAAAAGAATCATTAACATTTTTTTTATATATATAAATCATTAATTGAATTTACTCAATTTTCCATTACCATTTTTTTTTATATAACATATATATGTAAGAATCAAACAATAGAATATGATGTTATATATTATTATTATTATTGCATATACAACAGTTGCGAAGTGTTAGAATTAGCAATAAGTTTTGCTATATCACTATATTTTTCTTAAATAAACTAGGTACGCCAAACGAAATTTTCCTGCGAAAATCTAATTTTATAAATTATCATGTTGTTGCTATATTATTGTACCAAATTTTTTTGGAAAAAAGAAAATATATACCTTTTTGATCATTTGCTTAATAATAAAATTAATAATAATATTAAAATTAATTAATTAATTAATTTTTTTTTTGTTTTTTTTTTAGCTATAAAATACGTGTGGATTCGATTTTGCGTTATTTGTGAAATGAAATTGCATATAAACATATGTAAAAAAGTAAAATCGACTGTATATACAGAATATTCATTCATCTGTTAAACCGGCACCTCCAAATGCGGCTGATACAGGAAAAATGAATTGGTGAGTACCCCTTTTTTCAGCACATTTTAAATATTCATATATTTTTGATTCACTGTATATAATTATATATATAAATATATAGAATAGATACATATATATATATAATTAAATTATCATACCAAATAATACCAAAAAATTTATCGATTTCATTATTACAAAATATCTATCAAAACAATAACACAAACAAATAAGGGCAAATGATTTTATAATTTTTCCTTTTTTTTTTATATGTATAGAATATTCACAAGTCATAATTTTGCATTTAAAATCAATCTCTTTCCATCATCCCCTTTAACTCTATATATTTTATAAAATTATATATATATATTGTATACATAAATTCACTGGCTATGATGATTTGATATTATTATAAATTCAAATAAACATATAATAAATTGAAGTGACTTCACATTTAGAAAACAACAAAAAAAAAAAAAAAAGTAAACATATTAATAAAAATGTCAGAAAAACTAAAAGCGGAACGGAATAATTATTTCAACAAATATATTTTCTCAATACACAAAGTATATGTAAATATTATGATTCTAATACCCAATGTATGTAAAATACAACCGCGCCACACGTATATATAAATATTTATGAAAAATTTGCGTTGTCATTATTATTTATGTGATTATGTCTAATATAATTTAAATTCATTAATAATTTCTTATCTCGTTTTTATTTTTTTTTATTTTTTATTTTTAATAATACTTAAAATCATTCGTTTTATATTATAATTCATTTAGTCTATAAGGATTAAGATAATCTGCTGATTAAAAAAAAAAAATAGGGTTGTTGCAATGGAGAATTTATATAATTTTAATATATTTCATCGTATCGTATATAATAAATTTAAGAATTTTGTTATTTATCAAATCTCTGCGATATTCTAAAAATATGAGAACGTTAATTATGTGGGGATTATATTTTCTGATTGTCTGTAAATATATATATATAATATATAAACAATTACACAATATTATGTTTTTAATTAAATTAATACTTATGCGGTTTTACAAATAACTACAGGATGTATACCCAGCAGGTGTTTTGCATTTAAGCATATATACAATATAATAGACGTACAATAATAACGATAAATTGTTCAATGTTTTCATGAACGCTGTTCAGAGAGTTTGGGTGATATCGATCTTAGAAAGTGGTAATGGGATGGAACAACATTTGATGATCAATACTAGCGATCAATATATTGATAATTTGACCAGGTTTAAATAACTCATAACACACGCCCTTATGGTACTACAAAATACAAACATTTTTCTGACACAACTTAATGAACAAGCCAAAAAAAAAATGGTTTATACTTTCTCTCTACGCTCACTACGCACTGAATGCTATCAATTTTGGTGTATGCGTTGTGTGGTGTATCATTTTCAGTGAGATTATAATATTATAATTTAATTAAAATATTTAATATTGCCATATAATTTATTTTCCACAAATTATTTTTCGAATTTAACTTCTGCAATGTTAGTAAAATTCGAATAATTATATATTAGTTTATTTAGTTTAAATCAAACTGTGTATATACATATTACAATTTAATTGCCAAATATTTATTATTATATACAAATGAAGTATATATATTTAAACGGATTATATATATTACAAAATATCTAATTATTATTTATTATCTACAGATGTGTGTATATTTATTACAAAATCTATTATTGGTTTACATTGTGTATAATATCGTATTTATATAAATATATAGTATAGTACATAACAAGTAATAACATAAATTATAAATCAATTGATGTGAATATATAAATTAACATATTTATGTTATAATTTATATATAGATAAAAATTGTATATATCTAAACCAGAAATGTTAGCCGATAAAAATTTATAGTTGTTCGGTTAGTTTCTCCTTAATATATTGCGATTGTGCTTAAAATTACCATAGAATTAATTTTAACAAAAATTTAAGATACAATAAAATATAAAGAAAATTAAAATCACGATGAATTTTCAAGCAAATGCTATATGTATTTGAAGTGAAAAGTTATTCATATGTATTAAATAAATGATTATGGATTATTTGTAATACTAGGTGTTTCGCAGCTACCGACTCTGGCCACCACCTCTGACATTAACTATATATAATATATATACTGCTACATTATTATTACTTTTTTTAATTTTATAACATTATTTATAATAATTGTATCCATTTTACAAATCTTTACGTTTACGTTCTTCATAAAAAAAAAAATCATACATAAAATCATTTCACTTCCGGCATTAAATATACAATTTATAAATCTATAAATAAATACGTCGGTATATCTTCTGTGTATAATATCAAAATTCAAGAATCAACATTATAAAATTTTCAATTTCTGTATGAAATAGAAAATTCAATCATTTTCATCAATTTCATTATTCCGCTCCGCACCATATACTTTTTTTATTTATAAATATATAAATATAAAAATTGTCTATCATTTTATATGTTTTGTAGAAATATTTATTATTATTATTATTATTATTATTATTATTATTATTTTATTACTATATAATATATATGTTGAAGAAATCCTGTATATGGGATAAAAAATATTTTTACTCGAGATATATATAGGTCGATAAATTTTTATGCAATCAATTCGAAATAAAAATCAATTACATTTATATTTTATTTGTTAAAATATTTGTGGAATTATATTTTTGATGTAAAATCAATATTATTATTGAAAATTTTTCATTTCAATTTTTGTATATTATATAAATGTAATTGTATATGTATTTGCGCGTAAATATAAATTCTTTAAATAAAAAAAAAAAATAATATTATGGTTACTTTTTGTCACCTATTTATATGATTATTTCCACTTATTTACATATTTCTATTAAAATTTCGTACGCATGATAGAGCTTCACGTATATGATATTAGCAAAGGCTTTACCCGTCAGAATTATAATTAATAAATAATCATTTGATTGAAAATGAATGTTTGTAAAAATCAATGCTCATCATCGATGTCTATAAATTTTCACTATATTTATTTATTTTTCACCATTAATAATATAGTTGTGTGTATTTAGGAAAATTAAAGAAAGCTATAGCTTATGTATTACTCTATGCAATACAAGAACCAGAATATCAGTCAGGTCTAAAAGGACATTTTAAGAGTCTTCTAGCTACATAATTCTTACTACAAATCATGCCATATCTCAATAACAATAAACGTGCCACGAGATTTATCGTTTCGGTATAGTTTTGCTATAATATCCAATGCCATTATTTATATGAACTACATGTTTGATTTGTTGGTAAATTTGGATGAAATTGAGTATGTTTAAATTTAAAATGAGATTAAATGCGGGTATTTCTTAGCGCAAATAATTTGATAGTCAGGGCAGTTATAAATTTACCATATATAATTTAATGTATCGGTTTAGAATATAATTTTATATGATTTTGTGATTTGCAAATTTTATAATAAATAAATGTTTGATCGAAAGGATCATTATGTGGACATTATAATACCACATATATACGTAAATAAGTATATAAGATATGGAATGAATATGTCAAAGTTATCAAAGGGAAACATTAAATTATTAAAATAAATAAATATATTATTTATAGCAAATATATAGAAATCCTATAGAATATATATATAATATGAAGAACGTCGAGAACATCTATACACATTTATCGAAACCTTTGAAGCAATAAATTTACTTAGATTTATTAGCACTTTTTGTTGTACTTGTATATATATTGTATATATATAATTTACATGTAAATATATATAATATATATTTAGTATATATACCATATAGTTAGACCACACAATTGCCATCCCTTGTGATTTAAACGTAATCCCTTTTTAGCATAAATATCACAAAACCTTCTTTTTTTTTTTTTTCTTCTTTTTTTTTGTCTTCTTAAAGTACAACCAGGAAAAGAAAATAAAATAAAATAAAAAAAAACAACCTAAACTTTTCCTTTAAAATTTTTTCCTGTACTTAACTATTACATCTACAGTATATATATATTCATATACCCTTTCATCTAAAATTTATATATCCAAACCGCACAATTTCCTCTTTCATTCGTTTCATTATGTACACCTATATTATATTATACTATAGGTAAATATAAATGTAGATATATGGAAACATTGAAGAGACCATATAGTATTATAACAATGTATTATGTGTGTGTGGGTGTACCTATAAGTAATCAATTATTTAATAAATCATAAAGTTAAAATTGACTTTTTACTTTCCTATATCTATATTTAGAAATATGCTATGGTGACTGTGATGTAATTTATATATATGATTCATTTTATCATCAATAATTCAGTATAAAAGTAATTTTTTAAATAGTAGAAAATGATAGTATATATACGGTATATGGTCAAATAAAGATATCAACGTTCGTTTTATAATCAATATATATATTAAATATTGAGTTTTAAACCATTTCTGCATAAATATTAAATTTTTCCAATCCTATTTGTTGTTGTTCTGATTTCAGCTGTGCAATTCTATTTACACAAAAAAATAATTGATGACTTCTGCATCTACACAGTAAAAATATATATTTATTTATACTAACTAAAAAGTATATACAAACACATATTATATATTAATATACGTACTTATATTAATCGTATTTTTATATAACGAACGTATAACTTTTATAATGAAAAACTTTTCTTTTTTTTTTTTTTTCGAAACACCCGCAATTATCCGTGGTCCTGAATTAATTGATCTGAACCAAGTATTCATCAAACTTATGGTTTATATATATATATAGTATATATGGTATATTTAATATCTTTATCCCGAATAATAGAGTTGTTGTTCTATATAATTATATATATATAATATTATATATTTTATACCATACCATTAAATATATGAAAAATGTTTTATATAGGTTTTCTTTATCCCCTTGATATTGGTCGAATTTTACGTGATACTGGTTGTATAATATACAAAGTATTTTTATATATAAGGGGTTAAAGTATTTCCATTGTTCTATTAGCATGACATTAACATATATATATATAAATACGCACAGTAATAAAATATGTATAAAAATATATATACCATATAACTAAAATATATACTATTAAATTTTTTTCTCTTTAATATATTTATAATGAAACGGAAAACTAATTTTATAATTGAACAATATGATGATGGATAAACTATAAAATAAGAATTGTCAAACTAAAATATACATTTGTTTCAGTAATAACTTTTTCAATTGATGCAAAATCGCTTGATGACAAATATTGTATATATATATATATATATATAGAAAACACGGTTAAGCTAAGGAATTATGTCAATCAATTTTATTATTACAATTAGTATTGAATGATCATTATATTTAAACGTTGAAATGGTCTTTTTTTAATAATACAAAATAATATGCATTCGCCTGTCTTATTGGTTGTATACATTTTCATTATTCACTCACTCACTATAAACATAAATTATTATAAGTCATAAAGATTATCTATATATATGTTATGTACAAATAATGCGTATAGATATATTTTGGATATGAATTTTGTTTATATATATATAAATGTTAGATGATTAACTCATATATGATAAAACATAACCTGCACCTACATGTACTCGTAAAATAATACATAAAATATAACAAATGTTTGGTAAAGGTGTAAATGTATTTATAATATCAAAAATTTATTATGTGATTACATTCATAATGTTTATGCTTATGCTAAATATGTAAAAAATACATAAAAACAATATATGTGTATACTTATGTTAATACATTTGTATTTTCATATCTATATTATATATGTAATATAATATAATAATGTAAAATATAAATGTGTACATAAAATAAAGCATAACGCATGAATGTTTATGCCACATTTATATTATATGATGATTACACCTATGTATTTATATATATATTTAAAAAAATACACATGGTATATATTTAGTATTATATAAAGTACAAATTTGTTATAAATATTAAATATATTAATATATAATATGTGTTGAACCAAATAATACGCTAAATTCATGAAATATTATATAATTAGAAGAATATTTTCTATATAACACTGCGGGGATATATAAATATTAAAATTAAACATTATATATATATATATATTGTTTATATATATATATTAGGTATAAATCCTTGTGTAATCTAGATGATAACAATATTGCGATATAATGCATACACATATATATATATATATACGAAAATATACATATGTATAGTAATAATTTTTAAGGAAAAACCCTAAAATTGTTCTCAACGGATTATTTTGGGTTAGTTTTATCATCATGAAATATCAAATTTAAATCTTCTATGTAAATATTATATACATATACGCAATTATGTATATATGTTATATATTGTATTATTATATACATATGTAGTAATATTTTACATAGGTATATATTATAAACGTATAATATTTATGTTTATTTGTAGAATATATATATATGTGTGCACTTGTGTAAATCTAAATGTAATATAAAATATGTATAAAATACTGATTCCAGTTTAATTAAGTTCTAATCTTGGGTTTTCTGCTTTTAAACCATATATTTGGATTTATTCTTTTTTTTATTTTTTTATATTTATATACTGATGATTTGCATATTAAAATAGTAAAAGTTTTTATACGTTGATTGTATTATAATATGTAATTTTATATAGATTTATTAAAAAAAACATAAAAAAAAAACACTCACACACATACATGTATAGGGACAAAGAATACTGTATATTTATAAATCTCCAATTTTCTATAGAAGAAAATTTTAAATTTTACTTTCAAAAATTATAGTCACAATTTTCCACAGACAACATATGTATTAGTAATTCAAAGAAATTTATGATACTGTGTTTTTTCCATCCATATTTTCCCATTTTAATTTTGACTGCACTGAATAATGACAGCCGAAAATTATGATGTTTAAACGCATCTATTAGACAAACACCTTCTACAACCGCCAAATTGTTTTTTAAATATGTTTTACGAGTAGTAGTAGTAGTAGTAGTAGTAGTAGTAGTAAACACCTACAACTACAAAGAGAATACATTCACAAACCTAATACCCATTATATGTGATAATGATGTTAACATAAAATATTGAGTTGAAGTTAAATTAAATGAATATCTTAGATTTATATAAACAGCTCACGATTTCAATCAATTTATGGCATAATACAAATGAAGAAAATGTAATTATTATTTCATTTATTTTCTATTATATATTTTTTCCATATTTATATATTTATTTATTTATTTATTTATTTATTTAGTTTTTCTGTACGTTTTTTTTTGTTTTTTTTTTCTATTATTTTTTATTTTTTTCTATAATAAATATTAGATTATTATAATATTATAATATATAATCGACAAACAAATTTGATATGAAAATAATGTCATTGAATGTTTTTCCCGTTTCTTTTTTCCTTTTTCTTTAACTATTATGTGTATATCTTACTGCATTTTCTTCAATAATAAACAAAAAAAAAAAAGGAAGAAAAACGTAAGAATAGAAAATAATGTAATAAAAAGAAGTAACAACAACAACAACAAAAATTATATTAAAAATGAAAACGTATGTATAATGTGATAAAAATTTATTTAGCGATATTCACATATAATAAAAGAAAGAAAAAACAAACGATGTTGGTGGTGGTGGTGGTGGTGTTGGTGTGTGGAAAAACGGAAAAGTAACCATAACTAAAGAAGGGAAAAATGACAAGAAAAAATAAAATAAAATAAAATAGATATAGTGGAAAAAAGATACGAAAATATATGTATAAAATTCCTTCCAATTTTGTACAATATATATAGGTAACATTACAAATAATATGTGTGTCTATATAATGTATAAATGTAAATATAGGTATTATTTTATGGCTTGTCTGTTTTTTTTTTTTTTTTGTCATGCCACACAATAACGGTAAATATTCCATTTCAAAAATAACCCCACCATTTCATAAATTTCCTTTATTTGTCATGCAATTTAATAGTATATGTGTACATTTGGGGGTTACATAAAAAATTCAATCGAATATTTTTCCGTATATATTATAGAGAATTATCCACCATTGTATACATCTATATATACTTTTCCTTCCTATATATATCCAATTCAGGAAGATATACATTTGTTTAATTCAGAAGTTCCAAAATATGATGATACATTTTAAAAGAAATAAAGTATAGAAATGCACGTACGAGTATATTTATAAATTTTCTATTATATACCAATATGTTATATTTTCATAGTTGATGCAAAATTTCTTAAAATTCCATTATAATTAAAGACTCTTGACAATATTATATAGAACAAATAGAGTACTTACTTTATAACCAAACAATTACTTATTAATAGTTATTATTAATAATAATAATAATAATTATAAGGGGATAAATCAATTTATACAATGATTTTAAAAATTTAAAACTATGTAAGATAATTTTACTATGTACTCTATTACATTTTTAATTTATAGTTATTATTTTAATATTAATATATATAATCAATTGCACCACCATGTTTTAAACACTTTGAAAAACTCTTCTGCATACATACCGCGACCGTATTGGTAAAATCTATTTTTTTGACTTATACTCTTTTACCTACATATACATTAATATATTCAATAGAAAAGTTATTGTTATGTTATATAAATCCTATTATATAAATATTTATACATGTAAATAGTATAATATAATATATTTATATATATATATAATATATATAATCATCTTAAACTGAATCAATCAAATTGTGTAGCAGGTGTAAAAGCAGTTTCATTTACATAAAATGCAAATCAAAATTTTGTATTTTATAATAATACAAACAATACTATGTTATAATAATATTTGCATGTACTCATCGTATATACCTATATAAATATATATATATATATTATATGTTTATATGTATATATCAATATTGTTTTGTACTTACATATGGCATAACAAATATTTTCCTATATATATATATATATATATATTTTCACAAAAGTTGTCATGACCTATAATATGATGTATGAATATACGCGTTTAGTATAAGGTATAAAAAAAATTCAAAATTTCATATATACACAATACATATATACACAAATAACCGGGTGATGCCTAGAAAAATATCTAACTCTATATTTGATAGCATGTTATCTATATAATGAGATAAGTATATTACATTACAACCTTTAATTATAATATTATTTATCCTTTGATCCTATACATTACATATTGTACTTAATAATACGATAATGGATGCTAGTAGCATTTTATTAGATTTCTATTTATTAAGACGTATAATGTAAATTTAATCAATTTCATGAAATGCGATGTAGCACTTCGAAAATATATCAATAATTATCCAATCAATGTGTAAATGCAAATATATAATATCCTAAGCGACGGTGCAGCGATTTAAAAAATTTTCTTCCATAAACGAATGGAATTTGATTATATTTTTATAAACCGTCTACAAATATTAAAATTACATGTTAAATGTAAAATAACTTTTTTATAATGATCTACTACAAAGTTAGTCCGTAGATTTCTATATATATATAAGATTCACCCGATATACATTCAAATCCATATATGAAAATATAATTTTTCCTTTTTATTGTTTATACTTTATATAGTATATAATAAAAAGGGATAATTTACTTAATATATTATGTTATTATATATTCATATGGAATATAAAGTAAAAATTACGAATAACCGACCTGTATTGAATTCGAAACAATTTATTAATTTCTCAAGCTGGAACTTTTTTTTTTCAGTGCATATATGCGACCACTTATTTATAATGATATATTGCAATAGTTGTGTTCAAACAGTTAGAACAAAAATCTCAACGTCCCCTTTTATATTTTTGGAAAATATTTCTAAAAATATATTTTTGCCGTGTATATTTTGGAAAACAAAAATTCTGTATACCGAATAAAAATAACAAACAAAAAGTAACAAACGAAAACGCCTATCTTCGATATATTAAAACTATATTATTGTATTTTTATATATGTACATTTACATATATAAAATATATAATATTATAAAGTTTACCTTTTCAAATCAATGATTTTACGGCATATATATATATATATACTTAAGTTAAATAATTTATAAAATGTAAGCCATTTATATTTGTATACATTCATATATTACGTAAAGAAAAAAAAACAACGTATATTTAGAAGAGAGATAAAATGTCATGATGTTAACGATTCTTTTATATTATAAACAAAGTATTTTTTTTTCTATTTTTATGCTTATGCCATTGAATTGTATACTTATATTATATATATATATATGAATAAAGAATTATGTATATGTATTTAAAATAAAACATATAAATTTGCATATGGTCTATATAAATCAGAATATAAAATGGGTTTAATGTTTTGTATACAGTTTTTATATTTACTCGCGTATATAAAATATATAATACAGCATTTATATATTCTTATCGCAAATATTTAAACCATTTTCTTTTATTATGTTTTAATAATAATAATAATAATAATAATAATAATAATAATAATAATAATAATAATAATAATAATAATAATAATAATAATAAAAATAAAATAAAAATAATATGTGTTCCCATTGGAGAATTCAGTAATAATAAAATAACTATATGCACAGCACTTTTCTTCTTTTAGCTTAATTATTGCTTAACGGATATATATATACACAGTCATTTTGGCAATGCAATAATATGCTTTTATATACTTTATGATATTTCCGATAAATTTAATGTGGTTCAGATGTAAAGGAATACAAAAAACACTTGTTAAAATGTTCGGGAGTTAACTATTCCAAGAATTATATTATATACAATTCGCACCGCACGCGTATTTGTAATACATGATATGGTGACAACAACAGAACGTTTGCATCAAAGAATATATCGCTGCTGTTAATAAAAAAAAAAGTGTAAATGAAGATCCAGAAAAAGGGAAATTTTTGTTGTCGCCAACAAAAACTTGGATTCTAAGATGTTCATAAAAAATGCGATACTCATGGCCAAGTGCTTTTAGAGATGTGAAACGAGAAATGTATGACTGTGCACACAGTGAAGCGAATTGTGTATTTGAAATCGAGTGTGTTTTAATAGAATTTTTTTTTGTATGTTATTACGACAGTTGACAATCTTGAATCTTAATGTCTTAATTCTATTAAATTACATAATAATTTGTTTTCGAATATATACAATACAATATAATAAGTAAAATAATCCAATTTCAAAACAAATGGTGACTTACACAAATGTTAAATGTAATTTACTAACGGCGGTTAATATACAATAGTTTACATTTTTGTACATAAAATATTATCATTTAAAACTACATATGTACGTTTATGTATAATAAATTGTTTACATCTTTATTGTTATATGTACAAACTTTTCTATATATATATAACATATTATTATACATAAATTTATTTATATGCTACAATATATAATAAAAACGTTATATAGCTCTCAGGTGTTTGTAGAAAGAATAAAAGCCCATTGCGCTGTCAAATTACTTAAATAAAGTAATCAATTTGAAAATACATGGTACAATATATAAGAAATATACCTCTATCTATATATATATATATATATGTAATAGAAAAATCACATTTACGGAGAGAAAATAAAAGTTTAAATCTTTCTTATACGCAATTTTTATTCTTATATATATATACAATATATAACTTTTCCAATTTTCCAATCCATTTACCGCGTAGCCTTAGTCGTCGTCATCGTAATCATTGTCGTCGACCATAACTCCTAAGTAGTATAGTAGAGCATATATAGAATGTATGAAATTATATATTTGTAACCACAACAAAATCAATTTGTTTCTTCTCTATATATGTAATTTTGAAATGATATAATAATATATATATATATGACATAAAAAATTATCCTTTTGATTTATTAAGTCATTTTCATGGATTAAATTGAAAATTTTTCTTGTGGAAAATGATTCTCTTTTTCTTTTTTAAATAACACACACATATATGTATATACCAAATTTCTTCAATCTCTATATACCAATATGTTATCTATAAAATGTTGGGTTATAAAAGCAAATTTTCAACAAGTTTTAGCACCCAACAAATCCTTGTAATTTTCCCCATTTACATATAATATATTTTTTTATTTTAGCTGTTCATTTTATCTATTTTTTATTTTATTTTATTTATATATTTATTTTTTTTTTGTTCTTAAGTTATATATTTGTGAGTATACTTTTTTATTTTTATACTTTTCACGAAAATTTATGCACACGCACACACATATATGTAAATATATATGGTATATATATATATATATATATATATAGTTAAAATGTATATAAGGTGAACATTTTTTTATTATATATGGAATATACAAGCAAACAGTGGTAATATATATATATATATATGATGGTTCTTTTTATAAAGAACTACTTGAAAATATAATATAGTCGAATATAGGAAAATTTTACACGTTTTATTTATTTATTCTTTTCTTTTTTGCCGTATAGCTCTTCAACATGTCTTGAATATATTTAAATATTATTTGTGACTATGGTATATACCATATATATAATATCATATAAAATGCAATTTAACATTCATATATATATACATAAATTATATATCTATATACTATATTCTCGTATTTGAATTTTCACCCATTAGATCAGGGATGCTCAACAAACTATAATTATTAGATTATTTCTCTTTAATAAACCCAATCGTTAGGAAATGAATTGAAAAATCATTGAGATTTTTGGATTGGAAGTTAATGTTATTATCCTATATGTATTTTCAGTTGCAGAAGAGGTCTAATTGTGACGACTTGTTAAGAATTAATTTTTTTCTAAAATATACAAAAGTACACGAAAAACAAGATTCGCCTGAACGATTTCGTACGACCATATAGTAGGTACGAAAATAAAATTGTTCTCTCGACGTGTTTGAATCACACTTAAGTATTCATTTTATCGTTCAGTTTATTAAATATATACTTATTTCTAAAATCTATATATATATACCATAAATAAATTTATAAGCGACGAAAGTTACAATTTTAAAAGATATCCTGAAATTTTATCATCTCGACACTCGACGTATACATATAATATATATATTATTATATATTATATATTATATACAACTACATAATATACATATATTTTACGTGTATATTTCCAAATATGTTTGAATATATATATATATATATATATCTTCAAATGAATGTTATATATATAGTTATATATAAATATAATACATATATGTATTATATAATGTAAAAATTCAACGAATATAAATGTTATATATTATGTATATCTTTTTTCTGTATATATATATATATACCATATACAAGTTATATGCACGTATATAAGTTATATATTAGATGTATAAGTGGTATATGTCTAACCTTGTGACATTCTGACATATATAGTCTGAAATGTATATTGATGTCAGAAATCTGCTTTCATTTGAACGGAAACAGGTCGTGTGTTATATTAGAATGTATTTTTCTTTCCTATATATTTATTATTATATATATATATATATATATGTACGAGTATTGTATTGCATATAATATCACCTTATATATACAATATATATATATATCGGTATATAAATAATATATATATTTGATAAAAATTTGAATAATATTTTATAATTTAAAATTCTAATATAAAATTGATGGAAACAGAAAACCAAAAAACAAAAATATATATAAATAATTTGAATATAATAGATATTTGTGTATGTGTTATATGTTAAAACATAATTTCGAGGTTACGAGTTTTATATACGTACCATATGTATTTATATATATATTGTATATGAAATGTGATTTCAATTTAAACTAGGAAAAGTAATATGTTTATTCAAGCAAAATATATATTAAGTATATTATTATTATTTTAGATTTGTCAAAGATAAATGTATGTAAAATATACACAAGACACAGTCGAGAGTAGAGTATATATGGATATAAAATAAAAGACCGCAAACTTAAGATCAGCGAATTTAAATTGTTTGATATCATAAACTAAACAAATATATATATATATATATATATATGAATTTCACTGAACATATTATATCTCATCCATATAGAGTTTACTATATAATTGTATATTGGTGTAAAACTGTTTCGTTAATTTTCAGCATATCTTATAAAATACAAAACGCCATGCACAAAACATATATCATATTTAGCAATTATTTTATTTTCTTGAATATAGATTTTCAACATATTTATTATTAGTTGAATCTGTATATATATGGTGCATTTATATACTTGCAGACATATAGAAATTACGCCTAATTTGGAATAAAGTTATTTATAGTTGTGCGTTTGCTTTCATAAAACATTTTATATACATAACTTAGGTGTTATAACTTTTCAATATAGTTTTTATTTAATTATTAAAACTGTTGCATATAATATAAAAGGCAAACGATATACGTTTGATATAAATGTTATCAATAAATGATGTATTGTTCATATATATAAATAAATTATATATATATAACTTTAAGTTACATATATAAATAACATTGTATATATATTTTACAAAGTTTCTATATACTAAACTGATATATAATTTCATATGAATTATTTATCGTTATTTTTTGTATACTCTGTATACTGTATTTTGTACATAAGTATATAATATACATCCTTCTGCACATGTCCTTATAACACTATATAATATATTATTTATGATGTAACTGTTATTATAACTATTATATGTGAGTATATTATTTTATGTATTTATAAATATATGATATGATATTACAGTGCATTAAATTCGTATTATCCCATAAAAAAAAAAGAATGTTGTTTAAGTATTATGATTAATTATATTCGTATTAATCACTTGAACCACAATATCGGACTAAGAAAATCAAGATTATATTATAATTAATATTTTGTGTATATTTTATATTTATATAAAATATTATGTTTAATACACGAGTTGATATTTATTTCATATAGTGTGTGTATTTATATTATTTTTTTTTTTTATCGATTTAGATTATAAATACTAACAATAAGTATATATACTATAATATATATATATATAGTAATAGTATCTATAGAAAGAAGGAACATTTTTTTTTTATATAAAAACTTATATTTATTTATTATGAATTATGATAGAAAATAATACATGCGAGATTGTCATAATATATAATATAACAAAAATTGTGTAACAAAATTGATGAGTCATCATGTACTAACTTATTACCTCAACAACTAATCTTGTTTATATAAGTTATATATTCTCCAAACAACTGACAAATGATAATCATTCTTTTAGAAATCATTTTATATAATATATGTAATAGATTATGCTCGTATGTTTTGTGTGTGTGTGTGTGTGTGTGTGTGTATATGAGTGGTATACGAATATAATAAATATAAATTACGTATAATTATTATAGAAACAAAAAAAAAAAAATGAAAGCTATATACTTCCAAATTAAGATAGAATGGTGTAATATATTTTAATGTAGATATATAGAATATATTTATATATATTATATATTATATACCTAAATTATATAATACAAAGACAGAGTGTATTAAAAGATATCAGTCAACGAATATTGTATATAATACTAATTTTAGTAGAAATTATAATAAGACATTTTTTTTTTTTTAATAACACACCTTATTTTTATAAAAATTACTCAAAGCTTTAAAGTTTAAAATTTAAAAGGTTTTGTTTAAAGTTTAAGCGTACTAATCATCACCCAAAAATTTTTTGTTGCCTTCTACGTTAAATTTATTTTATGGAAATTAGATAACATTTTTAATTTTCAACATTCCATTTGACTAAGGCAAACTATAAGTGAAATTACGAATATTAATCTTTTTAAGCATATGATATTATTGCAGTATATATATCGCAATTTATAAATCATAGAATTCAACATTACTTTGCGATATGTATGGTGGCTTTTAATAAAACCTGTATATTATATTAGGATTATTTTCTATTTTTATTAACATTATAGCTTTAACTAATTATATCTGGAAAAATATATACTCTTATATAATTTATATTGTCGCCAGTCGTCTTTATATATATCAATGTTAAATGGAAAAATAATAACATGCATTAAATGCATCTTAATTACTATATACATATAAAAAGGGTGTCACGATATTATTTATATTAATAAATTATAGAATTTAGGTCAATTGGAAAAAATCGATATATAATAATATATACCGGAAATTGTAATAACTTCAGAATGTACTTTGTGTTGTGCTATATACCCGTTGAGTATATAATTATGCATGTACATTACATATATAACCATCACTCATCTATGTATTTTCACATGGCAATTATGTACTTTACTTCTTTCAATATACATAAATATTTCACAATGAAAAAAATTGTGTGAAACTGCAAGATTGAAGATAATCGCCTTTTCATTTGAATAGTATAATGTAATTGCATAAGGCTTATAAGAAAAATAAGTAACAAACAATATAAATTTATCCCTCTTTTATATATACATTTGGTTATATGAATTATTTATAATAATTAATTATATGTTGTAATCGTTATGTTTATGTTATTTAATGATTCTTGTGTTTCATTAAAATATTAATTATTAATTAATATATATAATTATGGACTAATCACTCATATAAAAATAATGAAATTAAGGAAACATTTAAGTTTCTATAATTGAACACCAATTGGTAAATTATTGTTATGTACTTACATTCCCGCATGCGGACAAATTTATAAACTTGATTGTATAATGAAAAATTGATTCTGAGTTTATTCAAATATAAATTGAACAAAATTTGTTTAGAAATTGACTAAAAATAATGATCAATAAATATTATAGTAATATATGTCACGGTGATCTGTATATATATATAGCTATAAAATTCTGCAAAATTCACATGAAAGTGAGTGTATCTGTTTATATAATATAATTTGGTATACTTGGCTAATTATTGTCAACCTTATTTATATATATAAAATTATAATATATATAATTTGTATAATGAGATACTAAAATTAATTTGTTTACACCCATAGATCGCCATTTATACGTTTATAATGTTAGTATTATTATATTACGTAGTATACTAATAAAATTAAAAAAAAAATAATCAGTTATAAATCAATTTTAATCACCTCATCAGTATACGCACGTCGACCTACCTTTTTATTACTATTATAAGATAAAAATAGTAATAAATATTCTGTTATTCTAATTCGAAATGCGGTTAGTGTCAAGAAATGGCATGACGACAAGTATATGCTCTATATAATATATAGATATAATAACGTATAATAATAAATGATATTGACCCAAATAGAAAAATAAACGATAAGATTTATTACATATTTTAATATTTATATCAATTTTTTTAAATGATATTAATTTGTATTTTATTCTCGTTAAAATGCAATACCGATATATGTGTTTATATTTACAATATATATATTTGTAGATAATATCTTTTGTGTTGTGATAGTATTTATATGTGATTTAGATATAATAAACATATGTTCTTTATCAACGCTAAAAGCAATATTTCAATTTTCCTCTTTTTCTTTCTATCTAAATCTATATTTGTATATATAAAATATGTATATACTTTCATTTCATCATAATATTGAAACGTGCGTATATATATTTACTATATAATCTCATAATTTATGCAAAAATTCATTTTCAAAATACAAGAAAACTTTATTAATCTTTTTTACATATTCTACGTATGATACATGTAATCTACTATATATTATAGATATATACACTTATATATTGTATATACAATATATGCCAACAAATAATACACCATATAAATATTCATATATATATTTCATTTATATATAAATAATATATAATTCTATTTGTTTGTATACATAATAATAAAAATAACATTTAACAATGACTGCATATAACATACAGTATTAGTTTCTTGATGATCATCATATAACGGTGTATATTGTATTATATGTACGCACAGGATAATCGAAAAGTATAATACATAACTCCAATATTAACGTTATAATTCCCAATAGAATAACTCAAAATCTATTTAATATAATATACCTGTAGTATAATCCCAAATGTATAATCCATCCATTGAGGTTGAAAAACTGTTGTATACATGTATCGAAAAATATCAAATATGCATTTAAGGCATCTCATTTCAAATGATTTTGAAAAATTAGAATTTATCATGCGGGATAGAAACAAAAACCAAGATTGACACAAAATACGACAATTGTATATATATATTGTTAATAGAGTTATAAATTATATCATTCAGTTAGTTTATAATAATGTATTGTAGGTAAAGATAGTAGCGTTTCTCAAGTACAAATCCAACGAGCCAATAAATAAAATGTACCGCATATTTAAACGAAATTCTATTATTCAAATCGGATTCTACTGTAATATGCAAATATATAGGTGGAAAAAGAAAATGTTGAACAAAATTTAAATCTAAAGAAATAAACATATTGTATAAATATGTATTATACACATATACTTAGTACATATACATATACTGCACATACTCATAAATACATATATTGTTTGTCTAACTAAATAATAAAATAAAATAAAAGTAGGTCATTAAATGTATGGTATAAATTGTATATACCATATATTTTCTTATATTCATATAGATAAATTCGTATAATATAAAAGCTTTTACTCCTCGTATATAATATGAAACATTTGGATGTTCATATGCAGTTTTAGATTATGTGTATGTATTATCAATGTGAGTATTTTAGTTTTATTCAATGGATAATCATGGAATAGCGTATATATATAAACACAATAGCTCTCTATCTATGCTAAGCTAAATAGATCAGAATGTATGTGCCAAATGCTACTCTATATATACTTCTTTATTTATTGTATTTAAAAAAATGAATAAAATGGATTTTTTTTTAGAAAATTCACATTGAAGAAAAATAATATGATTGTAGCACATACAATTTAATAATACACTTCAAAGCTCGATTTTTTTTGGAAAAACTAAATGTCAAATCATATGTATTGCATATACAATAGGCAGCATAAATGGTATATGTGTATATTATATAGCTCCTATTATATAGAATATAGACATATCACGTTACCTATATATATATATAAATAATACATTATATTTTTATCATTGAAATTTGAATGTACCACATAGGTATACATAAATTCAGTATCTCGTGTGTTCTAATTTTTAAAAGAAACACTGCACAAATGTGTTGTAATATGTAATTAATTTGATATTTTTATAGATGGTGAATGATGTAAAATTTATCATAACAAACTAATATTACTAATATTATTTTTAATGTATTTTATCCTATATTCTGTTAATAATATAATACAATTTATATATGTGTGTTTATACATACAGAATAAATATTATTTACATCTTCTCTCAAATGTATACGCAATTGGTATACATACCGAATTTTTTATTACATATATTCATATATGTATTCGTCTGACAGTCGCCCGTTTATATATATATATATAATAATGTTCTTGAAAATTAAAAGTTACTCAATATTGAATTATTGAAGCATATACCATAAATACAAAATTTTATAGAATATTTATAACTAAATATCCATCTATTATATATAGATATATATATATACGCTGCTCTATACAATGTCTAATTAATACGTAATACATGAAATGATGACATAATGAAAAGTAATCAATTTTTATTTTCTTGTAAAAAAAATGATGCAGAGCAGTAAGATTTTGGTGTACTATGAGCGCTGAAGTAGCTGATTGAAAATATAACCAGACAACGGATCGTTACCAACAACAATTTTAATACAAATAGAACCGTGCAATGAAACAAAACCAACCACAATATCGTGTATCTAAATCGATTATAATTCCAATTTCATTGTGTGTAAGGAAAATTTAATGTAGCCAAAAAATTGATTATTTTTCATTAACCCTATTATTGAAAATCAAATATTTTCTATTTTATTCAAATATTGTATACATAAGTATTTATAATTTGTACATATATACATTTACAGAACATAATAAAATGATGAAGTAACTCGGGGAAAAAATAAAAATTATATAGTACAGTGCGCCAGATGCTATTTTGAGAAAATCTAAATGAAAAACAAATATAAGACGTATAGTTATATATAGAATAATTTTCTTTTTATTTTTATATGCTGTTATTTTTTTTGTTTTTGTTTTATATTTTGTTTATTAACTCAGGGCATTTGGTATTTTTATTCATATTTCTTTTCCTTATTTATAAATTTTTCCGAAAACATACACTTCTTCTTCTTCTTCTTCTTCTTCGTTTTCTATTATACCTTTATATTTTAATCATTTCTTTATGTTTTCTGTTTATTGTTTATATTATTATTAAATTTTATATACGTGCTTCATCTTAGCCTGCGTTAATGAATACACAAAATAATATATTAATAAAAATATTTAATTTATGCTGTGGGTGTGTGTGTGTGAATGTGTATTACTCTTAAAAAACATAATTTACTAAATGTTACATAATTAAAAAAAATTTTATTTTATAAATAGATTTATCATTTAATAACGCTTGAATTTATCTATACAATATATGGTATACACATATATATACAGTGTCGGTTCTCGCAAGAGCTTTTAAAAGCTTATTATAGTGATAGCTAAACTTGATTATGTTCTCATATATATATAACAGATGTTTTTATATTCATGTGACAATGCCAAACGCTTCGAAGATTTTGATAAAGTGATTGTCAAAATGTCCACCAGCTATTATAATTTATATATAGTTTTCTAATTGTATAAGTAATATATAGTATTTAAATACTTATATAGTAATTGTATAGAGAATGTATACTATATATATATATATATACCAAATCGTTTTATCTCACCTCAAATGTTCCCATGGAAGTAAATAAAGGAATAAATTTAAATAGAAATAGATTTATATATAATATATAAGCGAAATCCTTTCCCCTTTATCGTATGGTGTATGCATAATATGATGATGTGAAGTTAACATAATAAGTTTTTTGTTATCGTATGCCTGTTACGATTTTATTTTAATTTGTTAAAATATAAACATATATAAGTTCAAATTTATGGTATGCAGCAATGGTTTATGTTATAGAAATTAGTTTATATATTTATCATCGCAGCTATATACAATAATATATTATATATATTTATGAATTGTATATAAATTCAAATATTCTCTGTACTGTTTAATATAGAATTTATATTAATTCAATGAAAATATTATATGTTCTCATTCCAACATTTCGGATTTATTCATAAACCGATTTGCTTTGATTGAAACACTAGAATTTTTTATTTTTTATTATTTTTTATTATTTTTTTTTTGTAACAGATTGAAACGCAAAAAGTATGTTTTATTTTTTTTTAAGTATATGTATTTACATATTTTATGTTTTTTTTTTTTTTTTTTGTTTATATTATTTTTCATTATGTAATTTAAATTTTAAATGATGTTGATGAAAAACCTTTTTGTGTTATTTAGACTTTGATTTAAATAATTCTTAAATTTAATTATATCTGTGTGTATGTATAGGCCTTACCTAATATTAGAATATATTGAATATTATTGCATATATATTTATGTTAGATAGATAATTTTCCGGTTTTATATAATCATTAAAAATATATTATATGAATCATATTTAATATTTTATACAATAAACATAATTTTTACCCAGAATTTATATGCGTGAAAGAGGATGTGAGATTTGTAAAGAAAAATAAATTCAATGTAATAAACTAAAACTATTTTAAAACAGTTGACGTGAGTTTTTCTTATATATTATATACAATATATTTATTAATAGTTTATTATGCGTATTATTGAGATTATGTCACCAACCAAAATTCAACATATATTTATAAAGAAGAACGGAAAATGATTAAATCATCGATAATAATTTATTAAATTATATGTTTTGTTGTATACATATGTTTTTATTATATATATTCATGTATTGTATAATATAAATGAATATGCTTTATATTTCAATAAAATTGTCTTATATGTGATATATAGAACTACACCCTCCCTCTTTTATGAAAATTATTATTAAATTTATATGATATTTTATATTCTATATGGAAATCATAAGAAAAAAATGTAATATATTGATATTTCACAATTTTCCTTATAACATAACTTCTCATTTCCTTTTTCCTTCATCGTTATTTCGATATATTTTATATATTATTATATATTTTATAAATTTAGATAACAATTTCTGTTTACAAGTTCATATAAAGAAAAAAGAAATTGATTTTTAGTCAAATTTTTTTTATTAACGCAGATATTCGCGATAATTACCGCCGGTCCGGAACAAATCAATTGAAAAAAATAAATAAATATATAATATATTTTCCTTCCATATATTATTTAGCGTCGTTCAATTATATGGTTTTAATTTTCTAATTATTAATTTTTAATTTTTTTTATTTAACGATACTGGCTATTGGGTAATTTGACGATCTATCCGATATAACCATTTTTTGTAAAAATATCGGGTTTTAGTTTGGTTAGGAGTCAAAATCGCAAATTGATTCAATTTCTGGAGTTTTCTATATTTACAAATATAAAGATATTACAGTTTCGACGATTCATCAAAAGCAGTGATTTAGAATTAAATACCAATAATTATTTTAACATTTCATGAAATAGTTATTAATAAATACACCTTTATGTATATAGCTTTCATTTAAAGAATTTGATATTTTCGAAGATTATAGCCAAAAATTTAAATAATATTAAATAATATCAAAGGCGATAAATTTATTTTGTAAGCAAATTTCATTACTATATAAAAGTACATCAAATTATTAAGTCATCAGTAAGCGTAAGTGACAACATCTATTGGAATAAATTTCAAAAAAGAGCAAATTTTTAAATTTGAAAATTCGTTAAATTATAAATAAAATTTCGATAATAATAAAAAATAAATTTCAATTTCTTATATAGCGAAATATGTTCAATTGTTTTTTTTTTATATATATATCTCATTTGTCATCACAATTTTTTATGTCACATTTATAATTTCGATTTTTATTATTGCTAGTTTTTGTTTGGTTTGTGTCACGTCGTAGTAAATGAAAAATAGGAAAAAAAAAAGTTGCATATTCATCATTTAATTATTTTATATTTAATAATTAATGTAAGTAGATATTTTATTATTTTAAATTTATAAACCGAATATTAATGTTTAATATTATTTAAGTTTTATTTTCTATATCATAATACAGCGTTTAGTTAATGTGTGTTTAAAAAATGCGTACATTAAATTTTACCTTTTTTTTTCCTTGTCT
The DNA here is from genome assembly GCA_910594885.2 of Bibio marci. Lineage (NCBI taxonomy): Eukaryota > Metazoa > Arthropoda > Insecta > Diptera > Bibionidae > Bibio > Bibio marci. The sequence goes on along the minus strand of OU343118.1, from coordinate 19,971,452 downwards.
GTTAATGATGATGTGTGAGTGCGGTGCTCATCATTTATTTATATTTTATACATTAAAATATTTAAATATTGTAATTGTTTTAATTATTTTAAATTTATTTGTTTCACAAAAATTATCTAATTATTCAATAATTAATTTTATTAGAAAAGATGGTATAGATTTTTAGTTTTTTAATAATTGAATTTTGATTTTTTCCAATATACATGCGCAAAAAAAAAATGCTATTTTGTCTACGTGACGCCGCGGTAACAGAAATGTAGCATTTATTGTTGTTGTTATAGTTGTTTTTCTTGTTGCTGCGCTTTGTTATTTATGTTTAAAATTGTACCAAATTATTTCGAAAATAAAAAGTAATAAAATAAATATATCAAAATTCATTTATTTCTTTTTTTCTCTTTTTAGCTACGGCAAATGTGTGTCGCGGTTCGATTTTGTTATTTGTGAAATGAAACATTCAGTTATGTGCAGAATATTCATTCTTCTGTTAGCGGCTCCTCTGTTACGGCTAATTTAGGGGAAAGTGAATTGGTGAGTACCCTTTTATTTATTAGATTTTATATCGTTATTAAATAATATATATAATATATATGACTTTAATTGTTTATGAAAAGTATACTTGCTATATTTTACCTATATTTTAATTTATAACATAAGAAAAAACTATAGTAAACTTAACCAATTGTATATAAAATACAGACAGTGTCAAAAATATTGAAGCAAAATATTCGTCATAAAAGTTTTGTTTTATGGTATTTTTATGTTTACCTTGTTTACATGTACGCGAAGCCACTGTATGTAAACCATATATTATTTTCATATTAGCCATTGCTAATATATTCACAATCATTTAACAAATTAATAAAAAGAAATTTATATAAAAAATTAAATGCATGTAGAAATGAATGTTCTTTAAATCTGTAAATTGGCGTATGTAATAATAATAAATAAACTGTTCAGAAACATAAAAATAAAAATAAATAATAATTAATTACCTGGTGCAAACAATCCAATTAATCCAATTAATAAAATTTGTTTATACATTTTCATATTGATCATGGGTTGATTATTATATTACTATTTATCTGCGCGTACAAAAAAAAAACACACATACACACGGAATATATCTCCTTTTGCGATTGCTAATAAATATATGCTATTACATATACGCGTTTTGTTAACTTGTTTGTTATTTGCTAATTCATATTTCAGATTGCATATACACAAAAAAAATAAAAAAACATATGAACCTAATTAAAATTTTTCACTTGAACACTTTTTTCTATTTAAATGTTATATATGTTTTTCATCAACTTTTTTTTTTATACATTCTTCACTAACAATAATAAACACAGAAAAATTTTGAAAAAAATTTGAATAAGAAAAAAAAAAATAAATAAATAAATAACAAACAATATTTTAAAAAAGTATATAGAGTCGTGTATATATATTGTATATAGATAGGCACACACCACCATACAAACAGTATATTATATAATATTTATTAGATGAAATATTACACAAATAAAATGGAAAATTTTTATTTTCTAATATTAGTGTGCACACGTTTTTTTTTTTTCTTTGTTAATATTATATTTAAAGTTATATTATTTCATGCGTGAAAATAAAAAGGGTAATACATAATATCAATAAATTACACCATATTTTTATGTACGAGTATTTATATTTGTTGTTATGTTAGTTGTTTGTTGTAATGCTGCATCTTGTAAGAGAAAAATTTTGAGGGTTTTTATATATATTTTCTTTCTTTTTTTTTATGATTTGTGAATAATTTTTCAATTTTTCATATTTTTCTGTATAATTTTAAGATTTATATTTAAGTGGATGCATATATAAATGTATATTATTCAATTTTAATGCATCATAAATATAATAAATATTGTATATATAATATATAAATTATATAATATATATAATGTTACTGTTTGTTATATATAAATATATTAACGAATATTATCGATATATTTGTAATATTTTATATAAGCAATGCCATATGTAAATAAACGACAGAGATTTAACAAAATTGCGTTGACATACGAATACGATGAATATATTTAATTGATTAAAAACAGTATTGCCTGTATTGTATAATTGTATAATTTAAACAAAATTATAATCACAATGGTATAAAATAATTAATTACATTTATTTAAATAACCTCGCATATATAAAAATAACGTGATGAAATTAAAATTATAAACTCGTATATATATATAAAAAAAAAAAATTATTCCAAAAATAAATATTTAATAAAACAAATTCTATTAAATATTATTCACTTTGATGTTATCCAAAAATAATATTTTCATTCGATATTTTTGCTTTTAAATCTAAACACAAAAAATTATTATAATAATAAACGAATGAAAATTCGTACAAATAAAATATGTGCAAAATTTTTTTTACATATCTTATTTTATTAAAGTGCGAGCATATTATTACATATATACGCCAAAGTGATGAGTGATCCATTGTAAAACGACTTCGATTTATTATTTAACTTTAATTTAAATTTTAAACCAAAATATCTATACAAAATTGTTTCTCCAATAATATTGTAAAATACATTTTAATATATACTTAAATTATTAAATTAGGATCTTTATAATAATAAATAATAAATAAATAATAAAAATAAATAATAAAGTCAGAGTAAACACATTGGAAATAAAAAAGCAATACCTTATAAATCTTTCATTTTCAATTGAATAAAGTTTTCTATATATAAGGTTGTCAACTATCTCCCTTCCGCCTTTTTGCTCTTTATTCAATGCTTTATAAAAAGTGTTACAGTAATCGGATTTAGTTCAAATATGCGCCGTTTTGTTCGATAATCTGTTTCCATCTAGACTGCAACTTCATAATACCTCCCTCGTAGAAGCCCCCCTCCTTATTTGCGAAGAACTCGGACAGCCACTTTTCACAAGCCTCTTTTGAGATCAACTTTACACCACCAAGGGCGTTCGCCATGGACAGGAACAGGTGGTAAACACTTGGCGCTATGTCCGGGCTATATGGTGGATGCGATAAAACCTCCCATCCGAGCTCCCGTAGCTTCTGACGAGTCATCAACGAAGTGTGTGGTCTGGCGTTGTCCTGGTGGAACACTACACCCTTCCTTTTGGCCAATTCTGGACGCTTCTGGTCGATCGCCTGCTTCAAGCGGTCCAGTTGTTCGCAGTAGATGGTAGAATTAAGCGTCTGGCCATATGGGAGCAGCTCATAGTGGATGATTCCCTTCCAATCCCACCAAACACACAGCAAAACCTTCCTGGCCGTCAATCCCGGCTTGGCCACTGTTTGGGACGATTCACCGGCCTGCGACCACGACCGTTTTCGCTTGATATTGTCGTATGTGATCCATTTTTCGTCGCCAGTCACCATCCGCTTCAAGAATGGGTCGAGTTCGTTCCGTTTCAGCAGCATTTCGCAAATGGAAATTCGGTCCATTAGATTTTTCACTGTTAATTCATGTGGCACCCAAACATCAAGCTTTTTTTTGTATCCAGCCTTCTGCAGATGGTTTAAAATGGTTTGGTGACTAACTCCCATCTCCTGGGCGATGTCACGAGATGCCACATGCCGGTCTAACTCGATGTATTCCATGATTTGATCGGTATTTGTCGTCACAGGTCTTCCGCCGGCTGGCTTATCCATGGTGTCGTTTTCACCGGCTCTGAATCGTCGAAACCATTCCTCCGCGGTTCGAAGTGATAGAGTACCATCCCCCAAAACACCATTAATCTCACGGAACGTTTCTCTAGCGGATTTGCCTTTAACGAAGGAAAACTTTAAAATAGCGCGAATTTCGGCGTTAGTGAACTCCATGTTTACACGTCTATAACTGTTGAACGCAATATCCAAACTAATCATACATAGCGTCGTTTTGTTTGTTATGTCAAGAGCTTTCAAATTATGTACAGTGTTGCCAGATACGAGCTCTGTAGCGCTTTGTACATAGCCGCGAAATTAAAAAGACAAAAAGGCGGAAGGGAGATATTTGACAACCTAATATATAAGATTATGTTGAAATGACTAATATAAATTTTCATTATAATTTGTTACCATTAAATATTAAAACGCATATTACAAACGAACCAAATAAATAAATCCGCATATACACATGTGTATCAAATTTTAATCATATATTGTATTATATTTATACAGGATGATCAACGTTGAGTTATTGTATATATAATATAGAATTTGAAATTTATGTACCATTTTCGTCAAGTTCAATTTTCTGTTTATATATTGATAAAACTAACAATTTGTTGACTTCTATATACACATGTTGCTATATTATAAATTAGGAGAAAAAATTTGTACTCATATATATATAGCATAAAACAATACAACACCACACCTATATATGCGACCAATATTTATTGTTATATTTAATATAAGTGTTATATTTTGTATAGAAAATGTTGTGATAAAACATCTTAAGAAAAACTACTCCAAAAATAATATAAGTCTCATCTCAAATTAGATCAACCTGTATATCTTATAAATATAGTGCAGATATGTATGTATATATACTATATAAATTACGTTACACTTGTTATAACCCACTTGAAATCTGAAAGATTAAAACATTTTAAAAATATTTCTAAAACAAAAATCTCTTAGTCGGTCAAGTTTTTGCTATATATATACTATTTCTTTTTTGTTTCTCCACAAAAATGTTATTTCTATATTGTTTCATGATTTTTAAAATAAATTTTAATCTTTTATGTATTTATAATAAAAAGAAAGTTTAAGGATCAAGCTAATAGAGAGATAGAGATTGAAAAAAAATCAAGTGTCCCTAAGCAAGTGAAACGGATTGTATACGACTTTAAAAACATTCAAGTTATAATATATTATAATCTTCATCATTTTGAAATAATATGATACTCTGATTTAAATATTTAATAATATAACATTGTATATATATGTGTGCCTCTTTTTGTAAAAACACATTCGTATTATTATTTTATATTTTAGGGTTGTCAGTCACGTGCGTATTTTTTTTTTTTTAAGCGTTCATATACAATTTATTGTTATTCCAATGGAAATTATTGTTGACAATGACTGCATTCCTTAAAAAATAATTGTCAAAATTATAGATACTAATATGCTCCTCTTAGAGTAACATAACTTCATGATATAGATAGGTTTTTATGTTGATAAATTATTATATTAATTTATTATTTTATATGTAAAATTGTGACTTCTACAGCGTGTGACAACCCTAATATGTACTATATTTATATATATATGGAAGAGTATTTAAGATTATTCAAGATTTTTTCTATATTCTATATTATAATAAACATAATAATAATGTCTATGTAACATATATTTTGCTAAAATAACATAATATATTTCCCATCAAAATGTGTTACATTGTTATTATTATTATTATTATTCTTATTATTATTATTATTATTATTATTATTTCTTTTCTTATAAACACAAAAAAGAATATATACATATTTTGTTTTTAGTCTTCTTTAAACAAAAGATAATATAATATTATTTTTAGATTTACCTTTCGCTTTAAGGCAAAACAATTACAAAATATCTCATATTACAATTTTATAAATATAATAATCACAATTTAAAACTGTTTTTCTATACAATATATGTATAAGATTTATGTACTTTAATATCTATATATATAAAAAATATATATCATATCGTATCGTAAACAATATAAAAACAATTTATCACGAAATTCTATATCTTTTATTAAACAAAATTTAATTACCCAATTTCCTATATATACTTATATGTAATACATAAAGTATGTGTAGTTTTATAACTTAATCGAAGCGATTCCTTTTTATATATAGAAAACGGTTCCGGCCATAGTTCGTATATATTCTTTATAATATGGAAATATATTTATTTGTACATACCACACTACAGTACTCTTATTATGTATACAAAATAATGAGTATATATAATAACAACGTTATTAAATTTGTTAAAATGTTTCATCAGATTAATGTGGTTTGAACAAGAAAATGAAGAAAAAAGGTTATTGGAAAAATATGTAAAAATAATTTGAAAAATTACATTTAAACATCAATTAAGAAGGCAGAGTGCGTATATACAAATACAGTAACTTCAAATTATCTCCGGAGTAATATATATATATATATGAATTCTTTGGATAGAATATTCAATTTATTTAAAATTTTAAATTATTATACAATTTTACACACACAAAAAAAAAGATACAATTGTATAATATTTTTGCTAATTACTTTAAATTTTCAATTATCATCTCATTAAAGTTAGTTTTTAATTATATAATAAAATATACGTATAGAGAAACTGAATATAAAAATGTATATACATAGTTCATATGCATATATATATGGTATATGATGAAACGAAGCTGTATGTATACAATAAATAAATTCTATAGAATTTAGAGCATAAAATTTTTAAATAAATTTAAATATATAACATAATTATCAGGAAAATTAATTATTCAATTATTTTATTTATTTTCGTAAAACATACTTCTTCTATCTCTATATTTATAATATAAGCGTATAATATATATATAGAAAAATATAAGAATCTACAATTATATTAGTAACATACATGCATTATACGTGAAAGTATATAGTACATATGGTATATATAACTTCATATATCAATATTGTGATCAAAAAGTATCCGTAATTGTTTGTTTAATTAAATTATCGTTTAACTGTCGTTCGCAAATTTATTTAAATTTCAGTAAAACTTGAGTTAAATATTATAAGTAAATTATATCATCGTATCATATTACTATCTTTATACATTGTTTTAAATTATGCTATAGCCATTTACTTTAAATTGTGTAAACTTTTGTAATGGGAAACATTGTACACGATTCATTAAAATTTTAAATACACAATTCCTGTCAATTTTTGATCACATTGTGCATATAAATACAATTTATAAAATTTTGTATTGTGTGTATACTTATACAATTGAAGTAGTTTTTATATGAAAAACTTTTTAAACATTATAAATATTTTATTTTTATATTATTATATATATATATATATATAGTATATAAATGAACGTCTACTATAGAAAATATATACAAATATTACAATAATTAATTTTATGTAGTGTTTGTAAAAATTCAAGTGTTTATTAAAAATTTAAATAATCATACCTTATACTACATACATTCATAAAAAAAAAATGAATAAAACACATACAAAAATATATTACGCTAGAGCATAAATTAAATGAATTTTAATCAATTTATTTTTATAATAACTTTATCATCATCGCATAGTATTTATTTTTATATTCGAATGGAATTTATATATATATACGAAATATTTGTATTAATACAGTTTACAAAAAAAATTATGGAATAAATTTGCTGAACTTTAACCAAGTAACAAAATTGGTTGAAATTATAAAATTACCAATTTATTTTGCTCCTACATAGAATGATAATTTTCTCATTTATTTCTTTCATTTTTTTTTATGCAACTGTCTAAATTTTAAAATACCAGAATTACTTTCTCAAATATCACTATATTTCTGACTATATGTAATTGATAGGCAATATAGTTATTATCGTAGTATTTGGATTAGAATAATATAGTCTTTCCAAATTTAAATTACGTAATAGCTATAAACAAATTATTTTCGTTATTTATTAACCAACGAAAAGGCTATACATTGTTATATATTTCTGTGTGTGAAATTGGTGTTTAAATATCGATTATTAATAATTTAAAAATAAAACAATGGTATGAAAAAAGAAATAATTTCTGAAGAATAATATTAAATTTTGATAAAAAATTATATATTGTCTATATTATACCAATACACATTAGAAATTAATTCTTAATTTTTCTATTTACTGTATTATTATATTGTATATATTGTAATTATAGTTTTATGACGTACATATATACATAAAAATATACAAATATGATAATAAACATTTTTTTTAAAATAACGAAAACGTACTTACGAGTACAATATAATTTAAAAACTATGTTTTATATATACATATAATATAAACATACATATATGTACGTACTTACATAAATTAATATATAATCATAATATTTGAGGCTGCAGATGTTTTTATTATACTTCAATATGAATCATATGTTATATATCATGACCAAACATTAATTTTAAATTTTTAAGATGAAGAGAATATATGAATATATGCATATATTGTATGTATAGATAGATAGATATATATACAGTACATATGAAATTAGAAAATAAATAAATAAAATTCATCACTATTTTTATATATTTTGGATATATATATATAATATATCACATAGTTTTATTTTTGTGGCTATTATTAATATAAATTGAGTATATTACGATATAAAAGTTATTATAATTTTATTCCTTTATTTATAAATATACAAATATATATAATAGTTTCTCTTTAGCGTTGTTTCTAATATGGGCAATTGTTTACAACATCGCCTATATGCATACATGTATGTAAAGAAACCGCCGAATATTTTTTCAAAATAATAGTGTTATGAATACGTAAAAATTGTTTATATGAATTGAAAAAAAAAATAAAGAAATTGAAATTATATGTATATTCTATATATATATATACAGTAGATTTTTGAGTTGATATATTTTGATGACAAATTACAATATACAATATTTTGTATATTATATAAATATATATTATAATACGAATAATAATAATAATGTAATAATTTGAATAATAAATTAATAATATACTATACTTTTTATTTGTAACACATAATTACTAATTTTACTATCTTATAATATGTCATTCATTTAAATTTGTACTAAAATATGTATAGTATGCGTGTATAAACCGTATACGAATATATTATATATAATAGTTATATAGATATATATGCAATAAAATAGTGTATATAAATATAAAATGAGTTAACAAATAATGGCAATAAATAAATAATATAATGAATGATCATATGATATTTATTGTATATATTATGCTTTTGCAAAATAAAATTTAATATTATATAAAAAATTTCATATTATATACACGGAGTATTTATAATATAATAGATCTTTACATTTTATATATGGGACAATATAATAATTAATTTAATTGTCATTGAAGTGATGTATATATATGCTCGTATATATATATATATATATATATATAACTAAAATAAAATATATACAATTATTACACTATATATATATAAATGATTGTATATAACATTACTTTATTAATTGATTGATTCCAATATATTGTATATATATATATAAATATATGGTAGAAAGAAAAAACAAAATATTACTACGATATAGTGATATGATGATATGATACAGATAAATATATACTTTCATTTTAAATTGTTAAATAATTATATAAATATATAGATCTAAATAAACTTAATTATAAAATATTTATCTCGCGGAGTTATATATATAATATATACAGAGAGGAGAGATACACATTAATAAAATTAAAAACAGCATGTGAAAAATGAATAAAAAATTAAATGAAAAGATTATTGCGATGTGAATGATTTTTTTAATTACAATTTTTTTTTGCTTTTTGAAACATATATAAAAAAAAAATCACACAGGTGTGTCTATATATATATATAGATATTTGTGAATATATCAGCAGACACAATATAGAGTTTTACAAATGGAAAAAATTATAATAATATAATAATATAGTAATATTCATATACAGAAAAAACAATAAACTAACACACAAAATATTAGCCATATACTATTTCAAATAAATACTAGTCAAGTCTTATATTATGTTGACAATATTACTGATGCCTTACTAAAGATTCCAGTACATACAATATAAAATATAATTTATAAAAGTTGTATACAACACATTTTATATTTGTAGATAAGTACACGTTTTTGGTGTAAACCATTAGTAGGAATTAATTGTTGCAATATTAAACGTATATTAAAATCCTATGCGGATTATAAAAATATTTCTAAAGGTTTAGTTTTTACTTTATAAAATTTATATTATCTGCTAATATAGTTTATTTTTCGTTAATGTTAAAGTGTGGTAATTGTAGTATAAAAAAGGTTTTTTTTTTTTTTCGATCCGAATCACTAGAGATGGATAATTTAACTGAATAAATATGACCCATACGTCCGTCGCATCCGTCCATCGTATATAATATAATATAATAATTGATTACGATAAATATTCATTTTATATTTATTAATTCATTAAAAACAAATTGAATGGAACATATTATTTATTATTAAATAGAACCTTTAACTTTATATACAAAACTCTATATTTGATTTATCTATGATATTAACCACAAGCAATTGTTCAATTATTTATAGAAATATATATACGGGGAAAACGGAAAAAAAAAAAAAAAAAAACAATTTACATAACGATTAACGAAACTAATAATAACAAAGCATGTATTTTTTATTACTCAATATTTATGTACTGTTATTATGTTCAAGTTTTCCATTAACATAATTAGTATTCATATAAAGTAATATGATGGTTATATATATACCTTATTATGTATATGGTATATGTATATTGTGTACTGGTACACAAATAAAGCATATAGAATTATATATAAAGTTTTAGAAGTTATAAACGAATTATTTAGTACTATATAATTTACGAAAATAATAATATACTAAACTATTACAATAGCGAGAGATATTGAAGGTGTATGCGACGACGACGACGACGTGCATATACAATCAACAATTAAAATATGTTGCATTTCTATAATTAAATATGCGCTATGAGACATAAATTTAATAAATATATAAATACTTATTTACTTTTACTATATTATAATATAATAATATATATATATTTACAAATAGTTAAGAAATTTATATGTTATTTTATTTATTTACGACTAAACGAATTTCTTCGACACTATTTGGTTTGTTTCAAAAGAGTTCGTTTTTTATGTTTTTTTTTTTTTCTTAATAATAACGAAAATAAAAAATAAAACAATAAAAATAAAATGTGTAATTATATTATTACAAACACATCAACAATAATTTTTCATTAATTTATTTATATAATTATCCAATATATATTATATAGTTATATAACAAACCACTATTATAGTTATAGTTATTTCGTTTGTGTTGTTATTATTTTTTTTATTTAATTTTTCTTCTACTATTTTATTCAAAGTCAATATTCACTCCCACAACAACACACACACAAATTATAAATTTATTTATGTACAGTTTTTCTTTTTTTTTTTTTATAATAATTTTCATTAGTTTTTCGCAAAGGTTATTATGAAAACAAACAGTGTGTCTGTCATTGGTTCGCAAATATAAATAGCTATAATACACAAATGGGATACTAGTTTTTTATTTTTTACATTCACAATGTATTTAGTGTACTTAAAGTCGATACAAAATAACTATTTCTTTTTATTATGAATATTTTATATAGCTATCAATTCCTAAAATTTATATGTTACTATATTAAATTTATAGCTGAATTACCTACCAATTGGGGTATTATTATTATATATATTCACGAATTTTGTTGTATATAGTGAATGTGTGTAGTCTATATTTGTGGAGTATAACAAGAAATTTCAATTAAAAATTAATCTTACATAGATATTATATGGAAATATATTTGTAAAAAATGATTTGTTAATATTGGAAAAACGAAACATAAAATAAATTCATTTTTTAAATTCATTCAATATCGGTTCAGATAAGTATATATATATGTTTGAAGTATTATACTCAGCAAAAGTTTTTAAAATTTGCATAATAACTCCTTTTTTTTTCTATATGTACATATTTACTGTAGTATTTCATCATTAATATACATTTATCGATGTAAATTTTTTCTTTTATCTTATAACGACGACGACTACGTTTTTTTTAGCATGTATGAAATATTTTATTTTATAGAATTAATAAATGATTACAAAAATTACATATAATAAGTTTTTTTAAAAATTATGTAATCATAATTGAATTACAGATTTACGAAATTTTCACGTGAGTTCAATATATATAGTAGCTATACATATACTCATATGTATATGATCAAAAAACCGATTTGAATATAGGTGTATAACTGCGAATTATTGTATATCTATATATCAATGTGGAAGATCGTATACTATATATTAATATATTTGGTATATACAATATTTATGATGAAATGTTGATGATTAAGATGATATAATAAGAAAAACAACGTATATAAAAACAAAATGATATAATTATTATTTTATATATAGTATTTTCATCTCGTGAAAAATTATTATATATTATAACAAAAAATAAAATGAAAAACAGACACACATTTCGAAACACGTATTGGCACGCTAATGTGCGAATATATATATTATTATTATTATTATTATTATTATTATTATTATTATTATTATTATTATTATTTATTATTATTTATTATTATTATTATTATTATTATTATTATTAGCACTTTATGCTAATAATAGTACTTATTTGAAGAAAAAAATCTATTGCTACTACCGCGTATATTAGTAATTTCATTCCTTAATATATATACAGATAATTGACCAAAATAGAGTAATATATACAATATAGTATTATTTTTGTTATTATTAATAGATTATTATATTATTATTATATTCATGTAATTATATATAATTAAGCACTGGTAATCCAACAAATTATGTTTAATGAGTTTATATATGTGTGTTAGTTTTATAGTACAATTTATAAAAAATAAAATTTATTTTATTAAAAATAAACTTTTTATAGTTAAACATGTGCAAACATTTTGTGTGTATGGTATATTATTATATATTAACTAAATATAACAATATATATACAATACGGCTTCAATAAAAACAATTTAATTAAATATATAAAATAATACACAATATATAAATTTATGAGATAAAAAATAGAAAAAAAAAAAAAAAACTAAAATAACCGCCAACACACACATTAAACAAATTTTATAATAAAATCAAATTTTCACAATAAATTTTAAGAATTTTCTTGTTTATATATTATCATATAGAATTTCGTAATTAAAAATTTTTTTTTCGTAAAATTTTTCGATTCTAACACGAAAAGAAAATGTTATGGTATTTAAGAAAATCTCTATCTTACGTTTTGAAAATAATAATATAATAATAATAATAATAATGAAAAAAAAAAAAAAAAATATAAAACAACAAACGGTTCTAAATATTTTTTATTTATTTACAATTGTACGTTATATGTTCACGACCACATTCACGAAACACAACTGAATTGAATATCAAAATATACAAACCTTTTTCTTATATCATTTTGCATTTCAATAAAATTAACGTGTATAAATGCGTCCAGAGAACTGAGTGTATTGTGAGCATAAAAAATACTAAGAGTATAATGAAATTGTGAGGTTTAATACAATTACGAATTTAGGATGACGGTAGCGGCAACGGCAACATCGCCCATACATATGAAAATTAATTTTCTTCTATTTTCTTCTTCCGCCACCAGCTATTGATAAAATAATAGTTTCATATGAAAATTTCTCATTTTGAAATAGTAAAATGTTTTTTTTTTCAATATATATATACACAAACCTTTTAGTATGTGATAATAATTTGAATGAATAATACATAAAATTATTTTCCTTTGGTTGTTTCTTTATATCAACGCAGCTTTTTCTATATTGAACAAATTGAAAAACGTATTTTTTGTTTTTATATAATTCTACATTTAGTTTTGTAAATTTTCATCACATTTTAACAATTTCTCATAATATTGAATCCTAAATAAATGTCTACACTATACGTAGTCAAATTATAGTGTCACTATATTTATATAAGTTTATATAGCGAAGTACGAAATACCATTTATCGCAAGTTTTTGTTTCCCCATGATGTATTTCTTACACAAATTTATTTTTAACATATAATCCAAAAGTTGTTTACAAAACAAAATTAATTGACATATAACTTTCAGAAATTCTATATATGTCACCATTTAATTAAAGTAAAAAAAAAAAAACCGATGTTAAAATTAATATCGATTTGGGATGACGGATGATATTAACATCACCGACTTTTAGACTTTTACATGTTACATATATAAATATATGACTAAAATATATATATCAGATATACTAAAAACGGATATGTCACACAAGAAGAAAAAATATTTAATAAGAAACATTAATTTTTTTCTATATGATTCAAAATTCAAATAGAAACATTTTTATTTTATATATTGTAATTGCAAAAACACAGAGACACAATGTAAAACTTTGAATATTTTTCTTCGTCTCAATTACCTAATTTATTTTTATTATATAATAAATACAGTTAACACACTATTTCTCTATTTTACTTGGTACAATTTATTTGCTGCTGTATGGCATACGTTAAATTTTCAATAATTTTTTAGACCCTAAATGATATAAAAATGAAATTATATTGTATATATCAAGAATGTGGTTACTTTGTTATATTGCTCTAAAGACAAAAATGCAAAGAGGTCGTTGACGACAAATGTAATAAGGGATTGAAACAAAAAAAAACCATAGACATATGAAATGAATCTAATGAGAAAAAGGACGACATCTTAAATCGTAAATCTTAAAATATAAAGAAATCAATAAAAAAAAACTCAACCTATATTAATTTTAATGTGTAGTTCTTGTTCTATATAGGAATTACTTTTGGATAACCTTGTACAAATATAAACGGTTTATATATTATAAAGTATATGACTCTACTATATATTTATACGTAACGCATTTACTTTACTACGAACGATTTTATAAAATAATTCTCCAAAGCTCAACTCACACGCACAGTATAACTTATCATATCGTAGGTCATGCACTTATATATATTATATTATCGGTATATAAATACTTGTATATTAAAAATAAATAAATAAATAAATAAATAAATATAAAACAAACCAAACAATTTTACTTTAAAACGTATGGTGAACTGAATTGGATTTTTTGTCGTATATACATTTTTATGATTACCATTAATATGTTTATTTTTAGAGCGATATAAATATATAAAAACATTATGTTTTTGTGGTTCTCTGCATATATTATATATATATTTATAGTATATATATATATATAGCATTTACGCAGATACTATATACATTTAGTTAAAAATGAAACTCTATTTCATACATGGACAAATTTACTCTCTATTCCCCAAATATGTATATGCGATATATTACATAAAAATTATATACAAAAATATTTCAATATATGGGTATATAATCTCTCGGTTCTGTTGAATTTACGCAGACTCATCATTGATATGTTTTTTTTTTATATTAGATAGCTTTTATTTAACATATACGATTATATACTTTAGTTTATATATTAACATCATTGCATTTTATAATATAAAAGTTGTTTGAACAAAACGGACCAAAATATGGTATATATATATATATATTGAAGGGAATTGTTTGAAATAACATAAAATCATAATTGATATAAATTATAAAAATAAATAGGTAATGTATAAAATAATACAGCGGTCGTGAGCAATAATATTCCTATATATTATGTACAGTGATAATATAACAATATATATATATATGCTTAAATAAATGTAAGTTAAATTGTGTATATTATGTATATTTAATATATAAATAAATATACGAGTATTATATGCTTTACTTCAAATAATATATATTACGGTGCGGTTACGCATAAATATATATACACATAATAAAGGATATACTATTAAAATGACATTGCAACACGTGTGCGCTGGTCTGCTGATACTGTTTATGCTTACCGTATATTTTATATATATGTATATATATAAATGCTATATGTTATATGCTTATAAGAACAGCTGTATTTACGATAAATTTAACCGTGGATCCGCGTGTACTTTAAAATTTATATTTATATATATAGATATGTTAAAATTTGCTTCCACTGTAGACTTAATATATACACTTTAATTAACCACCATAGTTGTTTTATCGTAAAATAATTATCGTGAACAGAGGAAAATGATGAAATCTTCTAGTTATTCATCTTAATTTAATTTTAATTTATATTATGGAAGTTCTGAAATCACAATGATGATGCCTGTCCAGTATACTGAAAATATTTATAAAATTAAATATGTATTTATATTTCTTGAGTTAATTTATTGATATTTATAACAAATAGTAGATTCAAAATATGATTACGTACGTAAACGTTTTCCTACAATTTCTACAGAACAACTTATAGCCAGTTAAGATGTTTGCTTCCAGAGTTTTTGGAATTGTACAAATTATTTACGAATTTAATAAATCTATACGTATTTAAATTTAGAATGAGATTATATATAAGCTAGTTTTCATGATAATCTTATATATAGGAAAGAATTCCCAGGATAGTTTGAAGGATAAAATATGGGAAATATTGGTAAATTAATAATGAGATAAAATAAACAGTTGATAGAAAATAATATTCACACAAATTTATGTCATGTTATTCGTAGATTCCTATGTTGTGTCTGTCTGTCTACCCTAATAGGACTTTTAAAATTAAATCGTAAATGTCACTCTCAATTGCGATAGGTGTTGTTATCATTATCAAAAAGTCAATAGTGGAAGTTTTGTATATATTTATCACATTTTTATACAGATTATATTCTCTGTGTATTTATCAGAAACTTTGCTCAATTATTTATTATGTGTGTGTATGTTATGTTTTACATATTACATAAATATATGTATTCTATTGTTAAATAACCTTATACTAAATACAATGTGTAATCCTAGTCCAGCGTAAAAATAAAAAAAAAAAAAGTCAACAAACATATGAATTCGTTGAAGCACATCGGGTCGCAGAACAAGGGAACAACAGATGTTTTTGAAAGAAAATAAAACTCAAAAAAAAAAAAACCATTCTTTTGTGCAATATATTTTTCCTTTCATTTTTATTTTGTACTATGTTTTTTTGTTTGGTTTTTTGTATTTATAGGATACATTTTTTTATATTCTCATAATTTTTTTTCCGTCTTCATATTCATAGTATGTTGTTTTTATTTATAAGAATATTGTTTGTAGCCACGCGCTGGAAATTTTATTTATACCATAATAAAAAATGTATGTTTATATATTATATGCAAATTTACTTGAGTTTATATACATTTACTATGCTATTTATTGCATATACACCTTTTTTTTACTTAAAATATACGAGTATATGTATGAAATTGTCGACAATGTTATGTATTCTATGTGTTGTTTTTGTATTTCAACATTACACTTAAGCACATGGACTATTATGAACCGTAATTATTCCTATATAGATATTTTATATTGGTACATGAAAATAATGTATAAAATTACAACTATTATATTGGTTTAAAATAATCAATCAAATCGACTACTTTATAATGTACGTATGTGCTTTGAGCATACATCAAATAATATCTAAACTGTATACTGTATTCAAACAATATTATTCCAGAATATGGTTTTAAAGTATAAGTGTATATATTAAAAATTAATTGCCTATTTTTTTACGGGAACATTTTTAGTTTAGAGTAGTAAACATTTTTAAAATAAATACTTATATGGAAAGATAATTTTTATAAAATATATCTATATCTTATGTAAATTATAACATTATACATGAATTGATTATGTGTTTGGTTTTAAATTTTAATTTATTTGTTAATATATATATGTTTCATAAATGTAACAAATAAAATGGAAATCAATATAGTATAGTATATATTAATATTACGCCTCTACTATACTTACTAGAAGATGTGCTATAAGATTTTACTTTATAAATCTAAAAATATATATAGCTAAAATATATATTGAATTATATTGAAAGACACAAATTACATTTAAAATATAATAGATTTAAATTAACTAAAATACGTGCGGGCGGGACCAGTTTTGTTGACGCTATATATATACCATATATAACACGTACGTACACATGCCTAAATATATACAATCGAAAAAAATATCCTTATTTATTTTCCCATGTAGAGCAGGTACCTTCTTTTATAGATGTTAACGTTTTTCTATTTTTTTAATATAAATATATAGTAAAAAGGTATATTATAGTTAATATTGATTTTTATTTATAGTATATAGGTATATAATTTGCATAATGACATAATTTTCCTATTCATAAAAATATTATATAAATTCGATTATATGTATTACGTTACACATTAATGTTCGTATAGGCTTCATATAAAATATAAGTATAAAAAAAATAATAAAATAATAAAATAACTAAAATTATGTGGCCCATTACCACTCCGTTATTTCCAATTATCATTAATTTTTTTATTGTCTTATATTACCAAAAACCATATATACGAATACGACACTTTTCATATTTCTATATTATGAAATTATTTCCCTTGATTACAAGCCATAAAGATTTAATGAAAATTTTTGTTTGTTTTTTTTTTTTTATTATCCCTTGAAGTGGTTAATAAAATGTAAGGAAAATTGCAAAAAGTTTTATTAAATGATGAAACCTCCCATTTTCTGTTTTGTTGTATATATATAAAAATATGTATAATGACAAGAAAACATGAAAATTTGTTATCTCTATTTATGGTATAAGTATATATATATATAGTATAAATTTTCGCGTGTAAATACGATATGGAAAACGACTTTAGTTATATATTATAGAAAGATAGATAGACTAAAAGAATGAATATATTGTGTGGTATTTTTTTTATTTCTATATTGTTGAAAAATTAATATTATATGGTAAATTATGTCATAAAATGTCGTGTACAATAGTATAGATGGATAGCTATGTTGTATATAATTATAATGTGAACGAAATTTGAATGATTATAAGTTTTAAGAATATAGAAAAACAAAATATATGATTTTCGTTTAAGAGTTACGATTAGCTATTAAAATGAACAAAACCCTAAATTATATTTATTGACTCATATAACATTTTATTTTTATATATGTACACATAAATTTTACATATGTACGTATTATTAGGTGGTTGCAGTAAAACTCGCCTTTTTTTCCTTTTATATTGTATATTTATATTTCAATAACTAAATTCGTGAGTTAAATTAATTGGTAGTATTTGGTTTAGTTTTCATTCAATTAATTTTTGGCCTAAGGTTTCAATATTACCAAAAATTTATTGTTTACAATTAAACAATTATAAATAATTGTTTGCCATAGTTTGGATTCTGAAACGATATTACTTTTTATATTGTTGGTCAACTTCATATAGTCGCAGCAATAAAGTACGATATATTGGTCATTAACTTACAATTGGTTTTGAAGGTATTTTGTTGCTTAACTTGAATGAAAAATATCCTCTATATAATTACTGAATATTAAAGTGAAAAATGTTAATAAGTTAAATAAGACGTATGTGATCAGCGACGTTCAATGCAAATACCTGATAATATATATTTATTATAAATAACATAAAAATATGTGAATAATAAATTGGAATCATTTTACTATTCATAAAACTTTATATATGTGTAGTTTCATATTGTTTAACATCATATGTGTTGTTATAAAAAATGTGCAATCAATATTACGTATTCTACTAATTCTAATGACTTTCTGTATTTATAGAAACTTATTATCAGTAAAGAAGTCATTGTTAATTTTATGATTTGTACCATATAATATCTTTGTTAACATACAGACATATAATGAAAATACCTAAAATAATATAATTTATTAAGATTTTATTCAATGTCGTAAGTGTGATTATTATATGAACATTAATTAAATTTTGCATATATATTGTAGTTACCTATTTAATTATTAATTATTTTATATATCGACCTTTTTCAATCTATATCATATCAAATATATATTGAATTTAAATTAAATATAGTCATGAAAACATATGAGATAATTAAATTATATATGAGAACATATAAAATACAATTCCCAAACAAGAGATTTAATTAAATTTCGAAGAAATAAAAAGTTGTTTTTTCTATATTATATAACATTTAATTTTATGTTTTCTATATATGTAGTTATTATTGAAAATTTGATTCAAATTAAATCAATGTATTACATACGTATTACGTTCATATATGTGTGAATGAAATGAATTCTATCTAAAACATATAAAGGTATATAAATAAGAATTTATTACATTTAATATAATTTAATGACATCATTTTAATATTATTAACTAAATGGTTTATCATACAAATATATTTGTATATAATATATATAGCCTATGTTCTATATACATTTACATATATATAATAATTGTCATTATATTAATAAATTCCCATAAATCATTCAATCTTATCACTTCGTCATCGTTCATATATATATTTTATATATTAATTTGGTTATTGCATTAGAATATCTATTATGTATTATGAATAAAAATAAATAAAAAAATAGACGAAATCCATCAACAATGCTAACAATTTTTTTATTATTTTTGGAAAAAAATCAAGTGTTATGTTGGAGTTGCAAAAGTACAATGAAATATCTTATGTATATAATAATACTTATATATAAATATAAATAGAAATATTTGTTATACATATTATAAAGTTCTATTTTTCGTGATGCGAAACTTTGAAGATATTTTATCATCGTCATCAAGTAATCGTAGTAATTTAATAAGGTCAATTTTGTTATAGTCATTTTTTAATCAAAATTATTTTGAAACACAAAAAAAGCTAAATATAGTCCATTGGTATTCATTGACATACTTTTTTTTCTCTATTTATTAATAAGCTAATATATATATATACATGATTATATAATATACGCAAGAACTTTTATTATGTTGTACGTATATTATTATTAAAATGTCCATCTCCTTATAACCATAAACTAAATACATATATGTATATATAGACGAATATTTCTTTGATATGGAAATGCAATGTATTTGAAACAACAGAAAATAATAAAATATCACAGTTTTATCAAATCATAAATAACAAAACCGATATATATTTAAAGAATCAAACAACTGAATACACGTCACAGTGAAAATATATTCTACTTATGAATATAATTAATATTACTCAAAATTTCATTAAGATTCTGTGGCATTTCATTGTGTTGTCTATATTGTGTTATGTAAAAACATTTGTTAAAAAATATTCATCTTAAAAATATATCGTTTTGTAATATGCTTTAACGTTGCGCAATGTATTCTTGCCTACTTTTATACATATGTCATGTAGAATACATGTGATTTCATACATAATCAGCTAGAAAAATTCTCATCTTTGAATTAATAAATACGTATACATAGGAAAGGTCGTAAATTTTCTTTAATATTCCTATATGTATTTTGTTTACAATAATTTTATTTGTATTGTATAATCTAACAGAGTAAAATTGTATTATCATATATGATTTATTTTATCGTCTATTTTATATATGTACGATGTTTATTATATTACATATATTAGAAATAAAAATGTGAATGAATGTTGTAATTGTATAACAATAACATAGTAATTATTTATATTTTGTTAGATTTTTCTCATCGTTTTGTAAAACCATGTAAATTTTTATTTTTATTTTTAGTTTACTTATTTATTTTTTTATTAACCAAAATCTATCATAATGTTGAAGAAAATTAACTAATTTAATCACTTTTTTATGTGAGAACAAATGTTTTATACTTATGATGGTGATATTTAGTGTTTACATACATACCGTTTAGGAAAGTTTATTACGTTACGTTTGAATATCAATATATATACATATTTTATTGGATAAAATTTCTATAACTATACTTTTGATGACATTATCTTATTAATACTATAGCAAAGATATTGAAAAATCTGAAATTTCTGTTTTCATTACAATTTGATGTCATATCTGGAGCCGTTAACGTTTTATTTTTACGTATATACCTCTTGCAATATGATAATTTTTTTGTAAACACTTTACTACTTCCTATATAGTCTAGTTATAACCTAACAAAAAAAATAAATATTGATTTGAATTTTTAATTTAAAAAAAAAACAACTTTATTTAATCCATAATAATTATGATACTTTTCGAAGTTACTACTATATATTTTGAATAAAAATTAGATGCTATATTATTATATATATTTACATAATTTCTAGTTCACATAATATCTAGTTCACGTTATTATGAATTATGTAAATATAATATTGGGAATATACAGAATATTATTATTATTATTATTATATACAGCAATTTGAAAAATGAAAATACACATTATAAAAATATTTTATAATTTCGTGTTTGTTTTGATAATAATAAAGTTAAACAAATATATAATGGTGTGTATAAGCGAAAATATTTCGAGGATATTTATTTTGTCAGGTTGTTGTGCCTATACCGCGGTATTAGCAAAATAGTACAAAGAAACTGATACTTTATATACTAATTTAAAACATCCACAATGAATATTAGTTTCGATTATATTAGATTAAACTTATTTACTAGAATTCAATATTATATAAATATGGTGTGGATACAATGTGTAGTGGTGACATTGTCGAAACTCAAGCAGAAACTTGCCAGAGGATATCTTTTGTTTTTCATATCTAAGTGGTCTATATTTTTAAGTATAGGTGTTCTTGTGTTTAATCTGCAAATTTACAAAAAAATTTATATCTTTCGTATCTCTATAATATAATCATATTATTATTAGGCAACTTAACCTTAATTTAAACTTTGTTTCCTTTTTTTTTTTTTTTTTTTTTTTCAAATTTATCACGCTAAGCAAAAAAGTTAAGGAATTATGTTTTGTTTTGTATATTATTTGGTTTACGAATATTTCTATTTTTTTTTCGTACTTTCTTTACTTATTTATTTATAATAATCCCATCAATAAATATTTATAAAAATTATGATAAATGTTTCTTTATTTTTTTTTTTTTTTTTTTTTGTTTCATTCCTATTAAATATTCTTGTTTTGAATCTTTAATATAGGAATAATAGAATAAGTAGAAAGTATCCGTCCCCTCTCACTGTTCACATAATAATATACTCATATATTTGTATATATTTATTAATGATGTGCTGCAGTATACTTTACTTTACTATATATGCTTGAATTCCTTAAGTAAAAATGATTATATTTATTTACATTATGAAAATGGATGGGTAGGGAAAAAGATCATTCAAAATACAACGTAATATAAAATGATGATGATTTATAATTTTTCATTTTAATGTTTTAATATGGCAATAGAGCTGTTGAAAATAATTGCAATAGATTGCTTTTATTGTGGTATATATTTATATAATTTGGTTCGATTTATTATTAATATGATTATATTTGAATCTGATAATTAAATCATCTTATACAAACGGGAACTTTACGATTTTTGAATTTATTAATTCTTGTGCTAATGAACGACGTAAAACAAAAGTAATTCTCTTCTTGATGTCGCAAAACTGGCCCAAGAAACGCGGGGGAACGCTAGGCTGGGGTTAGTGTTACCACCATAACCATATTACTCTACATTAACAAAATGTTCAGATCGATGACACATGAAATATGTTCAATGTGCACAAGGTAGAAAATTAAATTGATGATGTTCATAAATTGCCAATATATTGAGAAAAGACTGTATACTTAATAATGCTACTTATATTCAATCAAAAATTATTTCAAGTATTTCCAAAATAAGTATAATAAATATAAAATAAAAATTGGGATATATTTTTACAAATTTACAAAAAAATTTCAACAGTTCGTTAATAATATATCAAACACAATTGCAATTTTTTATAATATATTGTAGTTGTAATATTTTTCTCAAAATCTCTATGGCTATAGGCAATATATAATAACGATGTACTGCATATATACAATCAGAATATCCTCTCAAATTTATTGGCATTTACAATTGCATTTAACGATTGATTAATGGGATTTTTTATGATATTAAAAACATGTTCTTCAATAAAAAAAAAAAATAAAATAAAAATTCTAAATAAAATCAGCACAGACTTGTGCAAATTAAATTTTTATTTATAAATTAATATATGTATGTATTTAGAATAAAAAAACTAAGTACTCGCAAATGATAAACAATATATACACTTGTTAAAATTTTTTCTTGAGTTGATCAATAATAATAATTTCCAACTTTAGCTTATACTCTTAATGCAATATAAATTTTCGATGGGATTAAAGAATTATCGCCCGGTATATCACATACATGGTAGCGCAAATGGTGATGAAAATTTTCGAGATGGTTATATTTAAACGTTTTTTTGAGTTTTAATACCATTCAAAACAATCAAATACTGTTTGTTGTTGAGTTCATAAAATCCCTGCCACTTGCTTAATCTATATGCCATAATCCTTTACACAACTGAAAATTTATATATATATTGTAGATGTATATATCAAATATACTGATGATTTTGGTCAAATAAATTCGCACACGTCTGTTTGCATATAAATTCTCGTATATACGAATTCAAATACATAACAATAATTTTTATCATATATATATACAACAAAATATCAAACGAGATTCACCATAAATATTGATTTGTATATTTGTACCATAAAAGACAATTTATTATATCACTCATTCTGATCGACAGACAATACATATGTCATGTAAATGTATTTTTATATGGAATTTGATGCTCAAAATGTAATTTGATTTAGGTTCTTCCTATATATATATGTATATCTTGAACATACATTTACATAAGCTTGACATATATATATCATATAAATATTATGATCATTAATAATTTATATATGATAGAAAATAAATAGATGATGTCACATAATTTTGATTAATTTATTAATATGTTTGCATTTTTATATGACCTTATCCCTATATAAAATATATTGGATACAAAATTTTTGTATGACATATGGAAGAGTATATAAAAAATATGAACTACTCATAAATTTATTACTTTACATTTTTTGCCTATAATTTTTAAACTAAAATATGAAATATTTGTCCTTGTAAGAATTTTTATATATATGTTATTGTGTGTAGTAGAGATTGCATTTAGAATCTAAAATATATTAATTAACATAATATGCATGTGCAATCAATTATTGTTCACTATATATAATTATAATTCGGTAGTTGAATTCACAAGTCTTATGTAATTTCATTTAACTTATGAAAATTGTCAATGTTATATATATATATATATAGTAGCTGGTTAAGTAACACTATAACTTACTGTGATGATTGTAAGATGTATTCGATTTAATATAAATATTAAATTTGCAATAATACACTGTTATATGCATATAGTTTTTAAAAATTTTGTAATTCATACGTCATTATACAATTCGTATAATAAATAAATGTTTTTTTTTTATATATATTATCAATGGAATATAATAACAAACAAAAGCTCTTTTTAAATTTATTCAGTAGATTTTCAATTCTTTTTAAAGTTAACTGCAGTATAAGTTTTTATTATTTCAAAAGAAAAGTTAAAATTGAAATGAAATTTAATTTTAATATATGTATACCTTAACTCTTATATGATCGAGTTTATATACGATATATATATATAGGATAGGTATATATATATACGGCATACACAAATGCGACCACGACGACGTACCTTATTCAAAAGTATGTAAAGTAAAATTATATACAGAGAAAAACCAAAGCTAATTGGATTCTCTTGTTTATTTGAGGGACAATTTTCAAATAAAATTTTCCTTTTCTTTTTCTAACTATATATAATCCGATTTTATACGGATATTAAAGTACAATTCTATGCATATATATCATTTAAGTATATTTAATGAGAAATATCATCATCACATCACATTATACTCTCTGTTTAAATTTAGTATATAAATATTATAATACAAATTTATTTAAGATTTTCTTATTTTTTCATTTTATTTTAAGTATTATTTTTTGTATATATTTATATATGAATTAATTTTGAAAAATAAATTTCTCCTTTTTGTGTATATAATATGTATATATAGTATTAAGAATATTTGTATATGTGTGAGTTAATCTTGACTATGAATGTGTCCTTTGGCATAGATGTACATCTATACGCGTATACATACACATATTATTTGAGATTATTTGAGAATTTTTGTTTGGGGTCAATTTATATAATTGAATTGAAAAAGAAAAATAAATAAATTTTATGATAATGATAAACAAAAATTGCATAATTTTAAAATAATTTTAAACAAATTAGGATTAGATGTTTAAAAAAACACATAATTAAGTAAATGCTATTTTTATTTAGTTTATGTTTTAATAATATGGACGGAATAATAATTAATTTTGTATTTTATTTTACACATTGTATAAAAGATAATAATATGGATTGAGGCATTGAAATATTATTATATTATTTACATTATATACTATTATTATTATTCACTGAAACCAATGACCCATGTGACTGGACATGACAATTCAATTGAATATAATCTATATATGAATTGAATTTAAACATATTATATTATATATAAAATGCATATGTAATCGATTTCTTGTTTCCCAATAGAATTATGATATTAATTATCTGGATATTAAATTTAAGTGTTATGTGCATGAATTAATTGCAGTATATATATGTAATATATATAATATGGTGATGAATAGAAATTATTTATATATATATAACTTTATATATACTTAATATTATATACATATACACACACCTATATAATATATATATATATATATATATATATAAATTATATATAGTTTATCGTTTGTTATGTACAATTTTGATAATGATCATGTTTGCTTTATTAATTCCCATATACCCAGTATAACATAATTGTTGGATATATGAAAATATTTATTGAATTTATTAACCGTTGATCATAATTTAATATTCATAACAAATTGACTTTATTGTCAGTGACAATTATAAAATGTATGTAAATATACATACACAAATGAATTAAAGTAATATCGGATTAATTAAATTTTATTTATATTATATTGAATAGAAAGTTCTTTAATTCTTTATTGGATAGATAACCGTGTATATATTAAATTGCCTATACAGTCTACATTATTATACTATTGATTTTTGTACTCACTAAATATAGCTAATATAATGCGAAAATATATACACTTCGAAATAGAAAAAAAAAGTCTCTATTCACATTCTTATAAAATTCATTTTATCTCTTATCTATTATAGTATATATTACTTTAACTTTAACTGAAAAGTTAAATTATTGTTCAGTCAGTCTCTTATCTTAATTCTTTCATCTTCTGTTGTTTTTTTATCTTGAAATTTCTTGATAATATATTTTTTTTTTATATATAAAACTGAGAAATATTTTATTTTTCATTACTGTGTGTGTTGTCAGCGTATATTTGTAAAATCGAATATTCATTTTCCACTATAGCTTCTTGCGGAACTATCTATTAATATGTTTTGTGAATATTTTTATATTTTTTGATTTAATACTAAACTATATCTACAATATGATTCTGCGGAAAGGGGATTAAAATAAATGCTTGTTTTCGTTTCATGTTTTGTCATTCATATATATAATAATAATGTGTTTATTAAATCCATATAGTGTGGCCGAACAAAGCAACAGGAATCATTTAAATAGGCTGAGTTAAAAATATAAATATGTGTGTACTTAAAGTATATATGGTTTAAATTTTTTTATATACCATAAATGCATCCATATATATTCTATATTTGTCCTCTAAATAGCATCCATTATAGCATTCATTATTTACTTACTTTGTTTATACCATATATGTGCAATAGTGTATATACGTCTATATGTCTTCTATGTACTATATTTATATAAATATATAAAACACATTTGAGTGAACAGATCTAAAATTAAATTAGCAATGCAAAGTGAATTATTTATTTATGTATATATATATACATATATATTATAATATATAGCTATAGTGTATCTAGGTACGTTTTAAACAATTGTGTATACAAGTGTATATGTAGAACATATAAAAAATCATATATGCAACGGTGTTTATGCAATTTTCACATATATAGATGTATATAGGAATAAAGGGGGAACCCTTGTTTGCCTGGACATTTTCATATATATAAAACATAAATACATTTGTATTATAAAGAAATATTGTTATGCTGATGGTACGTACACACATATAATTCTATATATAGGAAAATTTATACACGGGATTAGACAAACATGCATTCAAAGTCACAGACTGTTTAGATTTTAATTAAATGTGGTGTTTATGTTGCAAATAATCTACAAGTGATTTATTTGGTACAGAAAATCTCATGAAATTTAGATATATATATATATATACTATATTTACTATATACTATTATATATATATATAAACATATAATGGTTTCGGATATATGTATATTTTATATATACGACAGCGTATATTTTGTTAGAAGGAATACATTTTCAAAAATACATGTATAAATATTTATACATGTTATATTTATTTAGGCGAAAAAAAAAGTCAACAAATATTATATATTAAATTTCCAAAAGTGATTAATTTCGGAAGAAAAAAAAAGGATGTTTATTATACACATCTATATATATTATACATATATTATGTAATATGTATAGTATCGTTTACATGTACATATCATATATGTATACAAAGTTTATATATATATATTATATACATTTCTTATATCTGTCATATAGTTTCTAGTTTTATGTCACAAAAGTCACGTTATTTATTTTTTTTTTATATAACAAATAATTCATATATGCGATGACAGAAAAATCCATATCTGTTTAAGACAAAAAGTTGTGTATATATGTATACAAAGACTTTTAAAACATCATAATACTTTCAATGTACATTATATATATATATATATATATATAAAAATGTATATATGAATGTCATAAATTTACATAATTTTCCCATCGTTTATAAATTTCTCGTTTTCATACATCATAAATTTTATATATGAAAGATGTTTTTGGCACATAAATAAAATTAACCATAAGGTTAAAAGTATTATATACATATAAATATTATACTAATACACAATACAATGAATATCATATTTTATAAGTAAATAATTTGGTAATAAAAGTATAACTATTGCACGACTTCCAAATAATATATATACTTTAAAAGAAATTATAAATAACAACAACTTGTATTTCTGATGTCTTTCAATATTTACTTTAATAATCCACCACATTATATATAAGTCAACTATACTTTAAAAAAAAAAAAAAACTAAAACAATAATAGCTGACAATTTATTTGTATTGTAAATGTATTACAAAAAATAAAACACAACTTCGCATATAAATAACATTCTATCATCAATATTATAAATTAAAGTTGTGTATATTATACAATTTTAACATTATTATATTATCCGCAGGGAAAATTTTTAAAGAACGATTTTTTCGCTCAATATACAATATATTGTATATTTTAAACTATTATATAATAATATTATTTTTTTTTGGCACGTTCATTAATCTTTGTATTTTCTATACATTTTAAACAAATTGCATTGTAAATTGGAATACAAATTGCCACCAAAGGAATAAATGTATGGAACAATATATATTGTAACATTTACTGTATGTCTAAAAAGTCCGTTCAAAGTGCATTTTAAGATGTTACATATGTATTTCTATGTATATAACTGTTTTGTTAAAATATATATTATATATTTACAATATATACGTTTTACATTATGTGTTTATATATATTACAACATTTATATATATATAAATATGTTCAACACAAAAAAAAAAAAATAAAAGGACTCTCGTTCCCATTTAGAAATACGACATACGACACATTGTGTTTTATTTTGATGTTTATATATATATATATAGATATAAGATAATTTTATAGCTTTGTGTGAAACTTTTGACCGGAAAATATATTGCTTTTAACTATTACTTGCACATCAGACCTGTAAATATATATATATATTTAACAACTACACAATGTCACATTATTCTGTGATAAATGAATAAAATATATGAAGAATTTATTTAACTATATTATTCCTATATATATATAATATTGTATTTGTACACGTTAAACAATGTTTTTTGTATAATTCTATTTATTTTAAAATATAAATAAAATATATAAATACAATATATAATATATGGAAAAGAAAAAAGGGATGTGTATAGCTATTTTTTATTTTTAAATTAAATAGATTAATTATAAATAAGTTAAATATATATTTTATTCTATATCTAATAGAAAATTAAATTTCAATTAATTATATTACATAAAGTGCTTTACAATTTAAATTAATATATCAGGCTTATTTTATATATATACATGTAATATACATATGTATGAAGGTTCAACCAGAGAGACACACATTCTTTATATTTATAATATATGTATATTTATAATATATTTTATATGGCAAATATTGTATATACATATAAAAACGTTTAATATAATTAGGACAATATATATTGTATTTAAAATAAAATGTATATATACATCATTTTATCTTAGTTAATTATTGTATATGGACAAAACGTATTTTTGTTATAATTGTATTTAATATTTCATTTATATATATATAATACAATTAAGATATTAAATGTCATCGTCAATATTGTGCGGAAACGTTTTTATTTAGTACAATTTAAAAAATTCTCAAAAAAGAAAATTACTATAATAATGTGTGAATGAAAATGTATGAAAATATTTTATAATTAACTGCACTGTTAGAAAAAACTTTCGGAATTGTAATTCTTTTTATTGGAAATTATATTGTGTCCTTACAAAAACATTATTTATATAGTTACTATATGTTTTCATATAATTGATGTTATACAATATATATAAGAAATTGTTCAGTAATTATTTCAAATGTCATTAATATGATAAATAAATATGTGTCATAAGTTTATATATACTTGTATCGAATACACAGAATATAAATTATCAAATTATTATCTAGGTATATGCGGGCGTATTTAATAATAATTAGTGTAAATTTTAAATCTCAAGTTTCGTGTTGATATGTTAATTTATGTGTATACATTAGTATATAAAATACTAATTATTAATACAATTAATTTATATATTAAATAATAATTGATAAATATTTCAACACAAATTTAAACATATTACCATATATTACATTATGTATATTGCATTTATTCGTATAAATATTTAAATATATACTGTGAATGAAAATATACTCGTATTTTATGAAACTCGTATATATGTGCTATTTTTATGTTAACACATTTATATTTTTAGATATCTTTTATCAATACACGATTACGAATATGTGTTATCATATACATAATAATAATATTATCAAAACATTTTCTGCAATGAATTCTATTTTAAGCTGTTTTGTTTTTTATTTATTTATTGCTTGTTCAATAAATGTATAGATGTGGGGGTTTGTGTGTGTGTATCATATACTAGAAGTATATTACGCAGAGATGGGTAAATTGTATAGAAAAAATAGATTTTTTTAATAAAAAAAGTATCAAAAATTCTACGAAAAAAATTGTGTCAAAAATTAGTGTAAAAAAATTATTTTAAAAAATGGTGTTAAAAAATACCTAATTTTGAACTCATACCCATCCTGCGGTATATTATATATACGTACAACGCGTATAACAAAAATAAAATAGAAATGGGTAAATGATGATGAACATAATCAAATGATTGATCGCAGAACAAAGGTATAATTTATCAACTAATACATGATGAAATATTTTGAGACAAAGAATGACAAGCTAACCAACAAATTTTTGATGAAAATGATAATCTTTAACGATAAGTTATATATACCTATTTCATATATATATATATTATATACTATATCCATGATATACAATTTTCTGAATATAATAGTATATTATATAAAACATTTTGTATATAGTATAATTTATATTGCTATATAATATATAATATAATAAGATTACAAATGATGGTAACACAATATTTACCTTTATATAAAATGAGTATATTTGTATATATGTGTGTTATATAAGAAATATTCACGCAGGTGTAATTTGTATAATTATCATTCATTTAGTACATTCAACTTTAATTAAAATATATTATATTGTATTTATTATTGTTTCATGTTTTTAAATATGTATAATAAATAATCGAATTATTCATCATATATAGGTATATAAAATCCACCTGAAATCGAAATATTGATGTTTATTACGTTTTAAAACAAAATCTTATTATAATATTGTTTTCAAATTTCAAATGTCTTCGGTCTAACACACCCTTTCAATTGTTACCAAATGTATGGTATATGTAAAATAACATAAAAAAATATGTTATTGAATTTAATAAATTATTATTAGATGAAAAATTGACTATGTCAATTGTGAAATACATTTTTTTTGCCATTTACTTTATAATTATTGAGCTGTTTAAATAATTAATATTATATTAAAATGTATTTGTATTAATGAAATTATATAACTTTTAAATTAAATAGTATGTGTTTTACTATTAAAATTAATTCTTCTCAAAATTTATCATCCTGCGTACACCATAGGTGGTGGTTGTAAAGCAATACATTCATCACACCACTTTGGACTTCTTTACTTGTTATAACCGTTTATTGTCGATCACACGCATGAATCGGTTTAAAAAAAAAAAAATTAGATGAAATCTTATCATTTTTAATTAAATTTTGTTACTGCGTAAAACATACGATACATATATAAATATATATAGGACTCACGTCGTATCTTGAATATATTAATTAAAACTGAAATTCTGCTACTGCGATACTTATTCCATTTTTATAAAAATTGACTATATAATATGTTTTTGTTTATAAAAATGTGTGTATTTTTAGAGACAAAAAAAAAAAGAAAAAATAAAACAAGGTCAAAGATTTATGATGATAAATGAGCCTGTTGGGTAGTCATTAATTTTTCCCTGATTTTTCTCTATATACACATTTTTTTCTATTTCTCTTTTTTTATTTATTTATTTATTTCTTTTTTTTTTTTTTCGTTGTTTTTGTATTTTGTATATCAACCAACATCAGCTATGAATACATTCACATAAAATACTTATGTATTTATTATATACTCGTATTTATATAATTTATATTTACAGACTATAGGTGTATCATGTATATATAATATAAGATTATATACAGTCATACAGTCAAGTAAATGTATTATATATATAAAACTAAAAGAAATTTTTTGATTTATTATTATATAATATGAGTTATGAAAGCTAATAGCTTTAAAAAAAATAAAATAAAAAATAAATAAATCTTTTTTCCATAATTTAAATTTAATGTATAAATTGTATGCAATTTTATTATTTTATAATTAACTGGATAAATTTGAGAAGATAATAAAAGTTTTTTTTATATTTATATATATTCTTGGAATATTTTAACTTAAAATTATGATAATTTTTCTCTTAATTCGCACATCTTCATATATATGTTATATATATTTATATATTGTGTTTTATGTAAATATATATATATTTAATCTTGTATTACTATATAAAGTACAGACAGAAATTTGAAAATATTTTATTATAGAAACTTTTTGTTTAACCTTTTATTTATACATTTAAAATTGCTTATATAAATGTAACATTGTAACTGTCGCTGATTTTGATAAAAAAAAGATTTGGCTAAAAAATTTCAATGGCTAAAATTTTTTATGTAATTTTCTATATGTGTGTGAATAAATTTTCCATTTATATGTGAACCATATCCCTATACCCTATCCTATTCCTATTACATGTCATATACAATATATATATATGTATGTACGAGCATGTAAAGTAAAATGTATATATGCCCATATATTTTATTTAACTTGTTCTACTAATTATATAATAATATTTACAGCCCTCAGAAGATTTCTTTCTATATAGATATTAATATATATATATGGACTGTGTGTGTGTGTGTGTGTGTATATATAGAACTAATTATAAAGCTAAAATTACAATAAATGGAAAATATAGTGTAAATTATAAAATACTGTTATACTATATAAAATAAAATAATAGTATATTAGTATATGCCAGCTAAAACGAAGTATACCATATATAGTTATGGTATATGTATTCACTTAGCAAAACTAAAAGGAAATTTCATGTGTTAGTTATACTTTTATTGCATTATACTATACATAAAAGTATACAAAATACGACACAGAGTCATAATGTAAATTATTTTATTTTAATTGAGTCTTTATTTGTCGGTTAATAATGGTGAGTTTGTGGTCAACACACAAAATAGATAAAATACTTAGTAAAACATATATATGTATAATCGAAAGTCTGGCCATCGTTAATATTGATATTATATTTTATTTAATATTTTAAATTATATTATTTTGATTTGTTGACCATTGCATGAGAATATAATATTAAAATTAGTGTAACCAATTGTTTTTCGTAATAAAAAATTGTGCATGCGTAAACTTTTTGTTATGAAGTAAAACAATTTACTTAATAAAACATTAATTTACAATAAAACCGATGGAAATTTAAAAAAAAAATTTAATATAATACTTTATTGTAACCTTATAAATATAAAAAAGATATGCAAATAATAAATATTTATAGTATGTAGTGTTGGTTTGTCTCTGTGTGTGTATATGCATAAAATATTACATTGGTTTTTCTTCATTTTTTAAATCGATAGCGTACGTAATTTAATTCATTTAATGGAGTGAAATCATATGTATTGATTGAATTCAGAAAATAAATATATATTTATATAACAGTTATGTACAAAAATCTTCACTTAAACTAATTTATTTAAGCAAATCTTTTGAAATAATAATTATATTGAAAGGCAAATTGATTTCAAATAATATAATATTTCATATATAAAATTTATACTTTTAATGACAATAGAATCCTTCTCCCCAAAGATATGGATGTTATAGTATATATTGTATTATTAAAAATGATTCAATTTTTTGACTATGATGAAATTCCTGTTTCATCCACTTTATTCATTATATACTTCATTATAATATTTTCTTGGCAATATTAAATTATATATTTAGGATTATTTTTTCTTAAGACTCTCTATCCCTTTCAATAAAATAATTATTTCGAAAGATTTACTAAAATAATTTTTTTTTTTTTTGTAATTGTGTTCACTTATTTTTGAACATTGACTGTGCTTGTATAAATTCTTATTCTCATTTTAAATGAAATTTAAAAACTGTATTATCGTTATCAATAGATTTCAGTCAGAATTCCTATTATGTATTATATAACATTAACATTGTGTGTAAAAATCCATTGAGAAATGGTTATTGAACAGTTTTTAATGTTGTATAAAATATAGTTTGTGTAATACATTTTAAAATTAACATATATAAATTATATAAATTTGTCAACATAAAAAACGCTATATAATAGATAATATATATATACTGAAAATATATGATCTTCTAAATCTTATACAAATTATGTCATTAGGTTAGATTCATATATACTGCAAATAATCTCTATACATATACTGAGATATGATATACTGATTGTAAATTCAATTTAAATAATTAATTTATAAATTTAAAAAAACTTGTATGTGCATGTGGATTGTTATATTTAATGTGAATATTAATGTAATTATATCTATTCTATATATATATATATGTACTATATTAAATAACCAAGTGAATTGATTGACTTATGCAATATTGTTGCAGCTTTATTAATAATATGTTAAAGTCCAAAAAATTATTAATAATTCATAATTATGAAAATGAAAATACACATTTTAAAGTATAAATATATAATTTTTGTTGAAATAATAGTTCTCTTGAATATAATGAATATGCAATTGTATAATATATAGGTCTATATAGTAGAAGCATGTTTTCGTATATGAGTCTATATGATATAACATTATATTATAATCTAATATAAATATGCAATGCATGTGTCAATATATAGTGTCAATAAAATTAGTTCTTATATAAGGATTGTGTGAAATTTAAGAATAATAATAAAAGATATTCTTCGCTCTTCAGTCTTCGGCTATATTTTATGTATATTATATGTATGTACAAGTACAATGTACATATAAGCTTATTTAAATATACGGCGTCATATATATATTAAATTAAATCATTATACATATAATATAAATTTTATTTGTATCTGATGAAAATTAGAAAATTTTCAAAAATAAAATTATAAATGTTAGTTCATAACTTGATTTTGTCTTTGTCTTTGTTAAATTCCTCGAAGCATAAATAAAATTCTATTACTCATAATTAAATAAAAAAAATTAAAAATTGGTATAAGTTTCATGTATTCAATTTTCTGTAATCATTTGTTTCGAGATACAAAAATTCAATTTTTTCATCTTATCAATATAAGGATTGGATACATAGGTTGTTGCGTTTGTGAAACAGATGGAACATGTATTTTTAGTGATTTAACTTTAATATTTAGAAATTTAACAAAAGACAATGACAAAACTAAGTTATGAACCGGCACTAAGAATTTATGTAAAATATTTATTTCAATTCGTGATGAATTTATAATTTGTTATATGAATTTAAATTTATTTAATTTAACTTTTCAAAATTTATTTCTATATTTATATATATCGCATATTGTATTCTTCATATATTTTCTTAATTTCAATGAATTTCAAATTCATATTTATTTGGTTTAATTTTTATATACCATATATGCAAATAAAGAGAAATTTTATTAATATTTAAATTTCAATTTTATTTTGAAAATTATTCTGTAACTATATTTTAATGTACAATGCAAATATCTAAATTAATAAATTTTTAAAATTGTTCAGTATTTTTCACAATGAATTGTTAGTTTATGGATCATAGTGTGATTTTGTAGTGTTTCTTTTTTGAAAATATCTGCTAATGACCTATGAAATAGTTAGATAATTTTATTTTAGTCCACACTGGGTAATATCTGGTAATATAATACTAAAAAAAGCCAACCAAATGTCGTGGTCTTTTTCGATGTAGTCTCCTAAATATTAAACCAACAATATATATATATATATATATTATTATCACAATTGTAATTATATTAAAACAAAGTTATTTTTAAATTTCAGATTGATTATTGTTCATCACATATTTTATATGAGAAATGGTGAGTTCATTAATTTTTATTATAAATAAAACCATTCTAATAATAATGAAATATACAAAAAAAAAAAAAAAAGAATGTAAATTTATTAATTTATTTACTTTTTGCAAGGGATTTTCTCATTAAATATTATTTTTACAATAAATCTGTTTCAACTATCTAAATTTATGGTAAATTTAATGTGTAGGAAAATCACTATTTTTAATGTTATATATATGGTATATATACTTATGTGCATGTTTACCGCTTATATTTTCCCACATAAATATAAATACAGAGCATATAAATATGTATTACAACATTTTATATATTCATTTAATAGGTATTTTCTGTAATTTCCTCTATTATTTTTATCTGCGCCCAAAGTCAGTATTAATTATTTTGCACGAAAGCATATTGTGTTATTATATAAATAAATATATATATAAACATATACTGTATGTAGTTCTATACAACATGCATATATAAAAATAAGTTAACGTTTATAAATTATTCACAGTATATTTATATTACCGACTTTTAGTACATAGTAAATAAAATCTAAAAAAAAAAAAGTAAAAGTTGTTTCCTTTTTTTTCCGTGTACAAATAACGATAACGCCGCGGTGATTGTTAAAATGAAAATGAAAAACAAATATAAATATAAAATCTCTATATTTTTTTTTGATTTAATGTTAAAAAATATGAATTTATTTATATTCGTAAGCATGAATGTGTATATACAGGATGTATTAAAGACGGAGCGAGCTCATCCATTGCAGATTCTATATGTGTGCAGAATATTAATAATATATAAGATGAAATTATATGGCAATGCTTTTTTTTTTATTAATCTGCGAGATGCAAAACTCTGATAATTTTTCTTATCTGTATAAAATTCTCATTATTTTATTTATGAATAAATGGCATAATACGCGCTATGCTCACGCTGTATCATTTTTAGAGATAGTAGTTTTTAATTAATCATAATCAAAGCTGCAAACTTCTGCTGATGTACGTTATGCAAATATAATTAAGTTTCTGCTTTTACAGCAGAACAAGTTTTTCATATATAATAGAAATATGTTTTTTTTTTTATAAAACAAGACTTTGGTAGGTACTATTTAATACATCTTGTATTTATATATATAGCAATAAATAATATATGTCTGGTTATTATAGGGGTTGCCACATTTTGCTGAACTGCTTATAAATTTTGTGGTTACCTTTTTCTTATATATTGCTTATAATTATCATAAACTAATGCACAAACTCAAAGGAACGTCACTTTCATATAAAGTTACGGTGTGGTGCAAGTGGTGTATGTTTTTAGACCATAATTTAAAAATGCTAT
The DNA here is from genome assembly GCA_910594885.2 of Bibio marci. Taxonomy (NCBI): domain Eukaryota; kingdom Metazoa; phylum Arthropoda; class Insecta; order Diptera; family Bibionidae; genus Bibio; species Bibio marci. Next base: position 19,933,071 of record OU343118.1, on the reverse strand, counting down.
AATGCACTGAAGTATGAATTTCTTGTAACATTTTTTTTTTATTATACAATATATTGTAATGGAAAAATAATTTTATTGGAAATATTGGAAATTATAATTACCACATTTTATTATATTGCAACCGTATCAAAAATTGGAAGTCTGTTAAACAAATATCCGCAGTAATGTTAACTAGTTGTCCCTCTGATGCTATTATAATTTTCTCGAAATAGAAGTTTCATATTATATGAATAGGATTCGGCATGCTGATAAATAAACATTCAGTTATTAATGTAATTCAATTTTTTATCCAGTCAGTGTGTCAAACCCTATATATGTGAGGCCATTATATGCACAGATTACATTTACATGGAATATGATACTATTTTAATACATGTACGCACGCATTCATATATATATACATACATTGATTCAATTCCGCACGTTATAAACAAACATATTAAAATATATATACTCGTATATATATGAATATATATAGTATCAAAAATCTTCTTAATAATAATAAATGAAAAATAAACAAATTTTGTTTTTTTATTACAACATTCACTTTGAAATATTATTAAACAATTTTCCAATTAGAAAATATGAAATTAATTTTTTATAAATTAAATTTGTTTTACATCTTGTATATGTAAATAAAAATATTGATATATACTTCTTGTTCATTAATAATTTGTAATTTCGTCTAAATACTATATTTTGTAATTATATATATCTACATTTATTGACATTTAATCAAATTTTTTCAAAATTCTTTGTTTCTCGCTATATTTGAAATTATGAGGGGCTTATTTTTTTTTATAATAATAGATTCTCTCATATAGGGTTTCCGTTTTCTCGACTTTTTGAATTTTCTCGAGAAATTGTAATGTATTTTCTATATAATCGCATCGCGCGCACGATTTTATATATATACATAAAATAATTAAATAATACAATTACAAAAATAATCACAATTTAATTAACACCTCATATTTTCTTGCTTTAAATATTTCAGTTATTTTATTATTATTCATAAAGTCGCTATATTGGTATAATGCGGTTGTAAATCCATTAAATTAATCTTTTTTTTTTTTTTTGTATAAAAACTAAAGTATTCATTTCAAGGCATGAACATAAAATATAAGGATAAATTTTCGTACAAAAATTTAATAATTTAATTAAAGTAAATATCTAATCTTGAAATTTAGAATTGATAAGTAACACGAAAATGACTCGTGAATTGCAACCATTATATTTATAATATAATAATTTAATTTCTTCAACTTGAATTCAGAATTTATTATTTACAAAACTAATTTATTTAAGAAAGGAAATATATATTATAGCATGATTATATGGGATACTTAAGGGAAGTTTTATGGTATAAATTATTGCAAGTTATATAAGTAAAATGCAAAAATAATAACAATTAATAGTCTAAGAATATTTATTTATATGGAAAAACCAAAAGATATAAATAAAATAAAATACTATATAATATATAAATAATTAATGTATATAACTTATATAACTAAAAAATATGCTATATTTAATTTGATATGCGCTTTACGACTTCAGCATGAAAACATTGTTCTATTTTATAAAGTAAAATATTATAGAATCTTCTCATTTGTTTGTTATAAGTATACATTATATATTAAATTATGCATAATACTATTAATATATATCTATTGTTAAGTTTAATTAACAATATAAAATCTTTTAAAATAATATAGACGCTGGTAAAATATTATAGATTTGAAACGTATTCTTTCACTATACCTTTCAAAAATCATATAAATTATTAACACACACACACACACATACTATTGGTAATAAGACTTCATTGATCACCCATATGTTGAGCTAATGCTGTATATATTCAACTGAAGTTTGGTTACATTTTCTCTATTTTCTATTATATTGATGACTATTGCGGTGTAAATACTAAATATTAAAACATCATAGTCTGAGTTTTATGATTTTAATAACTCGATTAGAATATAATATGGAATGATATTATTATTGGTATAAGAAAATTTTCTGTTTTTAATTTTATATATGTATTTCAAGGGAAACTTAACGTTGACACCATTCTATTCACTTATGAAATGACCATCAATTTGTTATTTTATATTAAGTATATATAGTACAATTTAATTAAATAATAAAGTATAATAATACTATACCAATGTATACATTTTATTTGTATTATAATTATATCTATATATAGAGAAGGTCAGGATGGGAAGAATTTTACAAAATAAATTCATATTCATTAATTATTATTATATTATCAATATTATTATTATAAATTCAATCAATATTAATTATATATATTTGTGTATCCGATAAAAGAATGAATTGAAACTTTTAATAATAAATACTTCATGAATTTATAATGTATATGTAATAATGAATGTATATATATATAAGGTATATATGGTATACCTATAATGAAAATTAATTAAATTGATTAGCTTATATAGATATATATATATATATATACCCAAAATGTTAACGTTGAATTATGTGGTATATTATTTATTAGTACTTTCAATTAATATTCATATATAAAAACGAATTTACATTTTATATTTTATGTATTTACTTTTTGCGTATATGTAAAATACACATGAATGACATTAATTTTTATTTAATTTGACATCTAATAAAATTTAATGTAATTATATTTTCGTATTATTTATAATTTTCATTTAATGTTTACCATATACAAATATATGATGGTTTTGAATATATTTATATATATATATATGTAAAATGTATGTGGTCGGTCATGTCAAAATGTATACACATATGTATACTTTATACCAGGGGTGGGCAAATACTTTAAAGCGCGGGCCAAAATGAAATTTTCAAAATGTCTCCCGGGCCGGAGGACTATACCGCATATGCTTTGCACAAGCGGATGTTTTGGATGGAGTTTTTTCCCTGCCAATTTTTTTTTGACAAAAACACTAAGTATCATTTCAATTTGAATAAAATATGTCACGTAATTTTTAAAGAAATATTTTTATAAATAAATGCCTATTAGATATACCAGTCAATGAAACATTTTATTTTGTTACTTATTTATGTCTTAATGATACAAATTATTTTATATTGACACATAGTTATTACAATTTAACATTTATATTGCATTTATGGAATTTTTCAACGGGCCGGATAAAATTAGCAAAAGGGCCGGATCCGGCCCGCGGGCCGGCTTTTGCCCACCCCTGCTTTATACTATATTCATTATATATTTATTTATTTATAGATATTCACATATATATATTTGTAACTCTTTATATACACATATTAATAATAGAAAATAATATATTAGGTAAACATATATGCAGAAGACTGTATGGGTAATATGTAATATTTCATATATAATAATACATAAATACCAATGGGAATATAATGTTTTCCTATATAATTATTATGAATTTCATATTTTCAATAACCATAACTGTTAATATTCACCGCATATGAAAAATTGACACGCAGATAACTATTAATTAATTAGTTAGAATATTAGATCACATGTGTATATCCATATACCTTTTACAACAATTATATACACATGAATAAATATAAAATAGCAAAGTTATATGCTGCTAAATATGTATATAACATCGTATTGATAAATGGAGTAAATACTTTTCTGTATACATATATTGATGCATTCGTGAATTGTCATAAATTTACATAAATTCATATTATTGATTGATTATTTTACACTGAATTTTTATTAAATATAATTACCAATATTTAAAAAAATAAAAAGAAATAAGTGTATACGGTTTAGGTATATATAGATCGAGGGTACATTCTGCATAACATAGACTAACATTGACCCTTACTTTCATTATATAAAGCTATTCACTTTTAATCATGTGGTTTAAATAATTATTAAATGGCCGTAACAACAGATAGATTTTATGTTAGTTGATGATCTTTGATATTTTTCTTAAAAAAAAAACCCTACATCATTTGGACGTGACCGATCTTATAAAATTTATTATTCTAGCTACTTAACCATCATCATAAAAGTCAGTAGTAGTTCTCCTACAATTACTATATATATATATATATATGTTTTAATGGAAAAATAAATAAATACATAATCGGTATACTAACATTAAATGTGTGAAGTTAAAGAAATGTCCTTTATATAATAATACAATAAATATATAAGTTCAAAATCAGAAATTACACTTTTTTCTCTATTATAGCCGTGTCGTGGTGGTATTCGTAAGTGTATATACAAATATTTTTTTCTTAATTTAAGCTGCCTCATATCATTATCATTATAAGACGATCATGATGATGATATATATTTAATTCCCTTGTGCGCATCAATGGCTTTTTTTGCTATATATGAAAGACGCACGATGAAAAATTGTACGGTATATAACAAAACTCTCGTTTGCAAGCAATTAGTTTTTTTTTTTTTTTTTGTTGTTTTGTTTTAATTTTTCTTTTCTTTTTTTCGCAAGTCATAAATAATCAAAGTTTGGGTGAAATCATATATTGTATTTAAAAAAATTAAAGAAACGAAAAAAACATTAACAGAGGGTTTTCAGAAAATTAAAAATGAATGTTTTTGTTTCCTTATTTTCGAGGACCATTAATCATAATAAATTATATCTTGCAGTATATACGCGCTGTTGTTAGGCCTCATTTATTCTTTTAGTTTAATTTTTGTATATTTTTTTTAATTTTATTTTGTTTAACATAAATTTGTTTATTTTTTTTTTTTTTTTTTATAAATATGTATTTACATATTAGTTGAATTAATATTTCCATATTATATAACATTAATAATATACAATATTATACAATAGTTGGAAAATAATGGCACAGATATATGTGATAGGCATTATTGAATTCAAGGCTTTGACATAATTGCTGCTGAAGAAAAATTCTATTTTCATTCCATAAATATTAATTGATTATAGTTTAGAATTCAACAAAATCCAAAATATTATTAATTTTATAAGATTTTTTTTTTAAAACACAAATCAAATAATTGCTAAGGATTACGGCTATATAAAATATAAACTCGAATAATGTATACAACATTTATTAAACATTAAAGTATATATTGTACTACAATATATTTTCCGGAAAATCAGCTTCACATATATATTTATAATTGTTTTTTTAATTGTTCATTATTATTTATACTTTCGTTCTGAAGAATACTTTATTACCATGATCACAGTAAATATTTATCATTCCGCCATTCTATAATATCTCGTTCTTTTTTTTTTTTTGTTTAATTATTAATTTGGATATATAACATTTCATTTCAATTATTGTTTTTATTGTAAAATTAAACTAATTATATATTTTTTGCTCTAATTTATATCTGATATCTTTATTTAAGATTATATGTATAAATCTTTATGCATATACACTAAAATACAATCATTACTGTCATTATATGACCTTTAAACGTGAAATTATATTAATTTTTATGTTACAACAAAAAAAAAATAAATAAATATGGGATACAATGAGACCGACACAAAAACATATGTATCACGATTTCTTACACAGAGCCCAAAACAAAAAGGCAGGTATATATTGTTATTATATTTTCGTACATAAAAATGTAAAAAAGCATTTCAAGTAAAAATAAAAATGATTTCAATTTGCTATCTCATTAATATAAATTTACTGCAAACAAAAAGAAGGAGAAAAATGAAAAAAGAAAATCTAAACATGAGAATTTCCTTTCCATATATATATATATATATATATGTATTTTTCTAACCGTTATAAATGTATATTATATATAAATTTGAGTTTGAGTAGTATATAAATGTAAATAAATATACGCAGAAAATATTATTATATATACTCACATACACGCACAATAAAATAATATTATTTATTTAATTTTTTTTTATTTGAAATGCAGAGATATTTTTCTTTTTATTTCCTTTGGGAAGCATTAACAAGATGGATTTTTTTTTTTTCCTTTGTCACATTTCAATGTAACATTTTAACCAGCATGAAGTTATACATGGTATATATATATACACGTATGGTATATATATATATATAGATAGAGAAAGAAATGGTTGTAAATGCATATATATAGTGAATATGTATAACATAAAATATATGATAAAATCTAATGATAAAATATGAAAGAGGAAGTAAAAAGATATTAAAAAACGGTTGCTACTTATATATAAAAGGCAAAAAGATGAGTGTATGATTATTTTAAATGTGTTGCTTTTTGTTATTTTCTTCATTATTTAATAGGTTTAATGTAAAATTTTTGTTTTGTTGTTTTGTTATACAATACAATATATATATATATACTATATTTCATAAATTATATATATAACACACACACACACGTATATAGCATTAATTTTATTGTCAACAAAAAAAATTATGCGTGTAACCGCATGTTGTTCTATGACACGTAAATAAAATATACAAGAAATTTATACATATAAATATTTATGCAAATATTTCCTTAATATATATATAATACAATCATAATTTTACAAATAACAATATAATAAACTTTATTGTTATGCCGGGGAATCATTCACAATAATATATATATATATTTAAAAACTTTTATTAATGAAAATTGTGGTATTTATATGATGGAACTATAAAATTTCCACTATATATAAATATGTAAAGAAAATTTATATATATATTATGCATAATATAAATGTAATAACATAATATGTACAATTGTACGTTTATGTATTCAAACGTTCATACACATATAATATACTATATATAATTTACATATTATTTTTGGATATACACATATATAATATGCAATAGTCAAACTATATATAGATAACGAAATGATGTATTTACATATTATATGTATATGCATATAGTATTAAAATACATAATATAATGTACTATCAACAATTTGTACATATACTCATAATTCATATTACATAATTAACAGAAACTTTTTCAGACAAACACAACAACTCATTAAATAATGTTTATTATAATAATAATATAATAATAATAATAATAATAATAATAATAATAATAATAATAATAATACATACATACATACAAACATACTTACTTACTTACATGCTCATAATGTGAAAAGTTTTTGTGACAAGGATTTTATGTCTATTTTAATATGTTAATATGTATCTATGTAACATATATATATAATATATATATACGCGTATATGTTTTATTATTGTATCTATATATTATATTAAACTTGCTTTATATAATATCACATCACAATAATTATATTTGACTGACATTCCGAACAGGTTTTTTTTTATATGTTTCAGTAATTATATAACAATAATTAAATATGAATTTTAATTTAATTGGAAAAAAATCAGATTTGTTTTGTTACATATACAAAATTATATATAATCACATTGTATACTGAATTATTTGTGTAACAATACAAATAGAGATAAAAACATATATGTTATGTTTCTTAATATTTAGCGAAAGAGGTAGATTGACATATTTTAATATACGTGGTACATTTTTACATGGTACATCCTTCTCGAACACAATACAACAGTTTTTTTTAACATACGTATTGTGTGACCAAACCATCTTTTAGTCCATTGATTTTAATTGTTTTGAGAAATTTTTATTTCCCCATACAACCTATGTATTTCGCAGTTGTGTCTATAAGCTTCCAACCGATTTGTGCTCTGATTGAACCAAATATGCCACATTCTTCGTTTAATAATCCGAAATAATTGTTTCTGATGCTGTGTCCGGTACTATATCAATATTACATTTTCCACATTTACTTAAATTGAATTTTCTCAAAATTCGCCATTTATGAATTACCATATATTTTTATTTATGGATTATAGTTTTAATGGATTTCACACAATTACAAAATTAAATCAAATGTCCAAGCTTTCAAAAAATATAGCTGATTTTGAAAAAACTATAATGTAGTACTACATATTTTTAATAGTAATATCAAAATTAACATTAGCAAGGAAATACAATATATGAATATATTGTATTTTGTGTACAATTTAAAATATATGGTAAAATATAATTTTATTATTTAAAATTTCACTAAATTATTTATAGCAGAACTAGCTTGAAAATCACATCCTTTTAAACATATTATAAATTTATAGAAAAACCACAAAAGTGTTTTTATTTTCAAACCAAAACATAAATCCTCACTTTGCAAATATATATAATGAAGAGAAAAAATATAAATTTCATTTTCACTGTAAAAAAAAAAATTAAAATGTCATGCAAAATAGAAGTTCTTTTTACATTAATATATATTCTATAGCCATATAGCTAATATTTTGTGAAAGTAAACATAGGAGCTATAGGATAGTGCGACAAAGTAAGGAAAAAAAGCCACAACAATTTTATATTTTTTTCTGTTTTTTTTTTTTTTTTTTACCTTTACAACATTACTTGATATCAGATTTTATGGTTTTAGTGCTTTTGTCATATAATATATTGTATTATACAATATATAATATACATATACGATAATAAAGTATTACGGAAAATGTGTCTATTTTAGACTATATACATATCCAGCATATTTCAGTTATAGTAGTAGTTTTATCAAAAAGGTTTTTATAGTTTTTAAATGTTTTATTACAAAAATCTATATGATGTTACTGGAATTGGTGAGATTGGGTTTATTTACACTTATGTAAATTATATATATAACATACAATCATTTTTTCACATAAATTAGGTTATATTTATTTCAATTTAAATGAAAAAAACATTTTTGGTTGTATTTTATGCATCAAATCTAAATGAATTATTCAATCGAGCAATTACATTAACTCGCAAACCAATTTTTATAAATATATATACATTGAAGTGAATCTTGTTTTATTTTCAATTTCAATATATGTTTTTTTTATATATACCATAATTTGTATGGTTTTAATATATCTCATCCTTTTGCCATAATATTATATACATCAAAACTCTTTCATTTAATTGAAAATTTTAAATAATGTCCCTTTATCATTTTATATAAATTTAAAATACGATATGTTCAAACGCATAGTTTAAAAAGTCATCTAAAACATTATTGTAATATATTGTATATAATTTCTGTCTATTTTCTATTATTTATGTGAACACAGGCCCGTTCATCGGGGAATTAGGTACACTAGGAACAAAACTCGTTGGATACTTTCAAAAAAGAAAATCCTTTAAAATAAAATTTAAAGGTATTGATGATAGCCATTAAAACAACTCATCGATAATCTAAGGGGAAAGGGACGCGTGACACGTGAAAACATTTCTACTAATTTTGAAATTTTCTTCAACAAAAATGAGATAAATCCAGGAGTATTTAAAAAAAAATGTTGATTTAATTTTTTTTTTTTTAATGTAAGGAGTAATTTATTGAAATTACGTGTAGGCCGTTAAATTTTAACCCGGCCTACGAGCCTCTGTACGCGCACAGTTAATTAAAAAGTTTATACAAACAAATGATTTATTTTCTTTACTTATTCTATATGTATTGTATTTTTTTTTTTATAAATGTTATTTACAAACAAACGCCTTTATTTTAATTAATTCATAAGAAATCTCAAAAGTAATAATTTAAGCAAATTCAAATACGTGATAATACAAATAATAATAATAATAATTAATGATTTTAACAGTTGTATTTTATTGCAAAATTAATATAAAATTAGTTTTATAATTTGTTATACAAATGTATTTGCATATATACCCCCTATATATAGGAAGCATATTATTGGAAACAGTTTGTATTATTTTATATATGCGAGGATATACAGTATACAACATATTTCTTTTTTCAATACATATACTATATAATTTATATTTTAGAATGTTTAGAATAGCAATTTTGTTGTTATATATACGAAAAAAACGATTAACTTATTTTTTTTTAAGAGTTAATAAAAAAATATCGACTATTGAAAGTGTTTCGATTTTTATATTATGCATACGAGAACGTAAAGATGGGCATAAATCTTCATATATAAACTAAAATTACAATCGTAAAACATATTTATATTTTTAAATATTATAATATTTTGTTATAAATAAATAATTATTTTAATTGGTATTGTATCGCGCGTGCATCTATTGAGTAGATATAGATTCAAAAAAGCTTACGCTGAATAAAAATAAGCACAAATAATGGGAACTAAGCGAGCAAATATGAATCAAGAACATATTCGGATTCTATATATAGTGAATAGAATGTTAAAAAGACTAAATGAAATTATGAAAACAAAAGATGGATTAGATATTGAACCATATAACAATATTAAATTTTGTCCTATATGTATTTTTTAGTATAATTTTTTATAATATTTGAATTTATAATTAAAATTGAATTTTCTACATTATTATAAGTGTCCACACAATATTTGCCTCGTATGTGTGTGTGTGTGTGTGTGTGTATATACTAATGTTATATAATACATATCGCTATTATAATATAATTTATATTTGTAATATAATATATTATATATAAATATAGATATATATTACGTGTACGTACAATGTACTTGTAAATATATAATGTATAAATAATATAATAATAACTATATGTATGTGAAAGAAAGGTTATGGGAAATTTGCTAAATGCACCATATACCTGTATATGACAAATAGAACAAAATGACAAGATATAAATCATATAAAGAAATGTAATATATATGCATATAATATCGACGAAGCAAAGGCATGGCACAAGACTATTTATAAGATTTATGGGCTAATAAGTTATCATAAACGTAAACATATAGTCATATATATATGTTTTGTTGAATTTAAATATATCATATAATGTACAACGTATATTATATTTTGGGTTTCTAATTCTTGATAGTTATAATTCAAAAAGGTTTCTTTCAGAAAATATATAGGTTTTTTGATAAATTATATTGGATATCATATATGTCTATTATTATGTGTATGCGCATACTTAAATGGAAATAGTGGTGAAATAAAATAAAAATTATAGTATAATATTAAGGTGAAATAGATATCGGTTATCGGAGCATATTTATCTTTATATATGTATTAACAAATGCGGAGATATATATAATATCTGTCATATATATATATATATATATAGATATTACACAATACATATCGGCATAAAATTTAATACGATAAGAAGATAAGAAGAAAGTTTATTCGGATGATATGATTGACATTGAGTTTTTAATTTCTCGAAATAACGAATATAAATGAGTATACGAAATTATATGATTATTTCTTATTTATACATTTATACATATATATAGAAAAGTTTATTTTTATTAGTAAATAGAAAATTGTATTTATTTGCTTGTAATAATAATGTAATAAATTCTAAACAGCACTAAAAACACTATATTCTTTTAAGATCTCAGCTCGAATCTTAATTTACTATTCAAGGTACATATAGCGTAGACAGTATATTATTTAATGTTTATTTTTATTCATGTTCTCTACAAAAGCATATATACCACAATTATTTTCACTGCGTTCTCTTATATTTTTTATATATTATATATACCTTTACTCATATAATATGCAATTTATAATTATAATATTATGGAATATTTTTGTAATAAACGATTTAAAAAAAACATATATAAAAAGCCATTATATTTATATAATTAAATATTATTTAATCAATGTCTAAACATATTTTTCATTTGTACATACAGCCGCAGACACACTGTGTACACACATAAATTTTGTAAAATTCTGTTATAAATTATATATGCTCGATTGATTTTTCATTTATATTACCATATATTTACATAAAAAAAAAATAAAAAATAAAACGTATTAAATATTCTTTGATATATAAATTAAATGTAAATTAATTAAAATGTATCTGCCGTTTGCATGTATATGTATCTATCGTATTTGCTGAACAATATAATTTTATTCAAATTTGCATATACTTTTATATTATACATAAAACGTATACATATTTTACATACATTCAGCCAAATAAGTACCCGGAAATTCTCATTTTTAATTTTCTCTCTGAGAATATTTAAAAAAAATTTTTTTCTCAGGTTGACACAACTGTCAGCCACCATTCTGTGAATTTTTATTGCTATGTGTGATTTAGTTTGCTTACGGCGTCATTAGGAACAAGTCAACCTTTTGTGTGCGTTGCGATTTTTACTATGGATAAAAATATCGATCAAAGAGTTTGTGTGAAATTTTGTGTTTCAAACGAAATTTCTTGTGTCAAAACATTGGAAATGTTGAAAAAAACATTTGGTGATTCAACCATGTCGAAAACTCAAGTTTACGATTGGTATAAATCGTTCAAAGAGGGGCGAGAAGAAGTGAACGATTTGCCACGTTCAGGACGGCCTTCGACCTCTTCAACTGAAGAAAACGTCGACAAAATAAAGGTAATGGTGCTCGAAAATCGTCATAATAGTTTGCGAGAGATAGCCAAAGAAATGAACATGTCTCATGAGACCGCTCGTCATATTTTGGTTGATGTTTTGGGTATGCGGAAAGTCGCAGCGCGATTGGTGCCAAAAGATCTGAATTTTCTTCAAAAAATGAATCGCAGTAAGGTGGCTGAAGACATGCTTGAACGCGTAAATTCAGATCCAACGTTCATCGAACGCATCATAACTGGTGACGAGACATGGGTTTACGAGTACGACATGCAAACAAGTCAACAATCATCGGAATGGCGCGCCAAAAATGAGCCGAAACCGAAAAAACCGCGCCAAAGCAAATCGAAAATCAAGGTGATGCTGACCGTTTTCTTCGATATTCGTGGTGTTGTTCATTCGGAATTCTTACCGGAGGGACAAACCGTCAATAAAGAATATTATCTTGGCGTTATGAAGCGTTTGAGAGAGAATGTTCGTCGCAAAAGACCAGATTTGTGGCGGAACAACAGTTGGATTTTGCACCACGATAATGCACCAGCGCACAAAGCGATCATTGTTAACGAGTTTTTGAACAAAAATTCAACAAATATCATCGAACAACCACCGTACTCTCCAGATATGGCACCATGTGACTTTTTCCTGTTTCCAAAACTCAAATTACCACTTCGTGGAACCCGTTTTGAGAGCATTGAAGACATCAAAACTAATTCGCAACGAGAATTGAAGGCCATCTCGGAATATAGCTTTAAAAAGTGTTTCGATGATTGGATTGTTCGTTGGAAGAAGTGTATTGCCTCAGAAGGGGCCTATTTTGAAGGGGATATAATAAATTTAGATGATTGATAAGTTGTTTGTGTTTTATTTCAAATTTCCGGGTACTTATTTGACTGAATGTATACTTAGCAAGGATACATATAAGCATCATAAGCATAATATATATAATATATGAAAGTATGGAACATGTAACAAAGTCATAATTGTAATAATGTGGGAAAAAAGTCAATATAATTTCCATTTATTTATTTAATATTTTTGTGATAATTGGAAAAAGCTCCTCCTCCTCGCATTTTTATTAAAAAATATTCTGGATGAAATATTTACAATTATTTGTTGTTTAGTATTTTTGATGTAATTTTATTTAATTATGTTATATTTCTTGGACATGTGTGATTGAGATTTCAAAAGAATAAATGTACAGTATAAGTTTTGGTTATAAATATTAATGTTAACCTATAATATTGAAAATAATGTGTTGTATTTATGATTTTAATAACTTATATTATTATTTGTTGCCTTGTGTGTGTGTGTGTGTGTGGTGGCGACATAGTAAAATTAATAAAAACTGAATATACGGAACTGAATTACTTTATCTATTTTGTTAGAAAACATATACAAAAATTAGTTTATAAAATTTGTTTTTGGCAATTAATTGATAGGCCAAATACAAAATATTATATAAAAGGAAAATGAATAATATAATTGTCGAACATGATATAAAGTGCGAGACAAAAAATTTCTAATTCTCTATTTACGCATTAATTTTATGAATGAACATATATATATATATATACGATACACGACAACACAACCGCTCTCACACATTCATCCAATGAATATTAAAAACAATTTTCTATAACCTTAGGGAAAATTTCATTATTAGATTTTCATCTTAAAAAAATATGAATTTCAATTAATTTCTTAAAAATTACATTATTATTTATATACATATATTTTATCTTTATCTTTTTGATCAAAACGTCTGACAATACACGAGGTTATTATACTTATATACCATATATTAAATATAGTGTAAAATTTATATTACGAGATATATACGTTTATAGTTATGGATCATGTAAATGTGTTTATGTATGTGTAAATGAAAGAAGACGAAATTCAATTATATATTTTATATTCATTAATTATTATTTTGATTTAGCTGCTGCAATGATTAATAAAATTGTACAAAATTGAACTATTATATTTATTGTGTATACATTATTTGCAATTGTTATTGATTTATATATGTTTTTTTTGATTTTCTTGAAATACTTCTAATACATATTTATGGATTGAATTTAATATAGTAGTTGACTAATTTTATACCAATAAAAATATCTTCACAAACTATATATATGATAAGTTACCCTCATTGTTATATATATAAAGAAAGAAAGAACACGTTAATTATTTAAATTGTTCAGAATAAATATACAACACAAATTTCTATATATATCTATAAAATTTAAATATCTAATCCATTTTAGAGTCTAATGAATTTTTAACTATATATAACATTTGGATTAAGAGGACGGCCGGAACACAAACTATATACAAAAGCCACGACTCCATACCATATAGTCTATATATTTATATGCAAATATATTAAAAAAAAACCAATTGTTGAAATTTTAATACATTTCGTACTTATATATACCAAATACCATATGCATATAACACATTTTAATATAATAATTTAAAAGAACAATAAATATTATCCAAGAAAGGTATCGCAATTTCTACATTATTCTTTCCATTTGTGCTTTTACATATATGTATTATTATTTTTTTCAATCTTACGATTTTCACTTTCCTATATATATATATATATAATAGTAATTTATACACATCTGCCTGCGCGTATAAAACAAATAATCCTATCAATATATACACACACAAAAAAAAATAAAAACAAATAAAAAGATTTTATCTGGTTAATGTAACCCAAGGGAGATCTATCGGTTTATTTATGTGTGCGTATACCATATATACAATTTATGTACCTATATGTAATGTATGAATGTAGATAATAATATGAAACAATATACTTGAGGAAAAGTGGTCGACAATATAAATATAACTTGTATAATAGAAGAATATACTGTACACATATATATATATATATATATAGAGGATATACTAGGAACTATATATAGGTATTATGTATATTTACGTATATATATAGCAATAAAAGCTGTATCATATATGATGATATGATGGCATGTAGTATCATGTTCGTCTTCTGTACAAACATCTAACTAACATAAATATAAATACAATGAGAAAGAAAAAACAACTCAAAATAAAAAGAAATCATTTATATTGAATGAAATACATAACAAAACATTTATATTTTTCTATACAGAAAAGACGGAAGTTATAACACTATACAAGAGCTATATATATTATGTGTAGTGAACATATTTTAACATATTATATATATATATTTATATACTAATCGTATGTAATGTATATATATATAGAATCAACTGAGCGCATATAGAAGAAGCCTATTTATCAAACTGTAAAAATTTGTTATGTTATTCTTCAGATCATATTTTATATATATATATATTTACGTGCTTTCTCAATTTGTATTATTTTATATATATATATCAACATATGTATATACTTTCGTACATGTTACATGTATATATGTTCGCTAATGTTGTTTGAACTACACAAAATAGATAAGTATAAAAAGATATATGTTTATGCTCATATATACGCAAAGTATATATAGAGTGTGTATATATTGCAATATAAAAGAAAGTTCGTTGATAAAAAGAAAATATTCTTTATAAATAATATAACAATGAACTGAAATACAATCACAGAAAAAAAATAAGATTGATTTAGTAAAAGCAAAGAATTGAAAATTATTATACTGTGATATGAACTCGTTCCCCGTAAAATTAAGTAAAATAGTTCTTAAAAGATAATATATGTCAAAACTACTACAAAACGGGATAACATTGTAAATAAAACATATATATATATATAATAGAATTTAATGAATATGTGCAGATATAGTGTTGTTAATTTAGTGCGATTATATTAAAATGTATATGAAAGCAGGAAATTATCATATATGACTAAAATGAAATTCAAACAATCACTATATATATAATTAATGATTCAACACAGTCACAGTCATTTGATATAAAATTTACCGATACAGTATATATATGTTTGACCAATTGTATATGTTATTTTATGTAAATTAAAATATTTATAAATACACTGTATATTCGCAATACCCTATATATACGTTATACTCGATTCTCTCTATTTAATTATTACTATCCTTATAAAGTACTTGAAATATCCATGATCCTTGAAAATAAAAATTCTAATCAACAAGACCCAGATTTTACATACAACATACAACACATATACATAACATATATACAACAGTCAAATTCATACACTTCACACATACAATTTTATGTTTCATAAATATATTCTTCGGCTATGTTTACATTGTTTCCGGAATATATCTACAATTAAGAAATAGCTAGTCTAACATAAATTTTACATTTATATATACACTAACTAATTATTAAATATGATCCTCTATTTTTATATCGAAATTATGACCGAATAATGTTCTAGTAAATAATTTAATTACCCATCACCAACAACAATCTTTAATTAAAAATTACAAAGACATAAAACTGTCTGTTAAATATTCACAAATATTCTCATTATGTAGTATATAATATGTGAATGTATAGTGTGATTTTTAAATTTTTACTTACGCCAAACATTTTTATGGTTAAATCAATTCAATGTACAATTTTGTCAAAAATAACATTTTTAATATATATTTATACGAGGATATATGCTACAGACTTGTATTATTTATATATACATAAACACATATTTGTATTATAAATTATATTTAAAATGACATTAAGATTTATTACAAAGTACATATATAATGTTAATAAATGGGCATACACTCATATGTATATATATATTAGATGTTTATTATATATAATAATTCATATATATACCTATATCTATATAAATGCGTTATATACAATACATTAAAATGTACTTTGTATATATACTCGTATATATAAATAATACATATATATATATTGTATATATAGGTATTAAGAAGAAAATTTTATAAGATCTTATGAATATTATATATATAATATACCCTCTCATTCAACTTCTCTTAATACGTGTACAAAGTACATACAAATACACCTTTTTGTAATATTTTGCCATATAATACCATACTATATTCCTTTTTTTTATATTCATTGTAAATAAATAACCTTTAATAACCTATTTCCAAATACACAAATTAAATATCCATTGTCATCATCATTCAACAGAAAATATTTCCCAACTCTATTTAAAGCTCATATCATAAATCAATTACCTCAAAGACACCTGTGCTCCAGAGATTTAGATCTATAACCAATCTTTTACACGTAATATACGTTACATAAAGAAATAGTAAAACATATATATCGTATCGTGTATAAGTAGTACATTCACATATATATGAATTCATTTTATATACAAATGGAATACACATACACATTACGTTCACATTATACACATTATATAAATTATAGGGTGTTTTAAAGTGTGTACCAGTGCACAACGATCCTGCAACTCATGCATTATATAGTAACGAATTCTATATGTTGAAATACTTACCACGTCTGCACGTATATACATTTATAAGGTATTTTTTGATTTAAACTTCACTTTACGAGATTAATCATATGGAATTTTTTTCGCCGAGTTCTCTCTTTTAAAGTACAACATTTATATATATACATGCAATATATCAAAAAATATGTTACGTAATATAAATTGCGAATTCAACGTGGTTTTTTTTCATTTCTGTGGTATCTTTTATTGCCGCACCCTGTATAGATATTACACATATATAATTATATGAATAAAGAGAAAAAGAAAATAATATAAAATCGTGACATTGCTTCAATTCCCCAATAACCCATTTCATATACAATACATGGTCCAAATTATTTTATTTTTTTCTTTTCTAATATTATTACACTCTCCTCATTCCCACATATATGTATTAGGATTTTGTTTTTTTTTTTTTTTTATTCTCGTCACATTAAACCATTTCTGTTTTATATATCACAGAATTGTCCTCATGGGAATGGAAAAAGAAAACAAAAACGATTTTATATTTTTAGACAAGATTATAGCAATATCTATATAATACAAGCACATACGGAAGGTCATATATTTCTATATACAATATATTATATACAAATATATGAAATAAGGATAATGGAAAAATTGTTGAATACGATATTTGCATGAGGATTATTGTTATTATATTACGTGAATATGCATATATATATTAGTTTTATTTAAATATTTTATAGTTAACATAAATATCTAAAGCTAAAAAAACTATATATAACAAATTTTTGATGGACGTATATACCATAATATTAAATTCTATATTAAGCGGAATTTTAATAAAGATAACGCCGCGTTTTTTTTTTTATTAAACCTTATATATAATTTATGAAATTCTAAATCTATATACTTACATGAATTCTCCATTATACGTTAATATGATCTTTTCCCATATTTATTGTGTAATTGAAAAAAAAATCACAATATGGAAACAATATCCATTTTTCATTGCCCAGTACACTTGAAAAAATTAGCATTGTTGTTTAAGATCGTTGACTTCGCAATTGATTTGCATGCATGAGTAACCCATCCGCCTTACTTTCACGTATATTTTCTATTACTGTTTGCTCAAAACGACTGTATTTATACTTTTAGTTGAACACAATGACAAAAATTTACACAAATTGAATTGATTTTATAAACTTTCTATATAATGATAATAACTTTCACACAAACTTTTATTTGTGTAATATTTGAACATTAAATATTTAGATTAAATTTTATATTGAACGTTTCGTATGGAATTTTTATATTCTGAAAATGTAGTAAAATTTCTAAAATATTCATATTTCACAAAACACCCAAGTGTATAAAATATATATATATGGAAATTTATTATAATATATATATATGGTATACTTGGTGTGTATATGGGATCTTATTTATAGAAACATAAATTTCTTATTTCTTTTTAATTGCTTACTGTATATGTATATTATATATTATTAATCCATTTGATAATATCTAATATACTATATATAATACCACAATTACAATTAACTTACTATAGTCAATATTCAAAGCATTAAATTATATATGTATAATGCACATATGAATGAAGCAGTACATTAGCCACAATTATATAATATCGTATATAGTTACAGAAAGTAAATATACTTAAGTACTTATATGACATTGTGGAAAATTAAATAAAAAAGCAATAAAAGGAAGTCATAAATCATTTTATTGTTAAAGTATATTTTCCAGGAAATTCCTTAATAACATTTATAATAACTTTATTTATTTTTATTTTATTTCTGTATTATTATTATTTATTTTATATATAAATTTATTTATTTTATTTACTCACGCACAAATTTCTTTATATATAAATAAAATAAATATACAAGTATTTTAATTTCCCTTTTTCCCTATACATTACAAATATATATATAGTCGCCGCACTCATCAGTCGTGTATACACTTAAAAGAATTAAATTAAAATTACGTCAATAAATAAAATTTGTAGTAAAAGTTTAATATTAATCCTATGTACACACATACATTTATAAAATATAAAATGCAATCATTTTTTAAATTAGGTCAATTGTCAATAAATAGATCATCGCGTAATAGTTATATGTAATTAGATACATTAAATAAAATAAATAGATTATGTGCGAAGAGTTTTTTTTTCTTTTTATTTAACAAACAACCCATTAAAAAAGTTCACTCTTTTTATTCTAAGTTAGTTATCCTTATATTTATTTATTCGATATTTATTTCATTTTCAAAGAAATCCTAAGTAAATATTTAAATTTCATTGACTTTTGCTTTTGGTTATATTGTTTGTACAATACATAGACGGTTTTTTAAAACATATGATACCCTGTGAGACTTTGTGTATGTAGTTTCAATTTCTTCAATGAATGCATACATAAATTGTAAATGAATGATTTTAAAAATTATAATTTTTCTAAATTACTTATAATTGGGAAAGGTATTAACTGTTGAAACCCAACTGAGTGTGAGCTAATAAGGTTGACGAGCTTGGTTTTACACATTTTTTTTTAGAATAATTATATATTTTTAATATTTTTATCTAATATTTTATCTTTGAATTATTTCAAACACATTTTATCCAGCGTCAACTATGCTTAAATTCAGGAAAAACCTGTGTGGGTAACGTTCACTTCCTTTTTTTCAGTAAAATGATATATTTTCAATATTTTTATCTAATATTTTATCTTTGAATAATTTCAAACACATTTTATCCAGTTTAAACTATGCTTAAATTTTGTAAGAACTGTGTGAGATAATATAGTTATGAAGAAATATTCAAAAAAAATTGAATTTCTTTCATAAATTCATAAAAAACTGATAATTTTTAACTTTTCATGTTTATAATTCCACTGCAAGACATTACCAAATGTTGCTCCATTAGATTATCACTTGTCCAGATCATTCAATTCCAATGAAATTCTACAAAAAGAGATATTCAAAAAAAAACTCACCCAATCCGATTCCATGAAAAATACACTTGTACTGTACACATGAAAATTCTTTTATTAAGAATAGGTGCTTTGGTATATATTTTCAAAAAATATGTTGTGGTTTTTAGTAATTTTGTTATAAGTAGTACAGAAAATGCTATAAAATAATTCTTAATGCACAAAATATTACACTTAAATGAAACTAGATTTTATTAAATGTACTTTTAAAAATTCTTGCATTGCACGAAATATAAATCTAAATGTGATTTCGTACATTGCACTTTTAATTTTTCGTTCATACCAGCAAAAGAAGGTATACATATCGCAGAGCTAGCTCTTGCTATTACTTTTTTTACTGAGAAAATGCTTCACTATTATGAATTATATGTATATGCGAACTTTTTTTTTTCTAGTTCATTAGAGGCAAGACACAAATTTGCTATTCTTTCATCTCTCAATTATTGATATTGAATGATACTTATACTGTTTGTGAAATACATTGCATTAAAATTTCTCGATTAATCCCTTTTTATTGAACATTTTGTATCACCATATTTATCGATTTGATATAACAATTTCAAAAACTAATGTGATTATTTACTTTTTTACTTCTATAGATCTAATTGTAAATATATTATATTCATTTTATCGCAGGACATGCACAATTTCTTATAGCTGCGTGCGCGTGTATCAATTTTGTTGATTGAACGAATTATGGGCGCACTCTAAAAAATGCTTAAACTGCTTAAACTATATATAGGTTATAAATAAATCATACTTACAATATATACGAGTACACACGAGTATAGTTAGGTATATGAAAATTTTATACTTTTCAACTTCATATATATAAATAGCGTTGCATCCATTAAATTTATATACACCGACAATTTTATTACTATTGGGAATCAAAAATAATAAACTTAAAAAATAAATTTGATTATCTATACAGTTAGTTATATTTCTTTTTATAATACACATCATACAAGATATACTTACCTCTATATCTAAGAAATGAAACAAAATTTATTTTCAAGTAAAAACTTTTTGAAATTTTTACAGTTTCAGTCATTTATAATATCATCTATTTATAAAAAAGAAAAAAAATTCAATTTTGACACAATATTTTATTGTAATAGTTGTGCATTAACTTTTATATAGAGAAGGTTGAGGATGAAGACAGAAATAAATGTTTTGTATGTGTATATTATATAAAAATTTTATATTTGATCGTATAATATATGTTAAAAACATATGTTTGCAAATAAATATATAAAGTATAAACGATTTCATCTTCCATTTAGTTAGAAAATATATTCATAAAAAAAAAAAGTAAATTTCCAAAAAAAAAAGAAAAAATAAATAAATAGCAAAATAGGGCAGAAAAAAACTCATCATAAAGATATCGATATATATATAATATATACGAGAGATATACATAAACTTGGAGAACGGCAGAAGTGTGTAATAGTTATATATTTACTGTATACATACAATACAATATTATATACCAAAATATATGTGGAACGAAATCGAAGTAAATTCAATTTATTTTTATAAACGAAAATTTTCCTAGGTTAAACGTGACATGAATTAAATGATTTCATTTTTATTACACAATCTTGAAAAGTTTATCTTTTTTTTTCTTTTCTTTTCGCTATAGCTAAATGATAATAAAAACATGTTTTGTGTGCGGTTATATTTTTATATTTATAGGATAAATAAATTTTTATGTTGTGTACATATATCATAAAACAGGTAACAGGTATATAGAGTCCGCAATATAAACAAACATATGTTTTATTATATTATATGTTTTTAATACATATAAATAATAAAAATAATAGATGTTATTTATACGATATACGCAACACCTATTTTATTCATTCGTCATATATAAAAGTTGAAGACGGTACAAAATAAACATTTGATTGAAACATCTTTAATGGAAAATTGTACCGGCGCCACCGCCACTTTTATAAATGTATATATGGTATAGGTCTTATTCTCTGCTGAGAATGTATATAAATTAATTTATTTAATTTGAAATTGATATTACGTACAATTTCATTTTTTATAAACTTTATTTCCCTCGAGTGTGGATTTCTATTTGATTGTAAGTAATATTATATAATTTTGATTCTTTGGGTTACATATTTTAGTATTTTTAAAAACATAAAATTTTAATGAAGGTTAGGTTCCGTTTTTTATGTAAATACTCCAAATTTAAATTTATTTAGATAACATATTCTATATTAACTAACTTTATATAAACAAATATAAAAAAACGTTTAATGCATGGAAATTGTCCATATTGAGATATCAAATTCTTGATTTGAACAAAGTACGATTTGACATCATTTTGTTAAATGTTTACCATTGAAGCGAAGTTTTCAAAAAAGAACGAAATTAAAAGTAATCATCTGATAGTGCAATAAATGAGGGACCATATTATGGATGTGGTAACACATGCCTCCTTATAATATTTGTAGTGTTGCATTGTCACCATCATTATACAACTTTTGCTATTCTGATCTTTTTTTTTTTATTGCATTCTGCAGTTTCATTTTTGTAGTTATGAGACAGTGTACATCTAAATGGAATGATCACAAAATACACATAACACCTTAGTTATTGCACCAAATTGACAGCATGATCTTTTTGCTATTAAAGTAATCTTTCGATATGTGTTTTGTCAAATGTTTTTGGATTGATTTCATTATATTAAATCTAATTTTATACCAAATTCGATCTATCTAAATTGGATTAAATTAACGCGTAGAGAAGGTAATCATCTGATAGTGCGCCCGAGTCGATTATTGGATTGTATATAGATTAGAAAAATAAGCTACAAATATTTGCGATCCCGATTTTGATACAACAAAGTGAATTAATTTGTAAATTATTTTATAATTGACCTTGTAAAATAATAGTACAATAAATTTTGATTTTATACCTTACCAAAATATGATCATTGCTTGAATTTTAATTTGTTAATGCTATCGAGAATATAATTTTTTTTTATTTTAAATCTCAATCGAAGCAATCTTGCCATTGTTCCTATTAGAAATTTACAAATATATATGATGGCGAAGAACGTCGCTGCGTTGATTACCCCATAATGATTTGAGTTAATTCTTGACAAATATAAAAATATATCTAAATGAAAAAAGATAAAAAAACAGATAATTTATCCATTTCAAAATTTATAAAATTTAAAAAATTATATATTTTAAATATGTTATTCATTGCATATATGTGGGATTACAATTCGTATATTAGTATATTTTTGAAATGCATTTAGTTTTAGATTATCAACAAACAAATAATATAACTTTTATTGCTATTTATTTTTATTATTATTTAATATATTATTTATCATATGGATTATGACTTTATTAGTTTTATATATAATATATATAAATATTTTAAACATATATATGGTATGATGAATAATAAAAAATGTGAGAAAAGAATAAAATCTTTTATAACAAAAATTTGAAAAAAAATTAAACATAACATAATGCAATGCACATTTATACAATAAAATATGTATAATAATTGGCAGAGTCAATTTCCAGTACATATATACGCAGGTTGATCTGTATCATGAACGATATGCTGCACAAATTGATCATATCATTATGATTATACTATATATTGTATTTATAAATAAATTACACGCACCAATTTTTATAATAAGCGTATCCCGCACATTAAGTTGAGATATAATTTCTTATCTACATATACATAAGTTCATCTTCAACTCATAATCGCACAATTCTATATTAATTCGATATACAAATAGATGTATATTATAATGTATCACATATATAGATATATGAATGAAATTTGTAAGCTCTGCAGAATTCAGCGCTGAACATATAATATAATAAATAAATAAAATTCGTATCAAAATTGATATAAACATGCAATAAACATAAATTTACAGGATGAACAGAAGAAATTTTATCATACAATCTTTAAGTTAACATCTTTCTTATTATTAATAACATTTAAAAGCCATGTATGTATACACGCTACGCAATAGATTAGCTTTTGGTATAATTTATTATATTACAACATATAATTAATAAATTTATTATTATGTTATATAGAGATAAAGCATAAGTGCGAGATAATATATTATGACACATTCTTTTATATTTGTTAAATAAGAGTACTCAATATTATATATATAAGTGATAGCATTAAAAATATATATCTGTCCACCCTGTACTATACTAAATAAATAATATAAATATGATGATTATTATATATTTTACAAAATTTTAATATTATATATTAAATAAAAGTATATAACAAAATAAAATACTTTGATTTGATTTTTTGATAGCAAATTTGTATTTTTTATTTTGAATTATTGTATTATAACATTATAATGTATCTAGAGTATTTTTATATTGTTTATATATTTTTTTTTAGAAAACAGTTCAAAGTAAATATGTACTCGTAAATATAAATTTATGTATGCATATGATAAATTTCCCATTATAAATTCATAAAATTGTATTTGGAAAAAATGATCGAAAAGAATATTAAATACACATACATAACAAAAATATAATAATCATAGAATTCAGCATCAATGTTTTGTGACACAGGGTTGCATATATACATAAACATAAAAGTTATAGAAAAATTGAAAAGCTATAAAGTTTAAAATATTAAAAATGCAAAAATATTGTACTATGTTATAGATAGATAGTCAATATATAGAGCCATAAAATAACTGACATTTTATGCAAGAAACTCATCCATATTAATTGGGTCTCGTCTTCTTCACAAATACTTTCTATATACATACGAATGATAAAGACCTAAAATATGAGTTAATTAATACATCAATTTGAATCTATGATGGTCCATCATCTATTCGGTAAAATTTAAGTTGTACATATCAACATATTATTTAGTAGCAACCCCGCGAAATATACTATATTTATTCGTGTTTGTTTGTATGTAAAAGATAAAAAGATCCATAAATAAAAAAGAAATAAAAACAAATAAATAAAAACAATCTTTTCCCAGTACACGTACTAACCATATTTATCACAACCGCAGATAAAACGATAGGTATACATAAAAGCAACATTTATCAGGAAATTTTTCCATTATGTTATTTTTTCCCTTCCCCATCCAATCTATTCACTACACATTGTACATATGGAAAATGTTTTTGTATTTTATTCGATTGCAGTTATCAATACAAAATATTATATATATATATGTATTTCTTGTATAATACAACAAGGAAAAACCACATTTAACCGCAGTCTATCTATTATCTTCAGAATTGTAAGCAATAAACATAAATTGTGTATATATTGTTACGTATAACATATACCCTAACACTTCTTATATTTATATTTTCATATTTTCTTATACATATATACATAATTTTCCTTTGAATGCGCGTATATGATTATATAATGTAGGATGAAGTTAGATGTAACATATATCCACGCATCATTAACCGAGTGATAAATGCAATGAAAATAACTTTTGATATCATACACATAACAAAAAGTATCTTTTTTTTTCTCTGTTATTTAGTTTCGGTAATCTATATATCTAATAACTTCCGTAAAACTTTATTGTATTAATAACAAATTATAATTCTGTAAGTGATTTTCATATGTTAGCTAGAATAGAGTGTAGCGTCTCGTGAGAAATCGGATTCATAAAACTGATTTGGTATTCTTGGAAGCATATAGTTTAGGGAAAATATCTGGGTATCAAGCAATACAAGTTTATTTATATTCGTATTATAAAGTCAAATTTAAGTCAGGCTACAAGTTTCATCTAAATTTTTTACTGATAATTTCTACTACTAGGATATAAATTGATGATATTATCTCATCAATTTTCTTAAAATCGGGCATGTACGTTTAAAACTTTATACATACAGTGGCTATTGAAAATAAAATGTTAATTTATAGAATATATGATGTAGATGCTAGTTTATAAAGTAAATTAATAAATATTTTTAATTGAGACTATATATACAAATGTTGGGTTTTTTTTTCAAATTGCCTTTTTCATACATAATTAATTAACTTTCCGATTCTAAATCAAATCACATATATTTTATATCTATATTTTATGTTCATATATAAAAATAAATGAAAAACTAAAATTTAATAAATATTATAAATGAAAACAAATATGTCTAGCGAAAGAGTGTGTAGGTATATTTATGTATAGTGTTTATATACTCTGTGTGTACACATATAAGCTATGGTGCCATAAATTCTACATAACTTATAAAGTTTAAAACTGACTCTACTAGTAAATATTAGTAAATAAATATATTATTATCCATGACCAAAAAGTTTCATCAGAGAACAGTGAATTTAAACTACAGAAACTCTAACCGCATATCTAATATTTAATGTTTGTATATATTATACATACAATCTTAAAAGTAATTATACATCTACTATACAAGCTTGTTTAAAGCATTATATTTGTGAACGTATATAAGATCATATATATGGAAGTAATTTGTAGTAATTTGTTATATTGTTAGAAACGAAAATTTCAATCTATGTAAGATAATTATAAATCATCACATCATAATTCATTCAAGCAGATTTCTTTTATTGAACAGGAAAGTAAATATAAATTGCATATTATGATCAAATATTTTTAAGAATGTGTGTATGTATAACTATTAAATATATATATTGTATATTATTATATATATATGTTGATATTATTTTACAGTATATACAATAAACATGTGTACAATATATATAATAATAATAAAAAAAAAATAACATACTTCTGAAACTGCATCTTACAAATACAATAATTGCACATAAAACATATAAGAGGATTCGAATTCCATAATATAATTTGTAGTGTTAGTTTACTTTTTTCTTTACCACACGATTTTTAAAACACTATTCCTTTTCGGATACATATTTTAAATAAACTGCAAATAGAAATATTTAAATCACAATTAAAATAGTGTTAAATAAATAATTAGGAAATATAATGAACCATATTTTTATAATAAATGACAATTTAATCCGTGACACTTTTCAACTTATTGTAAGTCAGTCGTTTATATTGTTGAATAAATAATTGAATAATTTATATAGCATGCCGTGTAATTTACCAACTTGACCAAATGTTACGCAGATGCCATATGCTATACTTGGAAAAACATGATTTGATCATGATGACGCAGCTAAAAATACGAAATTTGTATAAACTATTATTTAACTAAATCAATATATTTTTGTATGCATCTATATAATGTATATCATATGTATAAAAACATAACAATAAGTTGTAAAACTATATCCTATAAATTCTAGTATGTGCAACATTGTACAATAATGTTCAAAAGTAAGTAAACAATTTTGAATATTTTTCATTTTCATTTGAAATATATTAAGGATTATTATTTCAAAATATATGCTTATACCACTTACACTTTTGAACATTGCTGTATGGATATATTTATATATCACGAAAATATAGTCACAGGAAAAAAACGAAGTTAAATAATGTTAGTTATTTTCTTTTTCCTTTCCTTTTTTTTTTTTGTTAGACAAAAAACTAAACTTTATAATAGCGTATAATATGACACATTGCTCTTGGGATGCACTTTATATAGTTAATAGAATATTTTGTTTCAACAGTTTACACAGAGTTTATTGTAAGTAATATGGTATATTGTATTGTATAAATTTCATTTAATGTACACATAATTTAGTTAAATTTAGTTCACATATAAATTATTATTAATATGCACGATATAGACCGACTATTTATGGGGGTATATACGAGATTTGAAAACGAAATAATTATATTATATAATTAATTTAGTTGCGTATTGTAGAGTACTTTAATCGTGATTATATTATTGTTGTATTGTAGCTATTATAAGCCAAATATTATGGTACAAAATCGTTTGAGTTAAATAGATTAAATACATGTTGGATATAATGTTCTGTAGATACTTGTTTACTTATGTACGAAATCGAAACTTCATATATTGTCCTTTGTTGCGCCAATCATTAAGTATTTCTTTTTAACAGCTAATATATGCAACAATGATCTCAATGACTGAATATTTAATTATTATACATTGCTTTACGAATTAATTAGCATATGCACTGAATCAATAATTATCTGTCACTTAAGGGATTACGTTAAAAATAAAACTGAAAATAATAAGTGACTATTTTCATATTATTCAATTAATTGCAATTTTAACATAAAATATATAGGTATAATAAAACTATTTTGAATATTAATTGATATTTATTTATAACTTTTAATTAAAAATAATACAATTATTTATTATCTGTAGATTCTTTTGTACTCGTTATGGCCTTCAAACACATGTTTACAAATTCTAAGCTGTATTATTAAAATACATTTATTTCCACGATCTAATGCAGATTTGTCTATCGGTTAATTTCCATTTCTATGTGGTTATATCAACTTCAAAAATGAGCAGCATCAATTTTTGTTGAAACCCCATAATTCTTTCATATTTTTCATGAAGGCACAAATATTAAGGTATATCATATTTAATGAATTGTTATTAAATATTCTATTTTACCAACACGACCGGTATTTAAATAAAAGATATTTACAAAAATTGATAAAGATTAACACCCAATCAAACGGCAAAAGATGCAATTTATTGAAGAAACAAGAAATACAAGAAAATATATAAACTTTTATTTTTTTAATTTGAAGTTCGTTTTTCCAAAATATCTAATTGCCGTGCTTTTAATAAATTTTTTTTATTTAAATACTCTAATTTTTTATTTTCTATTTGAACATATTTATCAATTGCTGTCTCAACAACTCCTATTAATTTATTTATACTTTCTGAATTTTGCTCCATAGCATACTTAAAACTATCTATAGATTGATTGATGATAATCGATGATGGTGTATCATAATTTGAATTTTGTTTATTTGGTGAATTCTTTGATTTACCCACATTTTCAATGTTATTACTACGAGTACTACAATTTTTTGTTGGCTCTGCAAATATATCTACAATATCTACACTATTTCTGTCTAATTCTTCATTTTTTGTAATAACAAAATTGTCCGTTTCATCATTGGAATTTATATCTACTGCTGTTGCGTCTATAAAATTTGTGATATTTTTTTCAGTAGGATTTGTCGTGAATGATAATGATGACAATGAGTCGGAATCATTGGAACTTTCTCTTTCGCGACGTTTAAATTGTTGCGTTAGTGGCGCGGTATTAATTCTACCAAATAATTGTAAAGCTCTTACTTCTAATGAAGTTAGTGATGATATTCTTTGTCGTCCACTACTTGTAATTCCATGTCTTGCACTTCTACGTAAATAATTTTTCCATGAACGTACACGTGATTTCCATTCACGATAATTTAAGGTTGGACCAGTACCACAACTATTTAATCTATTTGTCAATCTAACCCAATGACGTTTCGATTCAATAGCATCAGCAAATTGATTTTTTCTGAATTTTTTATTAACTTCCAATTCATCTACTAATATTTTAATTTGTTCTGTCGATGTTTTAGCTTTTCTAGAATTCGCCATCTAAATATTTATAATATAATTATATGATATAGGTATATAATTTATTTATACATCGTTTTAATAAAACTTACTTATCGAAAAATATTGTTGAATATTGAAAAATTAATTGATGAAATTTGATTGAGGTTATGTTGTAATTTGAGTATTAATTGTTAAAATATTACTCTATATTTAAAATTCTATTTGTTATTGTTTGTTTTTAACAATTTTTATTGATATTTACTAATTAAAATTCAATATTGTAATTTCATCCGATGGTATGGCATTTATTTATTATAAGACAAACATTTCACTAATTTCTGTCTCTTCTGGCATATACCAATAATTAACTGAAAATAATAATAATATAACAAAATCTATTTAGTTTTATTCATTTTTAAACAATAAAGAAACAACCAAAAAGCACAATTTAAAAAACGGAATACTTTGCTTTGTTTATTTATTTTTTCACAAAAAATTATTCTACCTACAATCCAACTTACATTCACCATCAGCACATCGCTCGTTTCAAATCAACACTTGTTGTAACTTATTTTCATTGAATTTGTGTCGTAGCAGCTGTTGTTTATTTTTATTTATTAAATTATTTAAATTAATTAAATTTAATCTTTAAATAACATATATTTTATAAAACCAATAACAATAAACAACAGATCTCTACATACATATAAGATTAAAATATGATGAATGAAACTTAGCTATCAGAACCAAGTAATATACATCAAATAATTCACATTCACAATTTGACAATGACGATCTCTTTACCGTCGTGTCAAAATGACAAATTTATATTGACGATTCAGCCATCTATATTCCAATAGAATTTCATGAGAAAATTTTTTTCAATTTGATATTTTAGTAAATTTTTATTTCAGGTGTTTTCGCCATCGCTGTCATTCTCCTCTTCAATCGAATGCAAGTTTGGTTGTGTCAATTTGTATCTGACAGAGACTCTGAGTTTTATAAAATGGAAAATCTGGGAAATATATTTATGCATACTTCTCATCATTCATTCAACACTCAACATTTATCAAAACATCAAGTGAAGAAAATTAAAGTATGTCGGTCGAGTCGATGGTCGAAGCTGA
The DNA here is from genome assembly GCA_910594885.2 of Bibio marci. NCBI lineage: Eukaryota > Metazoa > Arthropoda > Insecta > Diptera > Bibionidae > Bibio > Bibio marci. Next base: position 19,901,591 of record OU343118.1, on the reverse strand, counting down.
AGAAAATAGGCAATATTGTAAGTATGCATTATAATTAATAGAAAAAATATAATTAATAGTATATTTTTGTAAAGCATTATATGAATAAGTGAAAAAAATAGTAATGTTTAATAGACTGGTAATGCAATACCAATATTAGAGATGAATTCTGTAAAAATATATTTTTAACCTAAAAAATATGAATGCTTTTATATCGCACATGACATTTACTGGACTACTAAACAGTAATCTTATATTCTATTCAATTTTATATTTTTTTATTATAATTTATTATATTTCTTTAATATATAATAAAATGAAATTGCGTATTATTACCATAAATTTATTCATTCAAGTATATATTTCGTAAAAAAAAAAAAAAAGCAGCAAAAAAATTATACAAAATTGTTATATAAAAGATCAAAAGATCTTCATTTCATTATTCAATTTATGTCAATCATTTATGTTTATTATTAAAAATAATAAATTGCAACATTTACATTATTGACTTCACCAAACTTGTAGAAAACTTTTTTATATAAACATATAAATATTTTATTTTATTGAATTTTTTAATTGTCTATAAAACTTTCTACGATTTTGCCAAGCCAATAAGGGAGTAAAAATATATTATATTTAATTCTAAATTCAATTCGATTTTTATGATTGCATTCGTGCATTTTTTGTACAATAGGCAATTTGTCAATGATGGGGTTGTATTCGACTTGATGACAAAATGTTTTCATTATGTTACATATTAATTAATTGGTATTTATAATTTTCTTTACAATTACTAAATGTAATTAAAAATGTTGATGTAATCGATAATGGTTTGGTGTGTTAAATAAAATACAACAATTTAAATATTTTCATATTTAAAATATGTATAATTAATTGTTATTCCATTATGTAAAAAATAGCAAAATTCAACGAATATAAACTGATTGGAAAACGTATGAATGTTTGGTTATTAATAGAAGAAATTTAAATAATTACTTTCATAATTTTAATCAATTTATAGAATTCATTTTTTCTATTAACTTGGATGTGAAACATTTGTAATAGGAATATTATTATTCGTAATTAAATTTATTTAAATAACAAATTTAATACAACAAATGTAAATGTAATATAATTTATTATTATGAAAATATAATCTTAATACTATAACATTCATAAAGTTTTTCCAGAATATTAACACATTTCTAATACGATAATTTCGGGAATTGTTTCTGGTACTTCGCGATTTATAATAATGAACCCTATCCACTGAATTATTATATACTTATATTCCAGAATTTAATATATAAATACTTTCTGAATTTATGGGATACACTATGAAAAATAAACACTTTACCATACATTTATATTATAAATTCTAATTATTTTAAATTATTTTTGATTTCTTTTAGGCACTACAAATTACATTTACATATATTCGATGCAGTTTGTATTTGTGTTGATGTATAAAATATCCAGGAAATGATGCAGAATATATCAGAGGATCATTTTGTGCTATTGATGGTTGTGATATAGTTAAAAGCGTTGTGTATGTGAAAACAATGTAATGCCACATGCATGAAATATTAGCCAAATAATGATCCAAAATATAATCAAGATTGGTATATAGATGTACAATTATGGAAACGTTTATTAAAAGAACATTGTGCTTGAGGCTATGCAATTGTAAAATATTCAGGTGAAGCTTTATAATTGTATAATAATTGCTGCTGATTTCTGTAGTAGTGAGAAAATGTTTTTTAGTTTTCGATAAATACAAAAATTTTGTTCAACGTCCGATACACATAAAAGATTATGAATAAGTATATGTACTGCCGTTCAACATATCATGTGTATCGAATATATTAAAACAATTTGTTAATAATGGAATATTAATGATATTGGAAATTAATTGAAAGAGAAAAGAAAATGATAGGATGAACAGCGCTAGTGAAAAATTTTATTTTTGACATTTCGATTATTTTTTTTATTATGAAAACAACAAAGTCATCCTCCTCATCATTCAACACTCAACATTCATCAAGACAACGAGACAAGAAAATTAAAATGTGTATGACGTGTTGAAGCAGAAGAAAATAGGCAATATTGTAAGTATGTATTATAATTAATAGAAACAATTTTATTAATATTATATTTTTGTAAATCATTATATGAATAAGTGAAAAAAATAAGTTCTTATAATCTTTAATAGAGTGGTGATACAATTGCAATGTTAGAAATGAATTCTGTGAAAATATATTTTTAACCTAAAAAATATTAATGCTTTTATATCGTACATGGCGTTTAGTGGATTGCCAAAGATTTATCACAAAACAAAAATTGAATTATTACATCGTACAAATAATACAACAAATTCAATATTTTAATGCTGTATAAAATTGTAAGTATAATTACAAATCCTTTTGTATTTATTGTTTTGTCTAACAAGAATTTTATCTCCATTTGATTACAATAATAAAGCATTTGATACTACAATCCAAATACTTCATGTCTGCCAATTACAAATTACATTTCCTATGTTTCAATTAAATTTCATAAAAATTTCTTCACGTACTTTCGTTGTAATTTTTTAGTCAATATTTACATCTTTATATTTGTGTCATTATTGTCATCTGCTAATGATTTATAATTCAGAATTTTAGCAGATGATCTGAATCTAAATTGCATATATCAATTTGGTTACAGAATATGAATGATAATGTGAAAATTTTTAATATTCGCAGAAATATTTTGGTATGATTTTAAAATCATTCTAGAAATTTGAACCAATATACCAAAATTGATAAAAATTTGATGAGATATGACTAAGTTATTCAGATTTCCGGAATCTGTTTCAGAACCTTATATTAGGTATCGTTTTGTATTAACATTATAAAAATTAATCGTATATTCTCAGTCGCAAGCTACATACCAAATTTGGATGTGAATTTACAAAATTATAATTATGCAAGTTAATATTCAAGAAAATCCAGCGGAATAATGATACCAGTATATTCAGATTTTGTAAATAATATATATATCAGAAGAGAGAATTTCATCTAGAGAATTTTAGGCTCATAGAAAAATTTTAAATCATTTGTATGGTGTCTGAAATATGGCCACAATAAAATAAGAACTTGTCAATATATGCTATATCTATTGATAATCTTTATTATATTGTGTGAGACAGGGGGTAGTGGGTTAACTTACTGTTTGAACCATTTGTTTATTTATAATAATATTCTATATTTAATGTTATATGTAAATAATATTTGTATATCTTAATTTAAGGTACAAAGATGCTGTTGTAAGTGATAATGGTTATATACAGAAAGTGGACCGTCATCAGCTTTCAATACCATACTGGTGAAAATTGACTACTAATAAATATTGATCCAAATTTCACATTATCACACATCATCAATTTCAATAGTATCCAATAACAATAATTATAATAAATTCCAGAACCGAACTACAACAAATTATGTCATCAAATTTATATACAAAATTCTGAATGCTTATAAACTATATATTTATTTATTTATATATCAACAGCAACATTATTGGTTACCTGACATGTGTGTTTTATAATAATTATATTTAATAACTGTAAGTCAGATTTATTTAAAATAAATTCTAGCCCGTTCCAATTACATATGGCCACATTTTGTACCAGCTACTATATTACCGCGCAAACAACCAACTATTTAGATATTATTTCGCACTGTATTTAGATGCGATAATACTTTTATCTGAACCAAAGGTAAAATTCCATAAATTTTCTATTTAATCCATATTTATATTTAATATTTAATAATATTTAATTAAGTATTATTATTTATATTTCAGAATAGAATATTTACTGCAATTGCAGTGCACAATCAATATAGGACACAGGAGACCTGCATTCGTCATAGAAACACACATCATTTTTTTTTTATTATTCGATTGAATCATCGTTTCACGCTATACATAAATGCACATTGGTTCCACACACCCCAACATCATAAGAATAATTTTATTATTATTATGTATCGAAACATAATTTCAGACCAATTGGTAAATTATTATACACACATACGGATTAATTTAACAAAATTGGCTGCTATGTTAAATAGGTACCTGATTACGACTTCAAGTTCTCACACTGCACGGCAAGGTGACTTTCATGTTATTATTTTTTATATATATAAATAATAATTATTGTATATATATTTTTACTCTCAGGCACGTCCAATGATTTAGTTACTCACATCCTGCAAATTATTACATGTACTTAACGTACATATAGCAGAAATTTACCTATTTCATGGTACCGGGTGTTATGGAGAATATCTATAACCTCTTAAAATTTAGAATTTTTTTTATATTGTGTCTTTTTAAATATAAGTTATAAATATAAGTAATAAAATTATGTAATAAGTAATTAGTAATTAAGAAAAATAACTAATTTAATATGGTATTTAGTGAGTAATTTTATTTCGATCAAACTAATCCATAAGCGTTCTGGATAGTTGAAATAAAATTTACCAATTATTTCCTCAATAATTTTATTGGTCTTCCCTCTATTTGTGTAGTTGGACAACCAATAAAAAGATTGAGTTTATAATAGATTCGTGATAACGTATTTACAATTTATTCGTGAATTGAATTCAATTTAGCTTTATATTTTAATTATATATGAGTATTTTTTTAAAATGACATTGTCAATATGTTATTTTTTCTCATATTTTTGAATTTTTAAAATTTAAATTTCGGGAATCACTTTGCCATATTAATTTAATATGTTACAATTATAGTATAAATCTAAGCTTTTCCCTAAAACCGTTCTGAGTTGGGAATGATCAAGTTTTTATTTTGTTCGATTCAGACCCTTGTGTTCAAATACCCTTCAAACACCTTCGGGGAATATTATAAATAGTAATTTTCAGGCTGAAATTATTGAATTTCAACAGTAGTGTAATCATTGGGAGCTACATTATCTAACTATTTTTTTCCATCGTCAATAGGTTTTTCATGTTATGGCCGGGGTCGTGGCACTTATCAATTAGCGTTAATTGAGGCCTGGCACGCGCACGACCCTTGTTCTGGTTGCGAAACGATTATTCATGTGATTGTAGACATTCATATTCAGAGGAAGGCAAATTTGCCCTATGTAAATAGGTAAAAAACACAAATTTTAACCTTTGTATTGAATATTGGTCTACTCTCGCATGTGCAGTAATTTTGTACTCATAACCGGCGAATTATATTACATGGATAATTATACGTTACGTTGTAGTCCCATGTGAGGACCATGTCTGATTGAAGTTCGTTCGGAATCCCTATTTAAATATATATATATCAGTTCTTTAGGTCCGTTTATACCTTTTAATATCCTTCAAACACATTCGCGGAATGTTACAAATAGTCATTTACAGGCTAAAATTATTGAATTTCAACAGTAGTGTAATCATTGGGAGCTACATTATATAACTATTTTTTTCCATCGTCAATAGGTTTTCCATGTTATGGCCGGGGTCGTGGCACTTATCAATTAGCGTTAATTGAGGCCTGGCACGCGCACGACCCTTGTTCTGGTTGCGAAACGATTATTCATGTGATTGTAGACATTCATATTCAGAGGAAGGCAAATTTGCCCTATGTAAATAGGTAAAAAACACAAATTTTAACCTTTGTATTGAATATTGATCTACTCTCGCATGTGCAGTAATTTTGTACTCATAACCGGCGAATTATATTACATGGATAATTATACGTTACGTTGTAGTCCCATGTGAGGACCATGTCTGAGTGAAGTTCGTACGGAATCTCTATTTAAATATATATTATATACAATATATACCGGTTTTATTTGGTCGTCATGACCATGAATACAATCGAATCTAATTCTATACTTTGGGGTTTTGTTTTGATATCTATAATCTGTAAAACTTTTGAATTCCTTTTTTTTTATTGTATAATTTCCACATAATCTTTACTTAGTTTTTCATATTGGTCAATTCTGTGATACAAATATAAATGATTCATGTAAACCAGTTCGAAAAAATTGAGGAGAGCTAATATACAATTAGTAGTGACCTGTTAAAGATTTTTATTATTTTGCTGGGGGAAAAGTGGTGAATATATATGGTTTAGGTATGAGGTAAAAGGGGAATTCGATGTTAACTTTATTGTTGCTAGTGACATCTCTATTCGCGTAAAAAACTAAAAATTGATTTAAAGCTGCACTAGAATAAATAATAATTTCTTATTGACATTTGTAGTGTTTAGGAATGAAAAAAAATAATAATATTACCACTAGCATATGATTCTGTTAGCCTAATACTTCATCTCAAAAAATCATATATTTTGTGAATTTTTTTTTTTGCATATTTATTTAGTAGTGTGTATTGTATGTAATTTATACGCACTTATTTTGAAGCGAATATCTATCATTTCTTGACTAATTTCAATCAGATTTGGTACATAGATTTAGAATAAGATTATATATGTAATTATTAAATATTAATAATTATGACATCCATTTAGTTTTACATCGATTGTATATTATTTTATTATATTAAAATTTAATATAAAATTTATTTTTCAGCTTCTAAAAAAGAAAACAATTATATTTAAGACAATTTGTAATAATTTTTTTTTATTTTAATGTAAATATGTAATAACAATTAATATAAACAAAAAAATTCATTTAAATAGATAAACATTCGTCTTTTTAATTATTATATCCTGAAGAATATCCAATTGGAATCTGAAAAGGAAAAAAATAATTTCTCCTCATTTTTTTCTCTCGACTTTTTGCCCTGATTTGTGATTTCAGCCGAATTTTGTTTTGCCATTTTGACCGACTTAGAGGCGGAATTTTCGAGAAATTCCAACGGATTCTTGTTCGGACAATGACCCCGCGTCGTTTAAGCCTATGTTGTTTTTTAATCACTTTTTCACAAGTTTTTGTTTTGCCATTTTGACCGATTTAGAGGCGGAATTTTCGAGAAATTCCAACGGATTCTTGTTCGGACAATGACCCCGCGTCGTTTAAGCCTATGTTGTTTTTTAATCACTTTTTACAAGTTTTTGTTTTGCCATTTTGACCGACTTAGAGGCGGAATTTTCGAGAAATTCCAACGGATTCTTGTTCGGACAATGACCCCGCGTCGTTTAAGCCTATGTTGTTTTTTAATCACTTTTTACAAGTTTTTGTTTTGCCATTTTGACCGACTTAGAGGCGGAATTTTCGAGAAATTCCAACGAATTCTTGTTCGGACAATGACCCCGCGTCGTTTAAGCCTATGTTGTTTTTTAATCACTTTTTCACAAGTTTTTGTTTTGCCATTTTGACCGACTTAGAGGCGGAATTTTCGAGAAATTCCAACGGATTCTTGTTCGGACAATGACCCCGCGTCGTTTAAGCCTATGTTGTTTTTTAATCACTTTTTACAAGTTTTTGTTTTGCCATTTTGACCGACTTAGAGGCGGAATTTTCGAGAAATTCCACCGGATTCTTGTTCGGACGATGACCCCGCGTCGTTTGAGCCTATTTCCAGCCCTATTTTTTTTGGACTTTTTTGACCTTCAAAAGTATGGGTTATAACCTTATGCCGAAAAAATTTTTTTGCCCGTAGGACCTTCAGATTTTCAGGGATTGTAGAGCTCGGAAAAAAAACAGGTTCTGTCGACCTCTTTGCCGGATTTCCCTTGGGGGGCGGAGCTATGGACCTTTGAAAGTACCAAATGGGTCACTTTTGGACCCCTATAACTCCGGGAATACTCAATATTTCGCGACGAGCTTCTCACCAATGATAGTCCTCTTCATGGGCTACAAATTATATTATGGGGGTGAGTTTGTATCTAGAAGGGTTTTCCAACTAGGGGTGCCCAAAGATCAGAAAATCGTTTGCAGACCAATATTCCGAGTACTGGAAAATCGGGAAATATTGGACTTTCCAAAAATCTAATGATGCAGAAATGTAAAGGAAAGTCCAAAGTTTATGCTCATATTTTTTTTGGAATTTTCCAATGGAAAATGTGGGTTTTCCAGGAACAACGAAAAACATAGATTTTTTCATGTTTTCAAATGGGAATTTCCCGGCTTTCCCAATGGAATTTTCCAATGCCCTATTTACCGCAGATAGTGGACTATATGCCACGTATTTTAAGCCCCACCACAACTCCTCAAGTCAAATACTTTTCCCACAGTGGCTGCCCAAAGTTAGGCTTACACGGAAATTTCCAAATCTTAAATTGGTCATAAGTCGACCAATAGATTTTTCACAGAAAAAGTCCAGAAGCTTTAATGTGCGCATTAAGATTCTCTATAATATGGCTGTAACGAAAATTGGCTAACACATAAATTTTTTTCGAAATCATCCAAAACCTGGTTTTCAGAAATTCCGGGAAATTTCTCCAGCCTAAAGTTGATGACTTACAGCATTCTTATAGCCATAAATGGATTTAGATCGTAAATGTACTGAGGGAGTGGTACTGAAAATGTTTCCTAACTATTACAGTTTTCCCGGAATTTCCCGACACAAATTAAAATTTTCCGGAATTTCCCGAAAATTTCTAGATGTCTTAATTAGGATATTGGAAACATTTTTTACCACTAGAGGACCCGAATCTATTTACACGTTTTCCCGGAATTTTCATATAACGGTTTCATGTGCATGGTGAAAAAATCAAGTTTTTTTTTTACAAAAAGATAGGTCATTCAATTACCTATCATTTAATATGTATCACAACCTCCTACCACTTTAAACAGCTGAGCTAGAATTTTTCCCGTGCACAACATTTCTAAATTTTCAATTTTCCTGAAATTTCCTAATTATCTTAATTATAATATTAGAAGCATTTTTTACAACTAGAGGGCACTGATATTTTCAGTAGTTTTCTTAGAATTTTCATTTGAAATTTTTCAAATGTATGAAAAATAATTTACTCGTCAAAGGAAAAACACAAATGAAAATATTTGTATGTTTGTGAAAAAAAAAGAAGAACATTTTTAATGCAAGAGTAAAATTTAATAATAATTTTTATATGACTTCCTTCAAAAATTAAATTTACCCACGAAAACAACAAATACAAGTGATTTCTTTTTATTCAATAATTTCTTTTCCTTTCGAAATACTATAAACACCAACAACACCAACAATGTTATTTTTTGTATTGTTGTTTTTCGCATATATTTAGACTACACAAAGGCGATATTTATATGAAGTGGTTATTATTTTGTTACGGTTGCCGGTGGGCGGCATAGGATGATTTTGATATTGTGAATATTTTCCTTCACATATTTTTATAAATCAATGTTGATGTTAACCGTGGTGAAAATACAGGACGGTTCTACATGAAGTTCTTTTTATATTAAATTGTATTTATTATCACCATCATACGGATTTTCTAAGAATATGATGCTAATACAGCATCTGTAAGTCATCAAATAAGGAAAAACATAATTTTCTCGATTGATACCGTGTTTCTCGATGAAAATGACTTCAGTTACGTGATCATTTATTATTAGTGAGAATAGTTTATTTTTGATTGTCTGCAATCTCCGGTCATTTATTACATGGAGCGTATAGCGGATTCGATGGGTTGTCGTCTTAAAATGTTTTTCATTTAAATTGCTATGGCTGGAAACTGTTAAAGAATTTTCTTACATAAAATGTACCTGCTATTGTGGTCTAGATCTTTTATTTTTGTATTTATGATAGCATTTCCTCGGCGAAATCTTCACAATAACTATCACATCCAGTTTAGATAATAGGATAATAAGATAATAATTACATTTCCCACCGAAGCTTGCAGTTACTTAAAATTAACAAAATGTTCTAGCTAGTTTGAGATTTGAATTTATTATAAAGTCCATTTCAATTTCTGATTTTTTCAACGAAATGATATAGCCAATAGATCCTCCTCAACCACAAAGGTAAACAAACTTATTTTATATTTTATTTTACAATACAATTAACAATAATTAAATAAATAAATAAATAAATAAAAATAATACACAAGATATTAAAACTGTGGCCAATGTTACAAAACGAATTTATTTCAATAATGAAGGAATAATGAAACCCCAAAGCATGCACGTAAATCCATAAAACAAATATCGATAAAAAAAATGCTATTTGTTTTCACGCAATTGAAATTGAAAAATAAACAACTTAAAAAATTGGTAAACAATAATTATAAACAATTAATCCATGTGAAATAATTCAAGCGATATAAAATGCGTAAAATTATCGCGGGTTTAATTTATGATTTAGTTTTTATTTTATTTGTCCTTTTTTTTTATTATTACGCTTACATTTATTAAACGATATTTAAAACAAATATATTTGCCATAGCATTAGATTTGGAAATAGAAATAAATATTGGCATCGATTCACAGATTGGCATTGTTTCAAATTAAATATATAAAATAAGAAAAAAAATGTGAATAAATACCTTTTTGAACAAGACATTTGTTCCAATTAATACTACAATTAATTATCCATAATTTCGTTGCCCTCGATTAATATCTGCAATATTGAAGGACTACATGGACGGTATATTTGGAATAATTGACCGGAATATATTTAATATTATATAATTGTACTTTTACCACACGATTTTCCTCCATTTGGATATAATTTCTAAATTAGTAAAGTTAAATAAAATATTTATAATTAACTAAATGGTGTAAGAAATATTTGTAATATTTATTAAATATAACTTGGAATTTATGAAAATAGGTGTCTTAATTGTTAAGCGAATATTTGCGGTGGTGATCATTCATTACAATATACAACAAGGAAAGATTAATATGACAATATCCAAGTGATTGGCGATCATACACATTTTCATATTAAATACATTACCTAAACGTAAAAATAGTAAGATAATGTATGCAATTTGCAAAAGAAAATATAATGTTAATTTTCTAGATATAATAGTAAAAAAAAATTGTTGCAGATACATTTCATAAAATTGTACAATTACAAATGATATAAAGAAACCAGTAACTAAAAATTTACAATTTTCTTGTGTCATATCTTGAAAATTCCTATTCGAAACATGTATCAACAACAGATAAACATCGACAATATTGTTCAAATTGAAAGTATATACTCATAGATTTCACTCTTAATATTGATATTACATTATTGACCGGGACCTAGCCAGCAATTCATTCAAAAATATAATAATATTTACATTTATTTACAATTTTCTTCATATTTTCTCAAACTTAGACAATAATAAACAAAACTGTTAAAAATTTGTTGACAAAAATGAAAATAAATGTCAAACAGAAAAATAAAACTAACAACTTGGAAACAACGAAGTTCTATCAAAGTTTGACAGATCAAATTTCAAAATAATTACAGACGGAGCAAACATCAATGAAGCATTATTTGAATATTCCGCCCACAGCCAATACATAAATCCTATATATTTTCTCCTTAAAACACTTCTTTTTTACCAATATATTCGATTAGTATGTCACGTGGTCGTGACATGTTACGCTGGTGCAGTGCCAGTATCTTCATTTCTTCTTATTACATATAACCACATAGATCATAATTTTGGTTCGGTTTTCTATTTAGTTATTTAATTTACATTTTTTTTTGTTTGTGTTGTACGTATAATTATTATTCAATTATTTGTTAATTATCTAAAAAGAAAATGCCACAAGGAAAATTAAAAAATAAAAATAAATCAATTGCAAAAGAACTTACACGTCGTTCAAGTGAGTAATTTTTTGTACTTTTGTGTGTGATGCTAGATGTAGATTACTTTACTGACTCGACTGGTATTCTTTAAAGTTAATTCTATAAATATTTTAACTTTTTTTCTTTAATTATATTAAAGATGCAAGGTGCTCTTCAAGTAAAAAAAAGTGCATTTCTTGAACAACAACAGTTAAAACAAATTGTATCAAAAAATGTAAATAAAACTATGGAAGAAGAATACGAGCACTTGCAGAACAAAACACACACAAAAAAAAAACAACAAATTTAAGTAAAGCTCAAGAAATTGTTGCAAAATATCATAAAGGCAATTTTATGGATACATAATACATAATATTTATTTAAAGAATGATTTACTATTTAGAGATGTTAAAGAGGTTTGTCGAATGCAGTAAATAGTAGAATAAGTAAATGATTTCCAGAAAAAGAATATTTAGATATAAAAACGTCCACACACTCCTGCTACACAATTTAAAAATTCATTAAATAATTTAATGGATATATTAATGTGTAAGGAACTATCGTATCTACGTTGTATAAAAACAAATGATGTACAAACAGCGGACACATTTGATGATAAATTAATATTACATCAAATTAAATACTTAGGTTTAATGGAAAATTTACGTGTACGACGTGCTGGTTTTGCATATCGTCGTACATATGAAATGTTTTTACAACGTTATAAATGTTTAAGTAAAGAAACGTGGCCACATTATAAAAATGGTGCAGCTCGTGATGGTGTTCAAGTTTTAGCAAAAAAATCAATTTGAATAAAAAGTATTGGCAGAAAATTTATTTAAAGGTAAAAAGAAAAATTATGCTGATAGTATTGGGCCGTGATTTATTGACGTACGTATTTCTAAACAAAGTGTGACACAAATTAACAATTTTGTAAAAACATTTGGCATAGAAAAATTAAAATATTCATAGCCAGTTATACAATTTAATCGTCGCAGTTATAAACCGCGTGAATGTTTCTATCTAAATTAAGTGAAGCCACATTAATTGATTGTATTGTCATACTAATCGAATATATTGGTAAAAAAGAAGTGTTTTAAAGAGAAAATATATAGGATTTATGTATTGGCTGTGGGCGGAATATTCAAATATTGCTTCATTGATGTTTGCTCCGTCTGTAATTATTTTGAAATTTGATCTGCCAAACTTTGATGGCACTTCAACAAATTTTTAACAGTTTTGTTTATTATTGTCTAAGTTTGAGAAAATATGAAGAAAATTGTAAATAAATGTAAATATTATTATATTTTTGAATGAATTGCTGGTTAGGTCCCGGTCAATAATGTAATATCAATATTAAGAGTGAAATCTATGAGTATATACTTTCAATTTGAACAATATTGTCGATGTTTATCTGTTGTTGATACATGTTTCGAATAGGAATTTTCAAGATTTGACACAAGAAAATTGTAAATTTTTAGTTACTGGTTTCTTTATATCATTTGTAATTGTACAATTTTATGAAATGTATCTGCAACAATTTTTTTTTACTATTATATCTAGAAAATTAACATTATATTTTCTTTTGCAAATTGCATACATTATCTTACTATTTTTACGTTTAGGTAATGTATTTAATATGAAAATGTGTATGATCGCCAATCACTTGGATATTGTCATATTAATCTTTCCTTGTTGTATATTGTAATGAATGATCACCACCGCAAATATTCGCTTAACAATTAAGACACCTATTTTCATAAATTCCAAGTTATATTTAATAAATATTACAAATATTTCTTACACCATTTAGTTAATTATAAATATTTTATTTAACTTTACTAATTTAGAAATTATATCCAAATGGAGGAAAATCGTGTGGTAAAAGTACAATTATATAATATTAAATATATTCCGGTCAATTATTCAAAATATACCGTCCATGTAGTCCTTCAATATTGCAGATATTAATCGAGGGCAACGAAATTATGGATAATTAATTGTAGTATTAATTGGAACAAATGTCTTGTTCAAAAAGGTATTTATTCACATTTTTTTTCTTATTTTATATATTTAATTTGAAACAATGCCAATCTGTGAATCGATGCCAGTATTTATTTCTATTTCCAAATCTAATGCTATGGCAAATATATTTGTTTTAAATATCGTTTAATAAATGTAAGCGTAATAATAAAAAAAAAGGACAAATAAAATAAAAACTAAATCATAAATTAAACCCGCGATAATTTTACGCATTTTATATCGCTTGAATTATTTCACATGGATTAATTGTTTATAATTATTGTTTACCAATTTTTTAAGTTGTTTATTTTTCAATTTCAATTGCGTGAAAACAAATAGCATTTTTTTTATCGATATTTGTTTTATGGATTTACGTGCATGCTTTGGGGTTTCATTATTCCTTCATTATTGAAATAAATTAGTTTTGTAACACTGGCCACAGTTTTAATATCTTATGTATTATTTTTATTTATTTATTTATTTATTTAATTATTGTTAATTGTATTGTAAAATAAAATATAAAATAAGTTTGTTTACCTTTGTGGTTGAGGAGGATCTAATGGCTATATCATTTCGTTGAAAAAATCAGAAATTGAAATGGACTTTATAATAAATTCAAATCTCAAACTAGTAGAACATTTTGTTAATTTTAAGTAACTGCAAGCTTCGGTGGGAAATGTAATTATTATCTTATTATCCTATTATCTAAACTGGATGTGATAGTTATTGTGAAGATTTCGCCGAGGAAATGCTATCATAAATACAAAAATAAAAGATCTAGACCACAATAGCAGGTACATTTTATGTAAGAAAATTCTTTAACAGTTTCCAGCCATAGCAATTTAAATGAAAAACATTTTAAGACGACAACCCATCGAATCCGCTATACGCTCCATGTAATAAATGACCGGAGATTGCAGACAATCACAAATAAACTATTCTCACTAATAATAAATGATCACGTAACTGAAGTCATTTTCCAACTGCGATCGTTACATCGAGAAACACGGTATCAATCGAGAAAATTATGTTTTTCCTTATTTGATGACTTACAGATGCTGTATTAGCATCATATTCTTAGAAAATCCGTATGATGGTGTTAATAAATACAATTTAATATAAAAAGAACTTCATGTAGAACCGTCCTGTATTTTCACCACGGTTAACATCAACATTTATTTATAAAAATATGTGAAGGAAAATATTCACAATATCAAAATCATCCAATGCCGCCCACCGGCAACCGTAACAAAATAATAACCACTTCATATAAATATCGCCTTTGTGTAGTCTAAATATATGCGAAAAACAACAATACAAAAAATAACATTGTTGGTGTTGTTGGTGTTTATAGTATTTCGAAAGGAAAAGAAATTATTGAATAAAAAGAAATCACTTGTATTTGTTGTTTTCGTGGGTAAATTTAATTTTTGAAGGAAGTCATATAAAAATTATTATTAAATTTTACTCTTGCATTAAAAATGTTCTTCTTTTTTTTTCACAAACATACAAATATTTTCATTTGTGTTTTTCCTTTGACGAGTAAATTATTTTTCATACATTTGAAAAATTTCAAATGAAAATTCTAAGAAAACTACTGAAAATATCAGTGCCCTCTAGTTGTAAAAAATGCTTCTAATATTATAATTAAGATAATTAGGAAATTTCAGGAAAATTGAAAATTTAGAAATGTTGTGCACGGGAAAAATTCTAGCTCAGCTGTTTAAAGTGGTAGGAGGTTGTGATACATATTAAATGATAGGTAATTGAATGACCTATCTTTTTGTAAAAAAAAAACTTGATTTTTTCACCATGCACATGAAACCGTTATATGAAAATTCCGGGAAAACGTGTAAATAGATTCGGGTCCTCTAGTGGTAAAAAATGTTTCCAATATCCTAATTAAGACATCTAGAAATTTTCGGGAAATTCCGGAAAATTTTAATTTGTGTCGGGAAATTCCGGGAAAACTGTAATAGTTAGGAAACATTTTCAGTACCACTCCCTCAGTACATTTACGATCTAAATCCATTTATGGCTATAAGAATGCTGTAAGTCATCAACTTTAGGCTGGAGAAATTTCCCGGAATTTCTGAAAACCAGGTTTTGGATGATTTCGAAAAAAATTTATGTGTTAGCCAATTTTCGTTACAGCCATATTATAGAGAATCTTAATGCGCACATTAAAGCTTCTGGACTTTTTCTGTGAAAAATCTATTGGTCGACTTATGACCAATTTAAGATTTGGAAATTTCCGTGTAAGCCTAACTTTGGGCAGCCACTGTGGGAAAAGTATTTGACTTGAGGAGTTGTGGTGGGGCTTAAAATACGTGGCATATAGTCCACTATCTGCGGTAAATAGGGCATTGGAAAATTCCATTGGGAAAGCCGGGAAATTCCCATTTGAAAACATGAAAAAATCTATGTTTTTCGTTGTTCCTGGAAAACCCACATTTTCCATTGGAAAATTCCAAAAAAAATATGAGCATAAACTTTGGACTTTCCTTTACATTTCTGCATCATTAGATTTTTGGAAAGTCCAATATTTCCCGATTTTCCAGTACTCGGAATATTGGTCTGCAAACGATTTTCTGATCTTTGGGCACCCCTAGTTGGAAAACCCTTCTAGATACAAACTCACCCCCATAATATAATTTGTAGCCCATGAAGAGGACTATCATTGGTGAGAAGCTCGTCGCGAAATATTGAGTATTCCCGGAGTTATAGGGGTCCAAAAGTGACCCATTTGGTACTTTCAAAGGTCCATAGCTCCGCCCCCCAAGGGAAATCCGGCAAAGAGGTCGACAGAACCTGTTTTTTTTCCGAGCTCTACAATCCCTGAAAATCTGAAGGTCCTACGGGCAAAAAAATTTTTTCGGCATAAGGTTATAACCCATACTTTTGAAGGTCAAAAAAGTCCAAAAAAAATAGGGCTGGAAATAGGCTCAAACGACGCGGGGTCATCGTCCGAACAAGAATCCGGTGGAATTTCTCGAAAATTCCGCCTCTAAGTCGGTCAAAATGGCAAAACAAAAACTTGTAAAAAGTGATTAAAAAACAACATAGGCTTAAACGACGCGGGGTCATTGTCCGAACAAGAATCCGTTGGAATTTCTCGAAAATTCCGCCTCTAAGTCGGTCAAAATGGCAAAACAAAAACTTGTGAAAAAGTGATTAAAAAACAACATAGGCTTAAACGACGCGGGGTCATTGTCCGAACAAGAATTCGTTGGAATTTCTCGAAAATTCCGCCTCTAAGTCGGTCAAAATGGCAAAACAAAAACTTGTGAAAAAGTGATTAAAAAACAACATAGGCTTAAACGACGCGGGGTCATTGTCCGAACAAGAATCCGTTGGAATTTCTCGAAAATTCCGCCTCTAAGTCGGTCAAAATGGCAAAACAAAAACTTGTGAAAAAGTGATTAAAAAACAACATAGGCTTAAACGACGCGGGGTCATTGTCCGAACAAGAATCCGTTGGAATTTCTCGAAAATTCCGCCTCTAAGTCGGTCAAAATGGCAAAACAAAAACTTGTGAAAAAGTGATTAAAAAACAACATAGGCTTAAACGACGCGGGGTCATTGTCCGAACAAGAATCCGTTGGAATTTCTCGAAAATTCCGCCTCTAAGTCGGTCAAAATGGCAAAATAAAATTCGGCTGAAATCACAAATCAGGGCAAAAAGTCGAGAGAAAAAAATCAGGAGAAATTTTTTTTTTCCTTTTCAGATTCCAATTGGATATTCTTCAGGATATAATAATTAAAAAGACGAATGTTTATCTATTTAAATGAATTTTTTTGTTTATATTAATTGTTATTACATATTTACATTAAAATAAAAAAAAATTATTACAAATTGTCTTAAATATAATTGTTTTCTTTTTTAGAAGCTGAAAAATAAATTTTATATTAAATTTTAATATAATAAAATAATATACAATCGATGTAAAACTAAATGGATGTCATAATTATTAATATTTAATAATTACATATATAATCTTATTCTAAATCTATGTACCAAATCTGATTGAAATTAGTCAAGAAATGATAGATATTCGCTTCAAAATAAGTGCGTATAAATTACATACAATACACACTACTAAATAAATATGCAAAAAAAAAAATTCAAAAAAAATTCACAAAATATATGATTTTTTGAGATGAAGTATTAGGCTAACAGAATCATATGCTAGTGGTAATATTATTATTTTTTTTTCATTCCTAAACACTACAAATGTCAATAAGAAATTATTATTTATTCTAGTGCAGCTTTAAATCAATTTTTAGTTTTCTACGCGAATAGAGATGTCACTAGCAACAATAAAGTTAACATCGAATTCCCCTTTTAGCTCATACCTAAACCATATATATTCACCACTTTTCCCCCAGCAAAATAATAAAAATCTTTAATAGGTCACTACTAATTGTATATTAGCTCTCCTCAATTTTTTCGAACTGGTTTACATGAATCATTTATATTTGTATCACAGAATTGACCAATATGAAAAACTAAGTAAAGATTATGTGGAAATTATACAATAAAAAAAAAGGAATTCAAAAGTTTTACAGATTATAGATATCAAAACAAAACCCCAAAGTATAGAATTAGATTCGATTGTATTCATGGTCATGACGACCAAATAAAACCGGTATATATTGTATATAATATATATTTAAATAGAGATTCCGTACGAACTTCACTCAGACATGGTCCTCACATGGGACTACAACGTAACGTATAATTATCCATGTAATATAATTCGCCGGTTATGAGTACAAAATTACTGCACATGCGAGAGTAGACCAATATTCAATACAAAGGTTAAAATTTGTGTTTTTTACCTATTTACATAGGGCAAATTTGCCTTCCTCTGAATATGAATGTCTACAATCACATGAATAATCGTTTCGCAACCAGAACAAGGGTCGTGCGCGTGCCAGGCCTCAATTAACGCTAATTGATAAGTGCCACGACCCCGGCCATAACATGGAAAACCTATTGACGATGGAAAAAAAATAGTTAGATAATGTAGCTCCCAATGATTACACTACTGTTGAAATTCAATAATTTTAGCCTGAAAATGACTATTTGTAACATTCCGCGAATGTGTTTGAAGGATATTAAAAGGTATAAACGGACCTAAAGAACTGATATATATATATATTAAAATAGGGATTCCGTACGAACTTCATTCAGACGTGGTCCTCACATGGGACTACAACGTAACGTATAATTATCCATGTAATATAATTCGCCGGTTATGAGTACAAAATTACTGCACATGCGAGAGTAGACCAATATTCAATACAAAGGTTAAAATTTGTGTTTTTTACCTATTTACATAGGGCAAATTTGCCTTCCTCTGAATATGAATGTCTACAATCACATGAATAATCGTTTCGCAACCAGAACAAGGGTCGTGCGCGTGCCAGGCCTCAATTAACGCTAATTGATAAGTGCCACGACCCCGGCCATAACATGGAAAACCTATTGACGATGGAAAAAAAATAGTTAGATAATGTAGCTCCCAATGATTACACTACTGTTGAAATTCAATAATTTTAGCCTGAAAATGACTATTTGTAACATTCCGCGAATGTGTTTGAAGGATATTAAAAGGTATAAACGGACCTAAAGAACTGATATATATATATTTAAATAGGGATTCCGTACGAACTTCATTCAGACGTGGTCCTCACATGGGACTACAACGTAACGTATAATTATCCATGTAATATAATTCGCCGGTTATGAGTACAAAATTACTGCACATGCGAGAGTAGACCAATATTCAATACAAAGGTTAAAATTTGTGTTTTTTACCTATTTACATAGGGCAAATTTGCCTTCCTCTGAATATGAATGTCTACAATCACATGAATAATCGTTTCGCAACCAGAACAAGGGTCGTGCGCGTGCCAGGCCTCAATTAACGCTAATTGATAAGTGCCACGACCCCGGCCATAACATGGAAAATCTATTGACGATGGAAAAAAATAGTTAGATAATGTAGCTCCCAATGATTACACTACTGTTGAAATTCAATAATTTTAGCCTGTAAATGACTATTTGTAACATTCCGCGAATGTGTTTGAAGGATATTAAAAGGTATAAACAGACCTAAAGAACTGATATATACATATTTAAATAGGGATTCCGAACGAACTTCAATCAGACATGGTCCTCACATGGGACTACAACGTAACGTATAATTATCCATGTAATATAATTCGCCGGTTATGAGTACAAAATTACTGCACATGCGAGAGTAGACCAATATTCAATACAAAGGTTAAAATTTGTGTTTTTTACCTATTTACATAGGGCAAATTTGCCTTCCTCTGAATATGAATGTCTACAATCACATGAATAATCGTTTCGCAACCAGAACAAGGGTCGTGCGCGTGCCAGGCCTCAATTAACGCTAATTGATAAGTGCCACGACCCCGGCCATAACATGGAAAACCTATTGACGATGGAAAAAAATAGTTAGATAATGTAGCTCCCAATGATTACACTACTGTTGAAATTCAATAATTTCAGCCTGAAAATTACTATTTATAATATTCCCCGAAGGTGTTTGAAGGGTATTTGAACACAAGGGTCTGAATCGAACAAAATAAAAACTTGATCATTCCCAACTCAGAACGGTTTTAGGGAAAAGCTTAGATTTATACTATAATTGTAACATATTAAATTAATATGGCAAAGTGATTCCCGAAATTTAAATTTTAAAAATTCAAAAATATGAGAAAAAATAACATATTGACAATGTCATTTTAAAAAAATACTCATATATAATTAAAATATAAAGCTAAATTGAATTCAATTCACGAATAAATTGTAAATACGTTATCACGAATCTATTATAAACTCAATCTTTTTATTGGTTGTCCAACTACACAAATAGAGGGAAGACCAATAAAATTATTGAGGAAATAATTGGTAAATTTTATTTCAACTATACAGAACGCTTATTATTTCAATAAAAAAAAAACAAGCTTCTGGATTAGTTTGATCGAAATAAAATTACTCACTAAATACCATATTAAATTAGTTATTTTTCTTAATTACTAATTACTTATTACATAATTTTATTACTTATATTTATAACTTATATTTAAAAAGACACAATATAAAAAAAATTCTAAATTTTAAGAGGTTATAGATATTCTCCATAACACCCGGTACCATGAAATAGGTAAATTTCTGCTATATGTACGTTAAGTACATGTAATAATTTGCAGGATGTGAGTAACTAAATCATTGGACGTGCCTGAGAGTAAAAAAATATATACAATAATTATTATTTATATATATAAAAAATAATAACATGAAAGTCACCTTGCCGTGCAGTGTGAGAACTTGAAGTCGTAATCAGGTACCTATTTAACATAGCAGCCAATTTTGTTAAATTAATCCGTATGTGTGTATAATAATTTACCAATTGGTCTGAAATTATGTTTCGATACATAATAATAATAAAATTATTCTTATGATGTTGGGGTGTGTGGAACCAATGTGCATTTATGTATAGCGTGAAACGATGATTCAATCGAATAATAAAAAAAAAATGATGTGTGTTTCTATGACGAATGCAGGTCTCCTGTGTCCTATATTGATTGTGCACTGCAATTGCAGTAAATATTCTATTCTGAAATATAAATAATAATACTTAATTAAATATTATTAAATATTAAATATAAATATGGATTAAATAGAAAATTTATGGAATTTTACCTTTGGTTCAGATAAAAGTATTATCGCATCTAAATACAGTGCGAAATAATATCTAAATAGTTGGTTGTTTGCGCGGTAATATAGTAGCTGGTACAAAATGTGGCCATATGTAATTGGAACGGGCTAGAATTTATTTTAAATAAATCTGACTTACAGTTATTAAATATAATTATTATAAAACACACATGTCAGGTAACCAATAATGTTGCTGTTGATATATAAATAAATAAATAAATAGTTTATAAGCATTCAGAATTTTGTATATAAATTTGATGACATAATTGGTTGTAGTTCGGTTCTGGAATTTATTATAATTATTGTTATTGGATACTATTGAAATTGATGATGTGTGATAATGTGAAATTTGGATCAATATTTATTAGTAGTCAATTTTCACCAGTATGGTATTGAAAGCTGATGACGGTCCACTTTCTGTATATAACCATTATCACTTACAACAGCATCTTTGTACCTTAAATTAAGATATACAAATATTATTTACATATAACATTAAATATAGAATATTATTATAAATAAACAAATGGTTCAAACAGTAAGTTAACCCACTACCCCCTGTCTCACACAATATAATAAAGATTATCAATAGATATAGCATATATTGACAAGTTCTTATTTTATTGTGGCCATATTTCAGACACCATACAAATGATTTAAAATTTTTCTATGAGCCTAAAATTCTCTAGATGAAATTCTCTCTTCTGATATATATATTATTTACAAAATCTGAATATACTGGTATCATTATTCCGCTGGATTTTCTTGAATATTAACTTGCATAATTATAATTTTGTAAATTCACATCCAAATTTGGTATGTAGCTTGCGACTGAGAATATACGATTAATTTTTATAATGTTAATACAAAACGATACCTAATATAAGGTTCTGAAACAGATTCCGGAAATCTGAATAACTTAGTCATATCTCATCAAATTTTTATCAATTTTGGTATATTGGTTCAAATTTCTAGAATGATTTTAAAATCATACCAAAATATTTCTGCGAATATTAAAAATTTTCACATTATCATTCATATTCTGTAACCAAATTGATATATGCAATTTAGATTCAAATCATCTGCTAAAATTCTGAATTATAAATCATTAGCAGATGACAATAATGACACAAATATAAAGATGTAAATATTGACTAAAAAATTACAACGAAAGTACGTGAAGAAATTTTTATGAAATTTAATTGAAACATAGGAAATGTAATTTGTAATTGGCAGACATGAAGTATTTGGATTGTAGTATCAAATGCTTTATTATTGTAATCAAATGGAGATAAAATTCTTGTTAGACAAAACAATAAATACAAAAGGATTTGTAATTATACTTACAATTTTATACAGCATTAAAATATTGAATTTGTTGTATTATTTGTACGATGTAATAATTCAATTTTTGTTTTGTGATAAATCTTTGGCAATCCACTAAACGCCATGTACGATATAAAAGCATTAATATTTTATAGGTTAAAAATATATTTTCACAGAATTCATTTCTAACATTGCAATTGTATCACCACTCTATTAAAGATTATAAGAACTTATTTTTTTCACTTATTCATATAATGATTTACAAAAATATAATATTAATAAAATTGTTTCTATTAATTATAATGCATACTTACAATATTGCCTATTTTCTTCCGCTTCAACACGTCTACACATTTTAATTTTCTTGTCTCGTTGTCTTGATGAATGTTGAGTGTTGAATGATGAGGAGGATGACTTTGTTGTTTTCATAATAAAAAAAATAATCGAAATGTCAAAAATAAAATTTTTCACTAGCGCTGTTCATCCTATCATTTTCTTTTCTCTTTCAATTAATTTCCAATATCATTAATATTCCATTATTAACAAATTGTTTTAATATATTCGATACACATGATATGTTGAACGGCAGTACATATACTTATTCATAATCTTTTATGTGTATCGGACGTTGAACAAAATTTTTGTATTTATCGAAAACTAAAAAACATTTTCTCACTACTACAGAAATCAGCAGCAATTATTATACAATTATGAAGCTTCACCTGAATATTTTACAATTGCATAGCCTCAAGCACAATGTTCCTTTAATAAACGTTTCCATAATTGTACATCTATATACCAATCTTGATTATATTTTGGATCATTATTTGGTTAATTTTTCATGCATGTGGCATTACAGTAATCCATGTTTTCACATACACAACGCTTTTAAATATATCACAACCATCAATAGCACAAAATGATCCTATGATATATTCTGCATCATTTCCTGGATATTTTATACATCAACACAAATACAAACTGCATCGAATATTTGTAAAAGTAATTTGTAGTGTCTAAAAGAAATGAAAAATAATTTAAAATAATTAGAATTTATAATATAAATCTATGGTAAAGTTTTTTTTTCATAGTGTATCCCATAAATTCAACAAAAAGTATTTATATATTTAATTCTGGAATATTATAAGTATATAATAATTCAGTGGATAGGGTTCATTATTATAAATCGCGAAGTACCAGAGACAATTCCCGAAATTATCGTATTAGAAATGTATTAATATTCTGGAAAAACTTTATGAATGTTATAGTATTAATATTATATGATTTTCATAATAATAAATTATATTACATTTACATTTGTTGTATTAAATTTATTTAAATAAATTTAATTACGAATAATAATATTCCTATTACAAACGTTTCACATCCAAATTAATAGAAAAAATAAATTCTATAAATTGATTAAAATTATGAAAGTAATTATTTAAATTTCTTCTATTAATAACCAAACATTCATACGTTTTCCAATCAGTTTAGATTCATTGAATTTTGCTATTTGTTACATAATGGAATAACAATTAATTATACATATTTTAAATATGAAAATATTTAAATTGTTGGGTCGATTACATCAACATTTTTAATTACATTTAGTAATTGTAAAGAAAATTATAAATACCAATTAATTAATATGTAACATAATGAAAACATTTTGTCATCAAGTCGAATACAACCCCATCATTGACAAATTGCCTATTGTACAAAAAATGCACGAATGCAATCATAAAAATCGAATTGAATTTAGAATTAAATATAATATATTTTTACCACCTTATTGGCTTTGCAAAATCGTAGAAAGTTTTATAGACAATTAAAAAATTCAATAAAATAAAATATTTATATGTTTATATAAAAAAGTTTTCTACAAGTTTGGTGAAGTCAATAATGTAAATGTTGCAATTTATTATTTTTAATAATAAACATAAATGATTGACATAAATTGAATAATGAAATGAAGATCTTTTGATCATTTATATAGAACAATTTTGTATAATTTTTTTGCTGCTTATTTTTTTTTTTTACGAAATATATACTTGAATGAATAAATTTATGGTAATAATACGCAATTTCATTTTATTATATATTAAAGAAATATAATAAATTATAATAAAAAAATATAAAATTGCATAGAATATAAGATTACTGTTTAGTAGTCCAGTAAATTACATGTGCGATATAAAAGCATTCATATTTTTTAAGTTAAAAATATATTTTTACAGAATTCATCTCTAATATTGGTATTGTATTACCAGTCTATTAAATATTATAAGAACTATTTTTTTTCACTTATTCGAATAATAATTTACAAAAATATACTATTAATTATATTTTTTCTATTAATTATAATGCATACTTACAATATTGCCTATTTTCTTCCACTTTCCACTGTACCGACACATTTTTATTTTCTTGACTTGTTGCCTTGATGAATGGTGAGTGTTGAGCGGGTTGAGTGATGACTTTTGTTTTATAATAAAAAAAAAAAAAAAATCGAAATATCAAGTTACATTTTTTTCTCACTAAAAATTTTGTGTATTCTTTTTGAATATAGATGGCTCCAGTATAAATAAAGATATTTATATATCTATCCAATCTATCCTATGCATAACTTTACATATATTTACCACTGAGCTTTCTCACATGATTACTACACTAGCGATGTTCATCCTATCATTTTCTTTCCTATTTCAATTTGTTTCCAATAACATATTATTATATTATTAACAATTTTTTTAAATATATTCGATATACATGATATCTTGAACGGCAGTACATATACTTATTCATAATCTTTTATGTGTATCGGACGTTGAACAAAATTTTTGTATTTATCGAAAACTAAAAGCATATTCTCACTACTACTGAAATCAGCAGCAATTATTATACAATTATAAAACTTCACCTGAATATTTTACAATTGCATAGCCTCTAGCACAATGTCCTTTAATAAACGTTTCCATAATTGTACATCTATATACCAATCTTGATTATATTTTGGATCACTATGTGGTTAATATTTCATGCATGTGGCATTACAGTAATCCATGTTTTCACAAACACAACGCTTTTAAATATATCACAACCATCAATAGCACAAAATGTTCCTCTGATATATTCTGCATCAGTTCCTGTATATTTTTATACATCGACACAATTATAAATTACATCGAATATATGTAAACGTAATTTGTAGTGTCTAAATGAAATGAAAAATAATCTATAGTTATTTTTTTAGTTTTGAGAAGGTCTCTCGTAATTCAATGAATATAAATTATAAAATGTAAAGTAGAGAAATATTATTATTACAAATTACAAATTACTATAACAAAGTAATATTGAGTA
Organism: Bibio marci; assembly: GCA_910594885.2. Taxonomy (NCBI): domain Eukaryota; kingdom Metazoa; phylum Arthropoda; class Insecta; order Diptera; family Bibionidae; genus Bibio; species Bibio marci. The sequence continues at coordinate 19,875,452 of OU343118.1, read as the reverse complement.
ATAATATCCGCTGACTTTGAATAATCAAATAATAATTACCTTTATTAATTGAAGTAAAGTAACCAGCATTAAAATCGATGCATTTTTTATTTTCCTAGCTGATTTAATTGATTTAGGATTGTTCGATGAGTAACATTTAGCCTTTCTGCAAAACTGTTGTATTGTTGTATGTGACTATCAGTTCAACCTTGTTTATTTTGGAGGATCTATACGTCCCCAAGCATTTGCTAATAGTACATCTTTTATTCTATAGCTCAATTTGAAGAAAATAAATACTACACAACCAAAATCGTCGTTATCAAAATTAAATACTGGAAAATAAATCGATTACATTATATTAGCATATCAAACTATTTAGCGCGAGAAAGAATATTTTATCTTATATAATACGAGTAGTTGACCACCACATTCATGTCGTTAATAACCGGTTCAACGATGAGACTGGGCAATCAATAATTAAAATAAAAAAAAAAAACTAAATTTAGAAACAATAGAAAATGAAATAATTGTTTAATAAAAAATATTGTTGAAAACCATAAACGAAAATCATATCATACCCAATATAATGTATTTATTATTATCACATATTTCAATGCTTTAAAAATGTGTACGGTGACTCGAACATATTAATTTTGTAGACATAATTTTTATTACTTCATCAGGAGTCACAAAAAAATAATTATTTATCCGATAATGAAACAAATACGAAAGACATTTCTTCTACAGTACTTAATTGCCTTTCACATACAAAATGTTTTTTATATTTATAACATACTCCGTGGCATATTTGGTCCCGTCAAAGAACAGAATGGTTGGAGGCGAAGATACAATTTTGAATTAGACAAGTTGTACGGTCAACCAAATATTGTCAAAACAATCAAAATCAATAGATTGAGATGGCTTGGACACGTAGTACGCATAGAGGAGGAGCGTGTGCCGAAAAAACTGTTAAATAGTAAACCAAAAGGTAGAAGGAGAGCCGGAAGACCTAAGGCGAGATGGCTAGATGCAGTAAACTGTGATATAAAGATCCTTAAAATTCGGGATTGGAAGACATTGACTGCGGATAGGTCACGTTGGAAAAGCGTGTTGGAGAAGGCTAAAACCGCACCTGGGTTATAACGCCATGGAGTAAGTAAGTAATTTATTGGTTAATTTTGGGATTGGCTTACTCATCATCCGACATTTTGATTATTGAAACAAAAAAAAACGGGAATTTCCCGGCTTTACCGACCGAATTCTCCAAAATCCTAATTATCATATATAGTAGACTATATGTCACGTATTTTCTTTGCTAAAAATTTTTCTTTGTTGTCAACTTCTGTGTATTGTTAGGAATTGTTAGAAGGATAGTCAGTCTGTTGTTGTTTAATGGTATGCTGTGTAATTAATGTTAATGTCACATCTGGTATCTATCGCTCAGACCAACCGTTTTGAGTCAATTATATTATTAATTTCTCTATACAGTCAAATGGACATGATTTACATTTACCGGAAAAAGCGACTTAAATATTGTATATAAAATTATAATTAAATAACTCACCTTCGTTACTGTTTTATATATTACATGAATGAATTGAATGAAAATAATATGTCATGCTCAAGCAATATAGTGCATTAAATTCTTCAACTATAGTTTCTTGTAATTAATGAAAATTATTTTTTGTATTGATCTGTTAGATCATAGTTTGTTGCGGACGTTGCCGACTTCCGAATATATAATTGATTTAATACAATCTCTTTACCATCGATTTAAAATTAAAAAAAATTTTAAATTATATAATTAAATATTATATTATAAAAATGTTGCTGTTCCATTATTATAATATTATTGTATTATATAAATGTAATATTGGTAATATTTCTTTCTTTGTTAATCATTAACACTGAATGATTTCTATATTTATATATGATATAATAAAACAAATAAATCTATATAGAAACTGCAAAAGAACTGTTTATTCAACAACTTTTAAATAGAAGACAAAACCGATTTTAACGACAAAATAATTCTTTATAATAGTTTTATAATAATTGTGCTTTAAATATTATATTATATAATATATATATATATATTAATTTATTTTACTCTCTTCGTATCGAAATGATTGTCTTTTGCGAATTATATTTGTGACATTCATTTCGATACGGAGGGAGTATTTTACTATTGATTTATAAAATTATGAAAACATAACATAATGTTTGTGCTATTTCTATTAATTTTGTCTTCTATATTTACTAATTGACTTACAAGTTTCTATAGAATTATTTAGTTAGAATTCTGTATAATATCGAATTTAAAGCTATCGAATTTATAGCAAATAATCTTGGCTATAATACGATATATAATATTAACTAATATATGGAACAAATATTTAATTATATAATATATAAAATTATAAATTAAATAATAAATTGAATAAACAATTGAAAATATATGGCACCTTAATTATAAATTCCACATATATATTTTATTAATTTATAATTGAGATTTTGCAAAACCATTAGGATTTTCATGTTGCCATTTCCATGCATCTAAACACATTTCTTTTAACCCCTTGTTGGCTTTCCAACCTAACTCTTTTTCAGCCAATGTTGCATCCGCATATGACGCAGCAATATCACCGGCACGTCTGAATAATAAAATAGTGTAACGAAAAAATGAAAGCATTTATTATTTTAAAAAATCAAAATTAAATAAAATTAAATTCCAAAAACTACCTTGCTTCAATTTTATATGGAATTTGTTTCCCTGATGCTTCAGAAAACGATTTAATAACTTCTAATACCGAATAACCACAACCTGTGCCCAAATTATATGTAACAAATCCTTTAATTGAACCATTAGCTAATTTATCTAATGCAAAAACATGTCCCACAGATAAATCAACTATATGTATATAATCACGAACACCAGTTCCATCCTTTGTTTCATAATCATTACCATAGACTTTTAAATTTTTTAATCGTCCGACCGCCACCTGTGATATATATGGCATTAAATTATTTGGCTCACCATTTGGATCTTCACCAATTCTACCCGATGAATGTGCACCAACCGGATTAAAATATCGTAACGATATAATTGACCACCGATTATCCGACAAACATAAATCTTTCAATATTTCTTCTGTAAAATATTTACTTTTACCATAGGGACTTGTACAATCACCGGTTGGATGTAATTCCGTTATCGGTAAATATTTTGGTACGCCATAAACTGTTGCACTTGAACTATACACTAATTGAAATACATTGTTTAGGGCCATCGTTTCTAATAATACACTTGTTCCAATTATATTATTTTGATAATATTGTAGTGGATGTCTGCATGATTCACCAACAGCTTTTAATGCCGCAAAATGTGCAACACAATCGATTTTATGCTAAATTCGTCATAAAAAAATGAAATAAACAAAAAATTAGTTATATATAGAAATTATACAATTATTTTTAAAATTAAAATTAAAAATAATAATTAAATTAAATATTTTATGGTTATTATTAATTAATTGTAGAATAATTAAAAATGCCTATCATATACATATATGGGTAATGTATATCGAGTACAACAAATATATAATATGGGTTTCAACCAGGAAATAAGGAATTTCATAGTCTATTGACATTAGTGTTTATATAAAATTATATAATATATATTCATTGAAATTATATGAATTACTTTATAATTTGTTAAAATTTGTGAATTGGGTAATTTGGCAAAAAAAAAATCATTATACAGCGACGTTTCGGAACAAAATCTGTTCCATCATGATAGCACATTTTGTGACCATTTGGTGTGCACTTGGTGTCGGCATCCACGTGGGTGGGGTACACTTACTGATCTCATTATAGAAAAAATATTTTACGAGCTAACCGTTAAATATTAAAATATATTTTCGTACCTATACAGAAGTAGTGATATTACTTATTACTTAATATAGTACAAACAGCATTAATATAACTTAAAATGATATAGACTATATGCAATTTAACCTAATTTACAATAAGTATAAAGATTTAGGGAATGCCATCTCTGAAAGTATGAATTAATCATGAATACATTTATTGGAATTATATTCAATCGGCGATAAGATTTGCCATATGCACAAACCCATCAAGGATGATTAAAGAAACAATCGATTATACAAATATTTATTATATATTAAAATATACAGTCACCATCAGCAGATTTTACCAATATTTTTAAAATCTGACCTTCATGAAATGCTAATTTCAATACTTCACTTGCCTGTCTTTATAGAATTTCAGTAACCCACACAAAACATATATATAACTTTACTTAAACAAATGTACAAGGGAATTTAGGATGAAATTTTGCTAATTTGAATGAATAATACTCTTCTAAAATCGCACACACAAAATTGTATCTATCTATATATAATAAAATTTCTTTGACATAACCAAGTTCTGGAACCTGATCAGTCAAACCAGCTGTGGTAATCAATTTAGAAGAAGTTCGAGTTATGAACTGATTCTATATATGTGTATATTGTATAGCCTAATTTTATTATATCAAATGTGATCGGAATTTTGGGAAGGAAAATTACCAATTTCTAGAAATACAAAAATATGTTTAAAAAAAATCCATATAAACGAGTTTTCCATAATAAAATATCGCATATTAACGCAGTAATTATTTAATTAATTTAAACTGATTATATAATCATTATATGAATACCTTAGATTAGAAAAACACACGGAAAATTGAGTAATTTATATACAAGTTTTAAATAATTTGGTATTATAAGTAATATAAAATTAGAGAGGGGGTAAAATCCACGATCAAATGTAAGTATATAAATAGGAACAATGTCGAATAGAATCATACAGTCAGTCTCATTGTTCAACCAGTGGTGTTAATTGATCAATTCAGTTCCGTTTAAGTATATAGAAAAAATGAATTATGTAAGAAATTTAATTTACGATTTAAAAATTGAATACGACGAGTATAAAAAATATAGAAATTAAAAATTGCTATTTTAATTAATTTATTTTTTTTTTAAATTTTATTATAGCTAACATTTTTAATTGTTATTGCTAGCACATCAATTAGTGCTTTACCACGACCAGATGAGGTTCCAGCAGATGATATCGTACCACTGCTTGAAAGTACTAATGTACGTGATGATTCCGGTCAATTTGCAGTAAGTTATTTAACAGCCAACGGTATATCAGTTGTTGAACAAGGTTCATTAAAATCACTTGATGGTAAATCACATGTTTTAGTGAAACAAGTAAGTATATATATTTTAATCCCATCATAAGTATAGGTATTTTCAAATAAATAATCTATAGATTATTATTTAAAATAATTATGTTATTATTTATAGGGTGCTTATGCATATCTTTCTCCTAATGGACAAATTTTTAAAGTTACTTATATTGCCGATGAAAATGGTTTTCAACCTATTGTTGATCCATTACCGATAGCACCAGAGACACCAATTGTATAAATTTTAATTTTAATTACAAAATGCTTTTTGTTAATAAATTAAATTAAAAAATTAAATACTATCTTTTTATTACTATTATTAATATATTATTAATATAAATAATTGAACAATTAATGAACGTTAAATAATGATGCGAATACGATTACGTTTTATTTATTATCTTATCGCAGATAATGTGTATAGGTACTTTACTATTAAAATTAGTAATATTGTTGATAACATCAATATAAATAATAAATCAATTCATATAACTATATATGAGGAGTGTATGTCTATGTGTTAGGTAAGTCACCAATTCAATAACATATTTATATTTATATTGCACAGATCAGTCTAATCAGATTACAACAATTAATGAAAAATTAATAATTATTTTTAAGTATATATCGTTAGTTTTTTTTTTCTTAATCATGTTTGAAAAATACAATTAAGATGTTATTAGTGTTTATATATAATTTTATGCTTATTAATAAATAAACTTATGCGAACGATATAGGTCATTTAACTGATAACAATATCTTTCTTATTTATTATTTTTATATTTGTATTACTATTTGTATTATAATTTAATAAGAATATAAAAACGAAAATAAAACTAGTGTTAGCTGTGTTGCAACCGTTTCACCCTTTGTTAAATGTTATCACTTAATTATATCGTTTTTAATTACATATTTTAAACTCTATTATCGGTAATTCTTAACGTTAATGTTCTAAAAAATTTGACACAAAATAGTGAGCATGAAAATTTCATAGAAATTTTATTAATTATGAATAATTCTTGTTCATATTCAATATAATTATTAATTTGTAAAGTAGATAATATATATTAGTTGTACAATTAAATTTCTAATTTAACTTAACAGAATGCATAACAAACAATTATAGAATAATATATCTTTAAAATACATTGATTTCATAATTAAACAATGTATATTGCATTGAAAAATTGACGCGAAATTTTTAAGTGTTTCTTTTCTTAACAATAAAAAAAAAGATAGATTATATATAACGTTATCAATATAAATTATCCATTTGAATATATACACGCATATTCATTAAAAATCAATATTTCGAGTTGTTTTAAAAAATATTCTACAAAAAAAAATAACAAATAAATATTTTAGTAGTAAGAAAAATAATTAATATTAACTATATTTTATATATATTAAATAACTATATCGTATACCTTTTTAAAAATAACACCCAACGCTTTTTCATCTCTAATATCAACTGGATAGAATATCAATGATTTTCCGGTTACATTTTGAACACGTAACAATGATTCTGGACATTGTTTATCACCACCACCACCACCACTATATACATTACATAAATTATCTACACAAATTACATTATATCCAACATTTAATAATTCAATAACTGTATGTGAACCAACATAACCGGCACCCCCCGTTACTAATATTGTACGATTAGTAGACATAATTAATATAATATTTTTATAATTTTTTTTTTTAATATTTTATCTACACAATTACACTATTACTCGACCAACTTAGTATACTTTCAATTAAAAACTAAATTGAAAATGTTTCATACTATTTTTCACTGTGTCGCGTTCACGTATTATTTATTTTAACAGTATATTCAATATAAAGTTCTCTTCTATAACAAAATTAATATGACTGTTTCAGGGTCACAAAATAATATGTATACATTAAAAAAAAAAAATAATAATAATAATAAAAAGTACTCTATATGATTACAATTGTAATTTGAAAAAAAAAAAGTAAAATAAAAATTATTATTATATTTTTCTTATCAGCAAAACATTTTAAATTTAAAACAACAAATTTATCGAATTACAAATAGACTTTTCTTTTTTTTTTTTTTTTTCTTGTTTGTGTATCACTTCAATTTGATAAATAAATGTTAAACAAATGTATATCAAAATGAATTTAATATAAATAAATACACGAGAAAAAACAAAAAAAAAATGAATACATATTTAACAGAGAATGAAAAATAATAAATGAAACAATATTGTCGTATTATAATATAAATAAATTATTATTTATATTTATTTATACAGACTTTATATGTTATAAACTTAAATATGTTTATTTCATTTATTATAATAATATAATAATCTACAGAAAGAACATTATTATATTATTTACTCTTAAAATACAATAGAAAAAAAATCTTATTTGTTTATTATATGAATAATATATATTACATACGCATATTATTAAAAATATGTATTGGAAAAAAAACCATGAAATGTCAAAAACTATTATATTGATAATTTTCTATGTAAATATATATTTTCTGCACAGATTCTAATGAAATCCATTGCGCACATATTTCTATTTACACTTCCATTTTTCTTTTTTTTTCATTTTTTTCGGGAAATTTATGGAAATGTTGAATGTTTTACTTACACATAATATACGTATAGTATTTTTATTTTAAAAGATGGTAGAAATAAGAGTGTGCGCAATATAAAAAAGTTGAATTAAATTTTAATTACTGTTTAAAATTAAAATTAATAAAAATTATAAAAAAATATATATATTTGATGATGACAAATAAAGATTTTTTTTTTTTATAAATTCAAACAAAATACCTTTGATTATTTTATACGGCTTTAATCAATGTTATGTTTTGATAGTATACTGAAAAAATGTTTTGTTATGATGAATGTAAAAATATAGTATATAGTACATATTTATAGAAACTGAAACTGGTCGGCACTGAAATATATATATAGAGAAACATATAATTAATAATTTATTTATTTTCCCTAACTATAGATATCATCAAGTCATTGTTTACATTAGATTCACGGCGAGTACGATCAAAACAAATTGGAATACATTAATGCTGGTGTTTTCTATTTATTTCATCTATATTCCATATAATGAACCGGGTAGGTACTGAAGATGTGGATTTCATTAATTATATACTCTTGTTTGAGATATACCTGACCAAATTGAAATATATAAACTAATTTGGCATTGGATCCTCAACAACATTTTCACTATAGGCATTAATTTATAGTACAATAATATTTATGTATTTATTGTATTTCGGAATAATGCCCGATTAAGTTAGATTATCTCACAGATTCGCACAAATTTACCTAATTCGCATCGAAATTGTATGACACACATATTTACAACATTCAGTGTAAAAATTAAATATATCAAATTAACGATAAAAATGCGTATGGCATAAATTATTTATTCTGTCTCTATAATATATATATGAAATTATTATGGTAATTTATAAAATCAATTCTACATCGCGGTACTATTAACTATAGACATAATTTAATTAGAATTTGAATTGCTTTCAATGAATTTCAATGATTTTAAACTTCTGTACATGGATAACAAGATGTCGTTATAAGCAAATTATAATGTAATTAAAATTGCCCCCACATTTAAATATTCTTGAAATCTAAATGTAAAACTTATACTCATTGTGCACAATAATTCGATAATAATATAATTACTACAAATTTTATTTAGAATTGTGCTGCAATACATATTAATAATTCGTTGATTTTTATTAAATCTTTTGGATAAATTTGTTCAAATTATTCGTGTTTGACTTCTAATATAATTTTCCTTACAAAAATATTCATTGTTATCACATTATTTTCATGGTCTGAAACTGTAGCTGAAATTATATACTATCTCTGTAGCAGTATATTGTTTTTTGTCTTAAAAGAGAACATTAGATGACATTATGAGTACAGCTAACGACAATACTACCTAATTGCCTTCAGATAATATAACATTAAAATGTTATATTAGGATTACAGTTCACATATTCATATTTTTTGACATATTTTGGATTAACAATATTAAAATATTTTAATTTACCTAAATAAATTCCATGAATCAGGTTTTAAAAGTTTAACTCTGACATCTGTTTCTGTGATGCTGATACGTACTAAAAATAAAAGAAAAATATAAATAATAAAATGATTCGCCATCTTAATTAAATGATTAAAATTATATAGACATTTTTTATGCGACATTTCTTATTAGCATATTCAAATTCTTATAAAAGATAATCGTATTCAATTACAAATAGGAAATTAGTAAACAAATCAAGTTAACACCGTAAATAGAATTTGTAATTGGTATACAAAAATGTCGAAGAAAAAATATAAATATTTCCGTTTGTCTTTTAATAATTACATGGTAATTTTGGTAAACGAGGTACCCATAAAGATCGTGGTACGGTGTCAGTGCAAAGTTCACACACCCATTCACTTCTGCCATTTATTGAATATAATCTTATTGGATCCTAAGAATTATACAAAAAATAAAAATATTTTATTATATTTATGAATTTTTAATTAAGCGGGAATATAATGCAATAATCCCCAAGCCATATTACTTATTAGTAAACCAACCTTAACATGTAGTTTTTGCGTTTTACCACCCATTAATAAATCTGCCCATACTTTTTTCAAAGTTCTTTGATGTTTCCGTGTAAATGCAAGATTTATACGAATACGTGGTTTTCCAATAAATTTTTTATTAACAGCAACCTGACAATTTATTAATAAAATAATTTATATTAATATAAATTGTTTCATTCTGAAAATTAAATTTTGGAAACACAGAATGAAATATATTCGCACATGAAGAATATATTTTTGGTTGGTGGACACATTAAAATCAAAATAACATAATTATAAATATAAATATTTAAACAAATACTTTACCATATCTTTCTAGATTCTTAGTTGAGAAAAATTATGAATATATTTTTCTTGAAATATTCAGTTGGACAATGAAAAAAATTTATTTTATTCGGTTTGCAATTTAATTGTTCCAAGAAATCAAACAAAAATGGATTCACAAAAAATTGGCACAAGCGTAGTGCATTGTGTGCAACTTGTTTGTTCTACATAAAAAATGTTTGCATTCCTTTTCCTTTCCTACTTACCCAAAATCAATACGAGTAAGCAAGATAAAAAAGAAAAGGCATAAAACTCTTGTGTGAAGCTACACTAGGCTGAATGCACAGACAATAGAGTTACACTACTTAAATGGTGGCCTGTCAAAATTTAAAAATATAACAAAAAAAAGCGATATTTTTCATAATGAAAAAGCTTGCGTTCATTTATATTTTTATGACAATTCGCGTGTTTTAAAATTTTGCTGATAATTAAGGCCAAAACATACTCCCGTGAGTGACGTTTTCATTTACCTACTGTTTGCATTTGGGTCTGCAAAGTGCAAATCGTGTTTGCACATGAAATTATACTATCAATAGACTTTACCTTGGCTTTGCTATGTGATTAAACTGTTTGTGTCTTTTTTCACTCATACGATTTATCATTTTTTTTCCCTTTTTAGTTAAAAAAATTATGTATGTTTAAATTATTTATTTAATTTGTTTATTTAAAAAAAATATACTAATTCTCTGAATGAAGAAAATTAATTGATTTTTCAAAATAATTTAAATAAGCGAATAAAAATACACACATTTTAATATTAAAGTCAAATTGTGTGCATTCGACTTTTAATGACTACACTATTAAATCCAGTCGCCATCTTCACCGCGGATATTCGAAACGTACTAAAGAAATTATCGCTATTATCATTTTAACACGTGCTTTATTTTCTCTTTTCTCATCTGTTTTATTTGTTTTGACGTTTGAATTTGTTGACACAATTCCAAAAATTGTTATTTATTTATTTTATTTATTTAGTTTTTAATCCATTTGTTTTTTAATTAAAATATTATAAATACTTTTAAATATTCCAATTCAATTTGTTCAATTTTAATTATAGGTTTTCATTTCTTATTTATGAAAAAAGTATATAATAGTGCCAATTGTAAATGTTCCGAATATGAAGGCAAATAAATTATTAATATCAAAACGAAAAGGTCAATCAATGCATGATGTCATTTTAACAAAAATAAATATGCTAATTGTTAAATTTTCCTAATTTGTAAATTTTAATTTTAAATTGATCGAATTTGTTTAGAAATAAAATAGTAAAAAGTAAGTAATTTATTAAATTAATTTGTGCTTTAAAATTATTACAATATCATTTATAATTGATATAAAAAGTTAACCAAATTATAAATGCAAAATATATCAAATGTTTTCAATATGCTTTAATCGACTAGTCCAAATACAATAAATTACTAAAATATTTTATTAATTTTAGTTTAAACTTGTTAAAATTAAAATATATTAGTAGGCATTTACTAATAAGCTTCTTTGAAATTAATTAATTCATCAAATTATCTGAATAGGTGCAGCATTAACATTACACTACATTCTAGTCTACTCAGCACTTAGCAAAATAAATAATTATATCGTTATAGTGAATATGATTATTGATAGATAATATATTTTTTTTTATATTTCTTACAATAATTAGATAAATATGCTACCGCAAGTACATCGAAAAATTTCAACTGGCAGTAATGGTAGTGGTGCTGGTAGTAATAGTAATACCAGTGAAATATATAATAATTATAATACCATTCGATCATATGAACTTACTGATTTAAATGATTTCAATAAAGAAAAATGTATACCATCAATAACATCAAGAACGCCTTCATTAAATTCATTATTAATTGATCAACCACGTCCCGATAGTCAAATATCATTTATATCAACTATTAGTGGTTTTGAAGATGAATTATATTCAATAAAAAAATTATTATTAACATCATCAACAATAAATCCATTAATACAAACAATCCCAACTAATAATAATTCGAATGAATTAAATAAATTAAATGAAAATATTATCAAATTAAATGATGAATTAATAAATGATAAAAATGAGATTGAAAATTTAAAATTAAAAAATGTACAATTACAAAATGAATCAATTGTAAAATATGAAAATTTATTAAAAATTAACAATTCAATTGAATTGGATAAAAATAATTTAGAAATTCAAGTAAAAAATCTAAATGAAAAACTTACAAATGAAAACAACCAAAATAAAAAACAATTTTCTCTAATAAATAATGAAAATGATAAATTAAAATTAAAAATTCAAAAATTAACTGAAAATTTAGAAACAATACAAAATTATAAAATTCAACTATTAACCGAACAAAAGAATATACGTATTCAATTGCAAATACAATTAATGGAAATTGAATCGAGTCAATGTATTAATAAAAAACTTAAAGAAAAAATTACCGAACAACATTCGGAAATACAAAAATTAACATTAAATAAAATAAAATTAGAAAAAACTCATTTAATTACCGCAACTGATTATGATATTATTAAAAAATCAGAAAATTGGTATAAAAATGAATTTTATAAATATCAACAATTACATAATGAATTAAATGAAAAATGCATATTATTAGAAACTACAAATTTAAATGAAAAACTACATAATGACAATTTAAAAACTAATTTTCAACAATTACTGAAACAATGCGAAGAAATCGAACAAAAAGCATTAAATGAAAAATGTGATTTATTAAAAAAATTAGAAAATCTACAATTAACATTTAATAATAATAATAATAATAATATTGTTAATAATGCGATTGTAGAAAATAATAATTCTATAAAAGATTGTTCAATTGAATGTATTGAAAATATAGAAAAAATTAATAAGCTAAATAAATTATTAGAAACTACAGTAAATGAATTAAAATTATTAAAAACTGAAAATAATAAATTGATAATTAATAATAATATTTTAGAAAATTCTCAAATTGATAATAAATTATTAATAGAAATTTTACAAAACAATTTACAACAAAATGAAATGGAAAAAAATAAAATTGAAAATAATAATTCGGATTTAAAATTGAAATTAAATAAAAGCATAGAAAATTTACATAAATATGAAATTTTATTGAATACAAAAGAATTGGAAAATCAAAAAATTAATGATTTAATATGTCAATTACAAAGTGACACTGAAATTCTAATAAAAAAATATCAATTAATAACAATGGAACTATTTGAAAAGGAAAAAAATTTACAAATTTCCATAAATGAAACAAAAAAATTGTATGAAAAATTACAATTTAAAAAAAATCAACATAAATTGGTCATACAAAACTATGAGCAATTACATGAAAATAATTCGAAACAATATGAAAATGAAATCAGCCAGTTAAATTTAAAATTAAATAAATCATTAGAATTAAATAATAATTTAAAATTAAAAAATCAAATGCAACTTGATGATTTAAATTTATTAAATTTGAAGAATTCCGAATTATTATTCGATTTAAATAAATATAAAAATTTAATTGAAAATTTTAATGCTAATATGAAATCAATTGATGATTATAATTTAAGATTAAAAGAACAATTAATTACTGAACAACGAAAATATGAAGTATTAAAAAAAGAAAAAAATGACGTACATCTAAAATTATTAAATTTAAACAGTGAATTGTATAATAGAAAAAATGTTGGTAATAAACATATAACATTAGCAAGTAATATTAATTATAATAATAATAATATTGATGATGATCACAAACATTTAACAAAGAATCGAATAAACAATAATAATGATAAAAGTTGTCAAACAACATTAAATTATAATGATAGTAATAATAATAAGAATAATAATAACAATGTAATGGAATTACAAAAATTGAAAACATTAATTAAAGTTTTAGAAACAGAAAATTGTGAAAAACTTAAAAGATATGATATTAATATTAGGATTTTGATGAAAAAGGTAAATATATATTATAATATTATAAAGTAATAAGATTTCGGAAAATTACGGAATCTTCCCTAGTCACCCATCAATTTGTTGCTTGCAAAAACTTGTGCAAAACAACAATTAAATTGCAAATTTTTCTTCAGCTATTACGTGATCAGATTTTACAAGATACAGTAAATTGTGGATGGTTCTTCTATTATAAATATGATAATTTTTTTTTAATATTTTACAGGTTAAAGAACATATGAGAGGACGTAAAGTTGCTGAAAAACGTGATGAAACAGTTGAACATCAATTAATTGAAATTTCTAATTTAAAAACAAAACTATCTGATGTAAAAAAATCAATGGAAATTTTAGAAAATAATTTCAAACAAAATGAAATTAAAATCGAAAAACTATTACAGCAAAGAAAATCTATTGAATTAATTTTAAGAAAATTTGAAATTGATTACAATTGTAAGAATATTAATAATGCCAATAATAATAAACCATCAGATGATTTAGAATTTATTTTAAATAAGATTTTAATATCATTTAATGAAAAAATTCCAAAAGATAACAATTTAACAATGCATATCTTACAATTAGAAAATGAAATAAAAAATTATAAAGTAAATTTGATTGATATAACAAAAAAATTACAATGGAAAACAGAAGAAATTGATAAATTTCAGGAACAAAATAACAATTATTATTTAAATATTGACGAAAAAACGAAATTTATCGATGAATTACAATTAAAATTGATAACATTTGAATCAAATTATAATGATATGCATTTAAATTATAAGATTTTAAATGCTAAATATGAACAAAATTTAAATGATAACATTGATATTAACAATAAATTAAATCAATATCATTTAGAATTACTAGATAAAGATAAATTAATAGTTAAACTACAAGAAAATATAATTACATTAAATATATCAATAAATAATAAAATTATTGTAATACAAAAATTAGAATCAAATTTAAAAACAATTAAGGTATCTGAACGTAATGCTATAACAAAAAAACAATTATTAGCGCATGATTTACAATCACTAAAAATACAATTCGATAAAATGCATGATGAAAAAATTATTTTACAAAATCATTGTGCTGAACTTAAAATGATTTTAAAATCATTTATAGAAAAAACAAATAATAATAATAAGGTAAGTGCTTAAAAACAATTTTCTTATACATGCAACCTTTTCTTGATTCGATTAGATCAAATAGTCACCAAATTTTGAAACAGTAACCCAATAAAATGTTTATTAAACATTTTACGTAAGCAATTAAAATTATTTAATTTTACATTTTGCTAATACATATAGAAACAATTAGATTTGAGAAAGAAAGAATTAGATTTGAGAAAGAAAGAAATATAATATATATATTACATTATTAAATTCAGTTTATGGAATGTTAATTAAATGTTACCTAAATTTAAATTTCTGTATTATCGCATTTATATATGTTTAAGCGATTCTTATGTTTATATAAATGAATTCTAGATTCACAAAAAATGTTTTTATATTTTAAGAAATTGGATGATAGATGTCAACGATCAATGCAATCAACAAATTTTACTGTTGCCAATAATTTTGCTCATGTTACAAAAATTTTGGAAAAATGTGCAATGGCTCCAACAACATTAGATCCGTTAGCTGAATGTGTACAATCACTTAAAAATGAAATGAATAATTTAAATGAAGTGATTCGTCAAAATACACATTTACGTTGTGAAATGTCCTTACTGGATGAATTTAAATTAATTAACAATAATAATAATAATTGTAATGATATTACGAACAAAGTGCTAAATTAGTACTTTAAATATTTAAAGAAAGTATACAAATACTTTTTATTATAATTATATAGTTTTTATTTATTTGTATATTATTTTAATTATTTTAAATTTATTACCGTAATAATCTAGTCCAATTAAAATAAGATAGTCATTAAATATAATAACCTGATTTTATAGGTCTTCCATTCGATAATGTGTGGTGGGTGAGCATATTTATTAAATACTATATTATATTTTTATTTTTTACGATTATTACATTCCAAAAATGTACAAAAATTATTAAATAAATTATTAATTAATTTTACAAATAAATACAAAACTTATTTTTATGAAAAATTGTACGAGTTAAAAACAAACTGTGGTGTAAGCTAACCAATATTTATATGTTCTTAAACATTAACTAAAACAGTGACTGTTATTGTAAAGGTTTGTAATTTGATGATATTTATATAATTATTTTGAAGGATAAATTTGGGGAATAGCAACATTATTTAATATAATATTCCATTAACATTATTTACTATAAAATACGCTGACACGGCCGTTAATGCGTTAAATATGTATTTATTCATTCTAATTATAATATAATAATTCGTAGTACCAATCGAAATCAATTATTTACCGAATCAAATGAATTTTATTTGCACTAAAAAAAATAATGTTATAATAACAAAAATTTTAATTTTTATATTAATTTGTATAAATTCAAAATGATTACAAAGTGGTTATTTAACATATTAATATTTTTTATAATTGTTAATATACGTGTATTAAATACGTTTTTTATTACGCCCATAATAACGCCCGAAAAAACACTATTAAAATCTGAACAAACAGCACCACCACCAACAGCAAAACAACCAAAGAAATCCGCCACAGAAATTAATTATAAACGTTATGATGAGAAAACAACGTTTATTGCTGGAATATTAGTACGCACATTACCTGATGGTAATTTTAAGTGTATTTTGAAATCATTATAATAATATTTTGTATATTCTAACACAACGATTATCCGATTTAAGAAACTATTTCGGATTTATTTTCTTGAAACGTTGGGTTTGCTAATTAAATTTATACTATTCGAATATACTTATGTTAAATTTTATCCTCCCATTTTGTTGCTAAACAAAATTTGCAGTGCTTATTATTATAAAATGTTACAAAATAATTTGATATATTTTTCTCTTCAGATGTGCAAAAAGGGAAACAATTAATTTTCTTCTGATCGTACACAGTACTCAACCTCACCAACCTAATAAATAATTAATTTTTATTTAATTTTATAGGGAGAATAATTTGTGATGGATATATTTGTCCAAATGATACAGCTAGATGTGTAGTTGATGTAAAATCTTCGAGAGATTTCTATCATATTCGCAGAACAAGAACATGTTTAAATGAACCTGGTTTGAATTGCGATTATTTAACAAATATATTTTTACAATTTACCGTATATTATTTAATATTCGCAGGTCATGTGGTCGATTCACTAGTTGACATAGAACGAAATATTTTTCCTGGCATTGAAGTTAGCTATCACATCGAACAAGGGATTAATGGGACTTATATTGAAAGTTCTGGAGACTATTCGAATTATTTTCCAAGTGAAGATAAAAATGCACCAGTGCTAGTTGGTTAAATAATTTATAATATGCCATTAAATAAATGTTTAAATATAAATTAACAAAAAATGACTTTATTGCAATAAAATTATTGTGACAATTTGTTTCAATAGAAATAAATTAAAACAATAAATTATATCTAAATATTTCGAGTATTTACTAATTCGACTGTTTTATTTTTCTCCTAAATTAATAAAATGTAATTATAATTGACTAATATTTATAAGTTTCAATTATAGATATATTCTAATGAGATTCTACAAATTTCACGAGTGTTTGCATTCACACAAATATATAAAGTTATGCATGACCGGCTGCACGAGATTCTGTCCATACTTTTATCAATTCATCAGCATCATTATAACCATGTGATGCTATTACATACCGGTAACTATGTGGTCCTGTATATGCTGCTTTATGAAAATAAAATTCTTCGGAATGTAATAATTCAATTCCTGCTTTTAATGCAACTAGTCCCAAATATATATCATCAAATCTAACGAGCATATAAATAATAGTTATTAACCTTTTAAAACTTATAACTTTTATAATTAAACTTAAAACATCATTCACATTCCATTCAAATAATATTTAGACTTATACGAGAAAAACAAATGTAAAGATGGATCTTTTAATTCTAACTAAAATATATTGAGCACAACGATTCCAGCTAGTGAGGATGGTGATTTGGTAATTGTTACATTATTTTATAGTAAAATTGCGGATCTCTCATTTCTTTGGTTAATGTTAATACAAAAAATAGTTTATTAAAAAAATAATAATAAATCTTACTTGAAATGTTTGGTATACATGCTTGTATAGTAAAGTTCGATAAGAGCTTCACGTGATAATATAAAGGCTCCAGCTGTTACATATGGTGGCCACATATGCCATTGATATTCGCGTAACGTAACATGCCATTTACTACTTTTATGCCTATGCGGTGCTGACGAAAATACAAATCCAGAAAATAGCTTCACATCACTTGGTAATTCCATATCTAAAAGTTGACGAGCTGGCTTGTTATAATAATTTGATGTTCCTGCTACATAGTCGGGTGGCATATCAATTGAATTACTATTTTGTATATTTATATTCATATTTTTTTCTTTTTGTTTCTCATGTTGCTGTTCCAGAAATTTTTTGATATCATTTAAATAATTTTTATTTTCAATTGTATTCACATAATTCTTATTAAACAAATGATTTATTTCTTTTAAATTAACATTAGTGTTATTATTTATTAAATTTGATTGGTTTAATTTTCTTGCTAATTTTCTTAATGTTTCATTTGCTTCTTCTAAATACTCAGGATAATTTACTGGATTTCGAATATAACGTAATACATTTTTGGTTGATACATAGTAATCATCATCAACAAACATATAAAATTTACTTCTTGAACAAAATTTTATAGCCCATTTAATGCCCATCATAGTTTTTATAGTATTATTAAAATATGCATCTATAAAACTTGCCTGGACGATATCTTGATAATTGTCTGATTCAATATCAATTAATTTTTGCGTATCAAAATTCAATTGATCAGGAATTCCCAATACAAAAATTGTTTTCATCAAAACATCGGAAAAACGTTTTTCAAAACCCCAACTTTTACGGATGGCATTACGTCTTTTAAAATTTGTTAAAGCAGATTTAATTATAAATACTAATTTTGGCACTGCTTTTATATCATCACTATTACATTTATTTGTACTATTATAAAGAAATGAATAATTATATATATTTATTGGTTCAACATCAGGGTTTTGGCCAGAACGTATTTGCCGGGCATATCTTATTACATCTCCATCCAATGGATAATGAAAATCCTTATAAAAATCAATTTCAAAATAATGTGTAAATGTACCGAAAAAATCTAATATAAATATTATGAAAATTATACCAAATATATATTTAAAACGTAAACGTATACATAATCTTGGCAACATATTTATAACAATTTTGAATTTGCCGTGCCATTAAGTAATTATTTAAGTTAAAATATATTTTATTAAATTATCTATTGATGATGACGCCGATGATGATAAACGAGTTTAATTATTAACAGCGAACAACCCAGCCCAACCAAAAGAAGACGAGATTAGTATTTTATTTACTTCTGCAATAGAATGTAACGCTAACGCAGCAAGTCCAAGGATAAAACCAAACCACAACCAAACAAAACTAAATTAAACTACAAAAAAAAATTAAAACAAAACAAATAAAATTAAAAAAAAAAATGTGTTTGTCAATTTTTGGAAACTAATAAACGTCAAAAATTTATCAATTGATAGAAGTGCGTTCATACAAAATTATTTGTCAGTGCATTCCACCAAGAACAGGTATTTTATTTGTGTTTTATTTGAAAAATAAAGGCCAAAACATACGGGCCGTTTTTTACTACCGCAAAATATGATAACATACTGCCGTGAGCAATGCGACGTTTTTTGACATTTAATTCTTATAAATTGTCAAAAAACTTCTTGAAAATAAAATTTTTTTATTGCTTTCCGTTTTACCGCTAGTCATCAAAAGAAAATAGACAATAACCGGCCGAACCGTACACCAGTATGCTTCAGATGTACAAAATGCTTTGTTTCTAATTAAAACGGCCCGTCACTCACGGCAGTATGTTTTGGCCTTAATAAACATGGAATTGTATTTCCATAACTAGCTGGTGTAAAGAATGATGTAATATTAACACATCCAGCCGTGTTACAATCGAAAATTAGGCATATTATGTATCCGACGTCATTATATCAATGTAATTTACAAAGTGTTTACCTAAAAATCTTTACTTTTTATCAAAGATTGTAATATAACTTTGCATCCTTACATTACTATATAATAGTAATTTATACTTTTTTGTCAATCAAGTAAAATTTACTTTAGAATTAACATATAAATTTCTTGACCTGATTTCTGAACAGTATCACATACTAAGCTTAACTTTTTAAAGAAATTATGTCGAACGTATCCATCATCTTTTATGTCATTTACAGAATTGTTCTATTTTGTACACATCGAATATTTTCGTTTTGTTTGATGGGATTAATATTTATATATTTATTGTTGCATTATTTATTATTATATTTTTTGTATTATATTTGTTGTGTATATTTTATCATCATTCATTTCATGTAATTTGAACACATCGTGGTTATTATTTTCACACACAAAATTTGGTAAAAGCGTTTCGCTTTGTCGTTTGTCTTCATAAGTATGCATTAATTATTTATTTATCAATATATTATTTGTTTTGTATTTACTTACTTTTATTACCATCTTTATTTTTATAAAATTTAAACAATCAAAGAAAGACTCACTTTTTAAAATTATATATTACGAATATCATATTAAAAAAAAATGGGTGATCGATATAACATTCACAGCCAGTTAGAACATTTACAAAGTAAATATATTGGAACAGGACATGCTGATACCACCAAATATGAATGGTTAACAAATCAACATCGTGACTCATTAGCCAGTTACATGGGACACAATGATCTATTAAGCTATTATGCAATAACAGAAAATGAATCTAAGGCAAGAATACGATTCAATATAATGGAAAAAATGTTACAACCATCCGGACCACCACCAGAAAAACCAGATGAATAATATTAAATAGCATTTATTAATTATATTAAAAAATATATAAAAAAGAAAACAAAATTAATTTTCCTTATATATCAAATGATTCATTAATATACTTAACAATATTTTTAACTAAAATTTGTTTAATTATTGGAACAAATTCATTATTAATGTTTAATAGTAATTTATATATTTCTCCAAATGTATTTGAAGACATGTAACCCGATTGGCAAATTTCTGAAATTTGATCAAGTGTTGATAATTTTGCCATCATTATAACTCCATTATCTTTATCAGTACTACCATTATAACATAAATCTTCTTCAAATGCGGTTGGATCGACAATAATTTTTCCATTCACTATGCCAATCGTTGATGCTGTTATAATATCATACATTGGTATACTAGCATTTGCCAATGCTAATCCAGCACATGTTATAGCAGCTCCTAACACACCGCCATCATTTTCGAGTACATTTGCAAAAATATCCACCTATATAAACCAAAATGCATTAATTTTAACATTAATATTTTATTTCTAATATATAAAGTTTACCTGAAAATTTGAAAATTCATGTAAACAAACAGCCGGTTGTAAAGCTCGTTTCATTGATTGTGCTAAAGATTTTTCTTCTGCATCCGATTGTGGTAATCTGCGCCTTGTGCATGCAAATGGCGAAAATTTAAGATCACAATATAAGTCACCATTAACACTAAATGTATTTTGCTTAGGTATTTCTCTGGGATCATAAACGGCAACAACAACTTTTGTACGCCCTAATTCAATGTATGCGGATCCTTTCGCTTTTGAAACAATTCCAGATTTAATAACTATATTAAATAATTAATTGAATTAATAATTTCGCTTGAACTAATTTAATAAAAAATATTGGAAAAAATCACCAAAATCACTTACATATTTTTCTCGTATCATTACATGCTCTACCATCCTTTCTTTTATCATTTTCACATAATAATTCCAATAGTTTTTCTTCATATGTTTTTAGATTTAACTTTGAATGAAAACGGTAGGATATTGAATTTTCCGGCCCATTTATTCTTTTATGATCAATTGGCATGGTGCACTTGGATTTGGTTTGTTTTTGTTTATGTAAAAATTTTGTATTTAAGATCAATGGCTTTACTTTCACTGCTTTTCTTTCCACTGTTTCAGGTTAGATTCAGGATTCAGCCTCACTGACTTTATCGGTATGGTTGAAACACAATGCCGCTGCGTTCACTGCGTTCACTGCGCTGTAAAATAGAAACAGAAACAATAAATTTATATGGATTTTGCCACAATGCAGTTTTCGATGGCAAAGTTCACCACAAATTAGAATATTAATGTATATAAATGAATTTAAATCTTTAAATAAAACCAAATATGACAAAATAGAAGGAAATAATTTGTTAAACGAAAAAATTAGTGGTAATGAAATAACTTTTTATTTTCAAATTACTATAAATAATTGTCAGTGTAAAATTATAAAAAACCTCGAGTATTATAAAATATGTGATTTGAAGTTTAGTTAGAGATTTTGTACAGCGTCATTGTGAGAGGTATGCGACACTACCGTATGAGCGCTGCGGAATTGTGTTTCCACCATAGTTGTACTAACAGTATATGACAATTGACTTTTGAATAGGCACAAAACACATGGAATATATTTTCGTGAAATGGTTTATTGGCTGGGATTTGGACTCCGTGCTTCTGCGTAGTGCGTAGCGTATTACCTGGTGCGTGCGTTTACGTATTGCGTGCGGTAAAAATAAATCTTATGGTTTCTTAACATAAATTCTAATGTATAAAATTAAAAAGAAATTTAATAGATTAATTTTTTAATTAAATAAAATTGGGATTCTACATTTTGTGTGTGAACTATAATAATTATATTAGTAAAAATTTATTTAAAGGTTGGATCATCGACCTTTTTTACAATTATTTTTTTTTTGTTAAAAAGTCAATTATTGACAATTTTGTTCAAAAAAGAAAAAAAAAGAACCAATTAAAAAAAGGCATTTATGACTTGAACTACGAAACGAAGGCCGTAGTCGCCATTATTGTTATGTTTACACTTTACATTTTTATAGTCAATATTTATTTTTTAATGTAATATTATTAATTGTATATAAAATATATATTTAAAAAAATAGTGTAGAAAGTTAATTTAATAAATTCGTGTTACAATTTTATCATTTTTAAATTAGTGTAGTGACTATAATTAATACAAAAAGATATTGAAGACAATGGATACCAATGATCGAGGTAATAACATTTACAAACAATTCTTTTTAATATACGTAACAGACAAAAAAAAAGAGAAAATAGCAAACAAAACAATACGTACTTAAATGGTTTTGTATAAAAAAATATAGGGATATTTATCAAATTTTCTTTTTTAAAATAGATTATCAATTTTAATTATATTAAAACAAATCAATTTCCTACCATAAACACACATGACTGTATCTGGCTATAACCAATCAATTATATGTTGCTAAAATAGCGTAGTAAAATCCTTTGTAAAAACTTAACGAAAATATATATTCCTGGATAATTTCATATGTTTTTTTTTATGTAAAAGATGTTTTTTTAAAAAAAATTTAGGTAAACATATTAAATTATTAAATAATAGATTTTATTTTATAGATTTGCGTTATTAGATAAAAAATTAATATGAAAATCGTAAAAGAATACAATAACAATACATATGAAATCGATAATGTTCAGATTACATATATAGATTTTATATTCAATTAAAATCTTACATAACTTTAGTTTTCTTCTGACTGAAATATTGTTATGGGTTATATTTATATACCTGGCGGCACTAATATAATAATCATTAATGTTTTCAACGACTTGGATGCTGGTTGTTTTTCTAGTATTGTACTATATTATTTCATTTTACTAAGGCTTTGTAGGGCTTAGTTTAAAACTTTATTACTTTAAATTCTTATTCAGCACAATAAGTTAATAAATTTATAGTCGAATCAATGGTTTGGTTCTACAAAAGCTTTACAAATGAATCCACTATTCTAGCTAGGCAAGTATTGCTTTAAAAAGGTATTTTGATGCCATTCATGAAATATTTTTATTTCTCAGATTATCAAGTGTATCTTATGGCATCTACAAAATATTCAATACAGCCAAGTTGGTAAAATACTCCGCATGGGTCTATATAACAATATATCAAGTGTTTTGCATATGTTCAGAAAAAAATTAATTGTTGCTTCCATGTATCTAACAATGATAGCCATTAAATTATTATAATCTGTGTGTAGGTTTTTAACTTATTCAACCAGGAACATATTTATTGCTGTAAATCTGGAATTACGATTACAATCTGCAGTTCTTGTAGACAATACTAATGAATGATCCTAACTTGAGTGGTTAAGCTTATTTATTATACGGTCAATAATATTAATATTATTATGACATATTTTAATATTCATATATTATAATTATTATTATCAATAATGTTATGTTATGATATTGTGTTATATATAGAATTGTTATGTATATTTGTTGTTATTTCATTAATCAACAAATGTATTTTTTGTTGTTATTTTTTCAAAATAAAATAAAAAAAAAAGAAGGAGACGTGTAGGAATACATAAAACGGGTTTCAACCGAACTGGAATTTGAAGGTCATACATCTAACATACCAATTTTAATGTGAATGATACACAAAGTGCATATAAAAATTAACTTTTATCAACAATATAAATAAATATTCCATAAATGGCAGCAACATAAATTTAATGAAAATAAGTGTTTATTTTAATTTAAAAAAATAATAATCAATTCACTATTTTATATTTTTATCAAAATTAAGATTTTATGTATGCAAGTATAATTGTGTGCTTTGTACAAAAACTACTGTTGACTTTTTTTTAAATTTGTACAAACTTGTACGATATTAAATCGGGGTACCAAATTATTTTTTATTTATATATATAATATTATATATTTAATTTGTACATTAATCCTTCTATTATAATTGCTTATACTTTTGGTTGCCTCATCATACCCCCCAAAGTGGAATCACGACAATTTTTCATTAATAATAATAGTAAGTTGTCATGAAACCGTTTTAATAGCATACGAATATTTTGTCCTTTGTGTTATTTCAGTAGCTTATTAAATATAGATATTCTTTCTATATAATGTAATGATATATTCTTACTATTCTGATGGATAGCAATAAAAAAAATAATCTGAGTGATTCGGTTACAACATGAATTATGTTACTTTTTTTTCAACTTATCTATACAAGCTAGCTCAAAATTTATGATTCGCTTTTAATCTCATCAAAAACAAACAGATGACCATTCCAACTAAATTTACTTTTCGGTGTAATATCAATTGAACTAATTATGATTTACAATATTTATCTATATAAAAGAAATTCTATTTAATAATATATATGATAGAACTATTCGCATTTTATTTATAAATCACACCGCACTGTTAATTTAATGGATCCAATTAAACATTTTTTACAAACTATTTCAATTATAGCATCAAATTTATTAACACCCTTACTGATTTTGTTTCCTTCGCGGACTTCCACATATTTAAGAAATTTCTTACTGAAAAGAAATATTTTTGAATAATTTTTCAACTGCAGTACACTAAATAAATATATATAATTATTTATTTGCATGTATATTGCATATGCTATTGCTAATTGATAGACTAATACTTTTAATACATTTATATTTCACGTGAATTTATTTTAAACAAATACATAAAGTATATCTATAATGATAACAAAATATATATATATTTCTATTATATTAATTATTTTCATATTCCACATGTGTGCACAACTAATTTCATTGCCATTTAAATGGTTATATTCATATAGGTTTTAAATATTTGTTATTATTATTTTATACATATGCACCAATATTATATTTGTTAGGTGTGTGTGTATGTACATATTATACAAATGTAATGTTTATTATTTCTATTTATAAGTCCAAGAATACGAATGATGTTTTGCTGAATAAAACTCTGCGTTATTCGCATGAAGATTCGTGTATATAGACAATCACATAATCAAATACATATATATGTTATATAAATATTCAGTAATAATTATATAAAGTGTATCATTAATCATTTTTATTTAAATTGAATCATATCTATAATTTTAATTGCAAATTGCATTGTCGTTGTTAACCATTTTTACTTAAATATACATTATAGTGCTATGGCAATAAATATATTTAAGTGAACAAATAAAAAGCGTAATTTACAACTTCTCTGTATACTTGAGATATACAAACATTTTTTACTGTAGGTAGACGCTCTGTTCCGATACAAAAACTTCCTGTCTATATATTCATAGGATTATTTAGTTTTTAGTTAGTGTGCTATGTTGCGAATTTTTAATATTGCTGCTTAGATAATTTCTACAATCGATGTCAGCGATTATTTTATTAATTTTTATTAGATATTCGAAATATATAGAATATAGTTTTTAAAAGGACTACTTTGAATATAGGCGTGCCTTAGAATTTCGTAAAAAAATTATTGAATTCCATATCCAATAAATAATAATTATATAAATGAAAATTATTTAAAGAAACTACATATTTTAACAAAATTTTTTATATCCTGTAAAATGATAAATCAAAATAAAAATAGATAAAATATATTTGGTTGTTGCTCCGTGCATATATTATTATTTAAGTAAGTGTCATATTTGAAATAATGTAATAATATATTGTATGCGTATATTCTAAAAAGAAGTAACTATATAAAATGTGCATGACGTGAATGAATGCATTTTTAGCATTTCTATATTAGTATTATAGGTACACATTAAACTTGATATCAAATTATTTTAAATAAAAATTAAAAAAAAGAAAGAAAAATGAGTAAATAATAAAAAATATAAATAAACAAAAATATAAAGATAAGTAAATATATACATATAGAAATATTAACTTCACATATTTATTTCCCATATATAATATTTGTTATTTATCGAATGTTATAGATAATAACTCGAGAATTTACCAATTGGTCTGCAATTAATCAAAAACATTGGTTTTCTTAATTCTATAATTTTAAATATGCGTGTATGTGGGATTGATTAAGCCAATCTGTATTTACATGCAATGTATAGGGTAGGATAGTTTTTAGGTCAGTTATTAAAGTTTTATAATAAATTCGTGAATTGTTAAATACTTATATACGGCGTTATTTACTAATTTGGCTGAATTGTTTGGAAGACTTCTATATCCAACTGGAACCTTGTTACCGTATACGATAGTTATATACAAAATAACATGTCCTATTATTTATTTCGTGAAAATACAATTTTTCACAGTGAACGAAGTATCCTCCCTAAGACTTAACTTTACCCATAATAAATAAATAGCCAATGTTATTCTTTTTCAAAATAAAATTTACATTTTTGTAAATAAATAATAAAAAAAGAAAAAAAAACACACGATCAAACCCAATGCAAGATAATAAAATAATATAAGCCAGACATTATTTCCACCAATACTTATATATACATGTAATGTTTATAACCATAGTCGTCATATAACATATATTGTATATAACATAGCCAACTATATAATATATATAACTAAAATGTATACGCATACAATAAAAAATTCTGAATTCTGAATCGCATTCAAAAATGTTCATATTCATTCTCATTTCATTCTGAGTCTCAGCAGTCATTCGTTATGTTAGTTCTATTCCAGCCGGTTACTTTGTCGGTTCATGATTATGTTATTGATATATAATAATATAATTACGGTGTATATTTTATTAACAGCTATTATTACAAATTGTTGATTGTGTTTTATTTATATTGATTATAAATTATTACATATAAAAATTTGTTGATAATAAACTCGAAAATTTTGCTAACAAAAATATTAAATGCATTAATTTTATAAGTGTTTTTTTTTTTTGATAATTATATATTGGTGAAAAACGTGTGAAAAACAGATTTTCTTATAATTTTCCTACAAAAATTATTCGTACAATTAATATCAGTGTAAATAAATTCATTATTATATATATGTGATATTTTTTGGACCAAATTAAATCCTTTTTTAAAAAAAAAAAAAATTATTTCAGTTTTATATGCGCCACAAAAATTTATTAATTTTTTATAGTTGTGTGTATGTATTTTATATCGCAAAAAATAAAAATTGTTGTTGCTATATTGTCATTGAAATATAAAAATTGTACACATTCTTTACCATATACACAAAGTACACATTTAAAAAAAAAAATTATAAAATATATATATACAAAAATGTTTGAATATTGGTGAATTTATTTATTTTTATATAGACATAGTCACTATATATAAAAAAATATACACATTTTGTTATTTATGTACAAGATATAATATTTCTCTATGCAAATAATATAAAATATAAAATAAAATAAATCATCATTCATTTAAAACATTATTATTATTATTATTGTTACTACCATTATTGTTAACAAGAAAAATATTTAAATTGTTATTATATTATACATTTTGTATTCTATATAATTTTATAAATTGTTGTTTATATACTCGTCATATATATATAGTTGCAATCAAAAAAGTGAAAATATTAATTACCATATTTACCTCCTTGCTAAAAATCACGTAATACATATTTAGTTAGTTTATGTTATTTATAGAATATAAATATTAATATAAGCTTTTTTGTTTTAACTATACACAATATATAATTAAAAGTTATTGAGGTGAATCAAATGATAATGAAGAACAATAAATATATTATTTTTTAACAAAATGCTGTGTGCGTCTGCGTTTATCAAAATAATACCCAAAATACCACTTCGAACTATATGTTCCACAAGTTGTTTGTTGATATTTTGACAAATAAGATGTTATATACGAGTATATATAGTAATATATATATATATATAATAACACTTGTAGATTATAATGTTGATCTATAAAATGATTATTATATATCGTACAGTGAACGAAATTATTTTGTTGTAATTTGTTAATATATTTGTGAACATTTCTATTATTATCCGTATACATTTATTTAATATGATTTTAGTATTACACAATTGTTTTTAACACTCTGGAAATGGTAATATTTTTTTAGAGCAGAATTATTTTCTAAAATGTAAGTAAATCAACAACGTTGAACGGCGTCGTTTTATATAGTGTGTTATTAACTATTGGTAATATTAAGAATACATATGGGGCTATGAACTAAGATCTATCTGGTATTTTTTTTTGTCCTCGAGAGGTCATAAATCTTCATCTTTTCCTGTTACGCGGTGTGGGATTACTCAGCGTTCTAAATTACGTCCTATATGCCTCTATAGTTTGTTTATTAATGATATGCGCATTTACGTTCTATTGCTTTTTGATTAAATGACTATCAGAAAATTCTTTTTAATATTGGTGAGTATATCTAATGGTTTAAATATTACCTTTCTAATTAGTTAGTTATTTCCAGTTTACCGTGTTCTAAGGATGGGTGATGATTTTATTGCTTATGTTGATATTATGTTAAGAAATTTGGTTGTGATCTTTGATAATGGCACTGATTATTGGTTATCTTAACGCGATATTGTTTATTCTGTCCACTTTGGAGTTTGTAGGCCCAACCGATCTTCTTTCTTTATTAGGAAAATGATTTAGTGGAATGTCTTCTAACCGACGACTGTCTATTAAAAAAAAATCTATACCATAATTTATTGTATTTTAAGCGTAATTTCTATTTTGAGTAATTCGTGCAACAGTCATGATTTGTTGAATATATACAATATATTGTAATTAAATTAATAAATAAGTAAATAAATAAATATATGACGTAGCTCCTAGAAGAATAACTATAATTTCATAATTTTAAGACGACAACTTTAACACTATATATATACTTGATAGTTATTCAAATAATCTATATACATATGTAGGGGATTACAAGAAGGGAGTACAGCTTTCCGCTAATATTGACCGCAATAGTATATTTATAATTTCAAATTTTCGTACATACTCTTTCAACAAAATATTTATTTTGAATTTCTATTAATTGATTTTATGTTTTTATGAAACGAAAACCTTATTATTATTATTACTATAATGACGTGTTGTTCACATTCCCCTATTTATATTGTAATATGTTATTACTTAAATGTAAATGATAACGTAAATATTCATTATATAATTAGAGTTTAAAAAAAATACGAAATTATATGCAGGCCTTTTTGTTTTTATTCCTAATTATTTTTATTTATTTATTTATTTATTTATTGTTTGCCAATGATATCATGTTTTTTATGTTTTAATTTTAATTTTTTAAATTATTGCATATACATTTTTCTGCTTTTAACATTTTTGTTTGTTTATACACTATACATGTGCGTATATTAAGAACTGAAAATGACTAATTACATATACACGGCTGCTGTGGTATAGGTCCAACAAAGACCAAACACACTATATAGAATTACTTTTTCAAGTTAATTCTATAAACATAACATAATATAGACGTCAGTTAGCATAAAGGTTGTCATATAGGAATTATAATCAATAAATAATTAGGTTAGAACTATATACCATGGAAATGATATATTAAATGTTTCAGAATGCATCACATATTCAAATTCTGTATACTAAAATTTTATTATATGTAAATACGTTACGTCACTATAATATATTTAAGAATTTTGAATTTTCTATAGAAGTGTATAAGAGATGACATAAGATTTATCCGATATTTTAACAATATATCCATATTCACACAATTTATCTGACGTTTATCTGTCTATATATATATATATATATATCTTTTCTTCTTTTACAAAATACATATATAGTGGATATATATATATTAAAAATTAATTTACATAAATATAAGATAATCAAAGTAATAAATTATTATTAATACATACAATAACATTCTAAGATTATCATAATATCTTGTATATATATAATATATAAATAAATAACCGCAGTATAGAATAATAAGACGCACGTGGTAATTTTGCTATAAATAAATGAAATTAAATAAAATTGTATTCTCGTTTTGTCGTCGCATCTTCTTTTGTATAAGGCTCAACTAACTGATAAAGTAAAATAACTTTTTAATTTGTTTAAGTATAAAAATAAATGGAATATTTTAATGTGCTTAACTTAACTAAATCCCATATATACGCGCCTGTACTTGTATATTTGTACAGAAAAAACGACATCGCATATCGGTCAAATATATCTCGCATTTCTATGTGGAAACAGTTCATGGACATTTTTGTGTTTGTAACAGATATTCATTTCTTATTTTGTTATTATTATTTTTTTTAATACATATGTTATTTATTTTGTATTAATATTTATAATAAAATTATTTTGTTGATTTATTCACTTATGGTTCAAGGATGTTCAATTTACACTTAATTTATTTAAATAACTATATTGTATTATATAAATACAAAACATACTACACATATGCATAAAGAGGAAAAAAAAGTGTATGTCTGATGATATTGAAATGAAAGACATTTATTTATTTAGAAATTATATAATTTATGGTATTTTTTGGGTTAATCGCGCCAAAAAAAAAATGTTATAGAATTAAGGAAACGCTCTCTTTTGATATATAATTGTAGCCCATCAATTACTGTGTGAATTGTTATATGTATATTGACATATATGTTCTCATATTATGTGGTGTAATTTATTCACTTGATTGTAATGAATGTTTGGTATGCATGTAGATATAATATATGAGCTCTATATATTTAAAAAATTCTGAATTGGAAGACGTTAGCTGCAGATAGATCTGGTTCAAGATATACTATGTTTTTGTGGGAATTCAATGTATGTAATAAGATAGTTAATAATACCACTAGTAGTGCATACTACTATTATAATTGTGTCCGTTAGCATATGTGCAATCGTTTAACAAAATATGTTTAAACTAAAAAAATGTTGACATGCGTTGTCAAAAAATTAATAAACATTTTACAAAATGTAGTTAGTTTTTTTTGTAGTGTTATAAATAATTTCAAAGCAAATATTTTATCAAACTTTTGTGCATAGAAAAACGAAAAACAAAAAACTTTATAATTTATATGATGTTATATAAATATCAAAGCCTTGAGGGCGTCAATATTCGAAGAATACCTATATTTATATAGCAGTTTTTATTCAATCAAATCAAACGTTATTTTTGAAAAGGTTAAACGAATATTTGTAGTTATATATATATACCTTCAAATAGTTATATAAAGTTAAAAAATTTTCTAAAAATTAATTTTGTTATAGGTTAAATTATATTCAGGGGTTTATTTATTCTATTATAATTAGTGTTTAAAAAATGCAATAATGTATGTAAAGTTATTCATGGGGCTCTGTTTATTGTTTCAACATTTTAGTTTATCTTTCTGTTAACAACCACACACACACCAATATATAGAATTTTTTCTATATTTTTTCGGGTTTTACTTTATTTGATCATTCATAGTGCTATATATAACCCAATTCGTTATTACAGCTTGTATGTAATCCAATTTAAAAATTGACAACCAACATAGATTTAATTATTAAACAGGCCACGTATAGCCATCAAACTGTTTTTCCATTTGTATATATAATATAGATCTTTTCTTATCTCATGCATATACATGTAGGTAAATATTTTTCAATTGTATATATACATATTTATATACGAGTATAATAATTTTTAATTCAGTTAGTAACCTATTTGAATTTACAATAACTTTATGGAAATTTTCAGTAAAAAATATAATATAATTATTGAATGATAATGCGCACAATTTATATAGCAATAAGTCATTATATATTTTATTATTATTTTTTTTATATGGTTTGCATATATAAGAGATTATAAATGACAGAATAAAATTTAATTTAAATTTTGTTTATACATTTTTACATGTTATATTGACGTACATATATGCATAACATATAAATAACAATTGTACATAAATAGAACATTTTTGTTAATGTACAAGATAAAATAAATAATTAAGTATTTCCAAAATAAATAAATGATATAAGAAAATCTGTTTTATATATAATTCATCAATGTGTGTGCATAACATTATGTATATTTATTATTTTATATATAATTTTAATATTCACAACAAATACATTTATTAATAAAAAATATATATCAATAATTAAGTGCATTTAACATTTAAAAAAATAATCAAATAAATATAATGTTAAAAAAAGACAAACCAATGTTGTCTGTGGCATCAATTATACAATCTCAAGGTAAATTATGGGATCGAGCATTTACAGGTAAATTCTAAACTTATATTGTATATGTATAATCTAGTGTTATATATATTTTATTATAAGTATATATAGAAATTAATGTCCATGATATGTATCATCCAGAGTATGTTTCAAAATATAAAATTTTAAAGGTTTATATTATGTATTTTATAAATTTACATATACTTATGAAAAATGAGTCCTCACCTGCTTTTACTCGTATCTATCATACCATTGCTTGCACAATATAATGTAAAATTTTTTCGATAGCGAGGTAAGGTTAAAATTCAATAATAGAATTATACAGAACTATAAAAATTTCCTATATTGTATAGTGTTACATCCTTGATCATATCCCAAGAAGATGCACATGCAAAAACCGTATTCAGGATGTGGTACTCCGAGGATCTACTAATTAAAATACATTGTGTGCATACAATAAAAGAAAAAAAATATCAATAAATATATTCTACATATTTTATTTTATAGTACTATATTGAATTGTCAAAATAACTATTTGTCATACTCAATGTATATGAACCATCAATTATATTATATTATATATAGAAATTAAGTTAGACCACCTCCAACTCAACGTAATATATATATATATAATAAAATAATGCAAGCGTATATTTATGTATTTATGTGAGTATGATGAGTATATTATAAAAATGCATTATAAAAAAATTAATAAAACAGCATCTACAAAAAAAAAGTGATATATATTTTCTTATCAGTTTTCCGTCGACTTATTTTTATTTATATACTTTAATTGAAAATGTTACGTTACGTTTTTGTTTTTTTCTATTTTTCAATTTCAAGGGCAGTCATTTAATTATACCAAGAGTGACATATGAAACACGAGACTAATTTTTAAATTATTAATATTTCACATGCAATGTAAAAAGTGTTATTAATAATTTTTTTAATTTTTCTAAATTCTGTATACTGCAGTTATACACGATAGTGCAAAAAATGTTAATATTTGATAAAACATATCACGTCTAATAACTCTATGCATTGCTGAAATTGAAGTTGATTACCACTTTTTCTAGACACCATTGCATTTGATGCCAAGCGTTGTCCGATCACCGTCAAATGATTATCTTTCTATAATGTGTAAAAAATAGCATTACGTACCATAACTGGGTTTTCTTTTGTGTATATATAAATATATTGTTTTTGACTGATGGTCTATTGCATAATCCTATACATTACCTATATATCAACAATTTAATTTATATCAATATATTATATCTTGTGCATTATAATTCACGTTTTAAATAGACTTGTAATTTTATTGTTTTCACGTAAGCACCAAGACCAACAACAAAATTATTGAACATAATTTTCATGACTTTTCTCAATAATAGAGCATATATATTAATATTTTGTCGTTTTATTATAGTTATATAATTTGTTACTATCTTTTAAATGCTTTTAAATGCTTTCAATTGTTATTTATTTTTAATTGTGTTATGTTGGATTTTATGTTACACATGTTTTACACACATGCTCTACAATCTATTTCACGACGATCAGAATCATCGATTGATTTGTCATATCAATAAAATTCAACTGTACAATCTTATATATATATAATATATATATACCTTTCTCCTGCCCATGCCCAATTGATTCAATGTCAAAATAACTTATAGACAAATTTCTTAACCCTGATTTTAGTACATGACATCATTGTTCATATCTTCTACTTCAACATTTTGTTATAAATATAATTATATGTAACTCTATACATAGTTTTTTATTCCTGCGCCAATTGTCAATGTGCGGATTCTATATTTTATATAGGTTTTTAATTTTACAATTTCACAAATCGTATCTATGTTAAATATACAAAAATCTATAAATATTATATTTGCAAATAATTTTATGTTCCGTATATAATGAAAAAAAAAAAAATAGAAAAACTAAATTACGCATAAGTATATTTATGTATAATATTTAACTCGAACTTATACTTGAAGGTGATATTTAATGAGTCGTAAATTACGCAGGGTGAACAAAAAGTTATGTAACT
Organism: Bibio marci; assembly: GCA_910594885.2. Taxonomy (NCBI): domain Eukaryota; kingdom Metazoa; phylum Arthropoda; class Insecta; order Diptera; family Bibionidae; genus Bibio; species Bibio marci. The sequence continues at coordinate 19,839,965 of OU343118.1, read as the reverse complement.
ATGCACACTTTATTATATGCACGGGAAGTAAAAACATTTGAATTGAATGTTATGCATAAATATTTTTTAAATACTAATTTACAGTATATATCAGTACAATCTGAAAAATGATGTTTAGTTAAGATGATGTATAAATATTTGTTTTTGCAACTACTTCAGCGTTCCTCATACTGCTATTGCGATATTCTGGCACTAGAAAAAAAAATAATATTAATATAAACAATTTTTTGAACACATTGTAAAAAAAAAAAATTAATTATTAATTGTTATTTTATTTAACATTATTTTTAAATTACATTTAGTAAATATAAATTATATATCATTAATATTAGCGTACGTTTAATTGCACACATCCCACAATAAACTATTAAAATTTATGTATTTATAATTATTTTTTGTTTTACATAACATCTAAACTATAAACTATACTAATTTTTGTATATAACAACATTTAAATTATAATATCTTTTGTGATATTAGAGCGGATTTTCAGGACTTTTCATATTAAAAATTACTTAATATCATTTGTCCGTTCATGAAAACAGATAGCCAATATATATATTTGAAAATATGGTGTTGGACGCTAGATGTTCAGAGAATAACAATGTAAGAACAACAGTAAATATAATTTATTTAATAAACAGTTGGCGAGACACGATATAATGGATAGACCCCAATTGATAATTTTTTACATATACTCACATATGGAATAATTTACCGGAACGACTTGGCGTTTGTCAAATGTAATCAACTTGTATATACTCACCAGGTTAGATTATATGGAGGAGTGTACAATGGTTCTACAATGGTCATAGTGATCGAAATCTTTACGCAATCAATCATCTGCATGTGAAACCATGAAACAAATCTAAATCGTATAAAATAAATAATATATTGATGTTGTGTGAGTCAACCAGTCGATCGATCATTGCTAAAATATGATTTACGTTTTCATTATAGTCATAGTTTTTATTAGAATTCCCGTATGAAGTGTAATGCCATGAAAAAAAGTTTGTTTTTTTTTTTGTTTTAGTTAATTTAGTTTGGTAAACAACCAGATCTATTTCTAGAATCTGTAATATATCAAGGCCGTCACACACACACACACACAATTTATAAATTTAATAAAGATTTGAAAACAAAAAATTTATGTTATTTTTTTTTTCTTTTCTTTCTATAATAATAAAATATATAAATATCAAATGCAACAAGTTTTACTTGTTTTTGTGATAAAATTAATACAGAAACTATCAAAAATATTCTCTTATAAATATATACTTATCATCGGCGGGCAAAATCATTAATTTGACCTATGGCTATAATACATATTAATAAACTAATTTATTATTATATATATTATGTTGAATTTCACATAAGTCATATGATCTGCAAAAATATAAAAAACATTATAAAATGAATAAATTTTTTTTAACAATTTAATTAATTACGAGTATATAAATATGATCAAAGTATACGTAAACCTTAATTAATATAATAATGACACCTGTTAATGTAAACTTAACTATAATTATATGTATTTTACTTTGGTTTTTAATATAAAAAGGAGTTTACAAAAAATTAATTTACAAATTGTCATATATTTTCAAATGAGTTTTGAGTTAAATAACATTTTGGCTCATAAACTCGATTATATTATCTTTTTATTAATAATATGCTATAAATTAAATTAATAAAAAAAAATTAATTTTAATCTAAAAGGTGTTCAAAATGATATCATCAAGGTGTTAATATATTGCATCATCTTTAATATTATAACGTCGGTGTGCGTATGTGTGCCTTTAGCCAACTAAAAAGATGTGAAATTCACGTTCATTCGATACCAATTTTATTATCCATCTAAAATGTTTACAAGAAAAAGGACTTATTTTTGTATGTTTGACTAAATTAATCTATATATATATATATATATATATAACTTTACCAATCATCACAGTATTAATGTAATCTCACATGGTCATGTAACATTTTAAAATTTAAACAGATACAATTTTTGTTGTTGTTGTATAATACACGTTATACACCGAATACCATCAAAAACATTCAAAGTTATTCAATAAATGGACTGATTAAAAGGAAAACTATTAGTATTTTTCACTAAAGAGAACTCCTTTTTAATTTAAAAAACGATTGGAGTAATTCAATTTGATTTTCATAGTTTTTGATTAAACAAAATTGTCATTTTGTTCTTAGAACATTAAAAATCTTTTTAAATTTAAATTGATTTTATTCGATTTCATTTTAAAATCATCATACTTAAATTAAAACGATCAATCATTTTGGGTAAAAACGATTTAATTTTGTGTGTGATGTATATAATTAATAAACAAATAAAATGAATATAATTTCAATAATAGAAAAATTTGTTATGTCAGCCAGCCAACAGTTATAGCATTACAAATATTTGTATCGATCAACAATTATTATAATATTGATAGTGATTAGTATTTCCAAAACTGTAAGACGTTAAATATGCGTGTTATTTTGATAATGTATTTACCATCTACATGTACACACACAGCTTCGACGTGTGCACTTTTTGCAAACAATTTCATTAAGTGAATTTGAATAACCATTAGAATCATAATTATTCTATTTCATTTTTTTTACTTGGATTAAATCTTTAAAATTCTTTGACACACTGTGTCAAGAAATAAACTAATACATTAATACTATTAATTTATTTTATATAAAATTAAATAGTAATATAAAATCTGAATATAATTATAAGTTTAAAAATGATTGTTTGGTGGTGTGTTTGTGTGACCTTGACAGTTGACAGTCATGTTTAGTGTTGCGATGAGAAAATAACAATTTGTTTTTCTATATAATATATATATTTAGTTAGTTTAACTCTTTTTTTAAATTAAATATGGTATATTAAGTTTCTATTGTTATATTTATAAATATTACATTATATACAATATTATTATGTATTGTATATTACCGACAACATTATTTATTCTATAATTCTAAAATATTATACATTCCGTATGACGTAACGTAAAGCATTTTCTTACAAATTACTTTTTTATATATTGGATAAAATCTTTGCTTAATTAATCTTATAATTATCACCGCATATTTAACTGCGGTGCTCCGTTCAACTTTCATCTCTTTGCAAACAAGAAAAATTATTGTTATTACATAACATTTCATCAAATGCCCAACGAATACCCGTTCTAATATATTAGTTCATTTTAATTTGAGAAATTAAAAAATTTAAATATTATAATATTATATATTAATTAAAATTTTATTTCCGTTTTTCTTTTAGCCTTAGATCAAAGTTTATTGGGACAAATGGATCCAATGTCACCACCAGATCTTAAACCAGACACATCGTTATTAAATGGTAATAGTATGAGTGGTTTTTCACCGGGTCCAAATGAAGAAAGTTCAGTTAGTTATAATAATCAAATGGCGCTTCAATCACCAATGAATAGATCACCGGGTGGTACACAAAGATCATCATATCCACCAAATCATCCATTAAGTGGTTCAAAACATTTATGTTCAATATGTGGTGATCGAGCAAGCGGCAAACATTATGGTGTTTATAGGTAGTTAATTATTTGAATATATTTTATTTATTTTGTTATAATTGTATAAGCAGTTATACTGGCCAGATTCCAGCATTTAAATTCAATTTACAATCCGAATTGTGTCACTAAATTGGTATGGTGTATATGTACATCAATAATTAAATGTGAATCCAAGTGTGTTAAATCTATATTTATATAATATTTAAGTAAACTTCGATTTTGTGTCAAATGCAACACATCGAAAAACACTAATATTTGCGTGTATATTTTCATTTATCTACGTAAAAAAATCTAAATTAAAGTGAGATTTTACTTGATTTTAATTGATTGTTATTAAATTTATATTTTCAGTTGTGAAGGATGTAAAGGATTTTTTAAAAGAACAGTTCGTAAAGATTTATCATATGCATGTCGTGAAGAAAAAAATTGTACTATTGATAAGCGTCAACGAAATCGATGTCAGTATTGTCGATATCAAAAGTGTTTAGCATGTGGGATGAAAAGAGAAGCTGTACAGGAAGAACGTCAAAGGGGCGCTAGAATGCAAGCAAGACAAAATGAAGAAATAAGTATAGAAAATAATGTACGTGAATTAACAATTGAACGAATTGTAGAAGCTGATCAAAAAAGTATAAAACTAGGTGATCATGCAATTCCATATTTAAGAGTTAGTGATACATCTTTGGTACCGTCGGAATATAAGGTAATATTAATTTTTATAAACGCATCCAAATGTACAACATAATTTTTTTTTTTAGGGTGCCGTTTCACATTTATGTCAAATGGTAAATAAACAATTATATCAATTAATTGATTATGCTAGGCGGATGCCTTATTTCGATCAATTTATTCGTCAGGATCAAATAACACTTTTACGAGCTAGCTGGAATGAATTAATCCTTATTACAGTGGCATGGCGCAGTGTGGAGGTAATTGTCTTAATATAAATGAAATAGAATTGTTTCACATGTTTTTAATATAATTTGTTTATTTTTATATATAGTATCTTGATGGTGATACAGACAATGTAATTGATAGAAGATCAGCAATACTCCCTCCACAATTAATGTGTTTAGGTCCTAATTTTACTTTACATCGAAATAGTGCAGTTCAAGCTAATGTTGCACCAATTTTTGATCGTATTTTATCTGAACTTAGTATAAAAATGAAGCGCTTAAAATTTGACAGATCGGAATTGGCTTGTTTGAAAGCTATTATTTTATATAATCCGGGTAAGTTAAAAATATGATAATTATTGTAAAAATTTCGTATTTGTTATTGATGTCTCGTACAGTAATGAGTTTTGCGTGATCTGTGTATAACCGCAATCATATCACTTCGTTAAGTTAAAAAAAGAAATATTCTTCATTGGGAGTATTTTTTTTTTTTGAATAACATAATAATTTTTTAAAAATTATTAACGAATTTGTAATTCCTAAGTCAAGATAGATATTATTAGCCCCACATTTAATTAATATTAAACATGAAACGAAAAAATCAGTATATTAGTTTTGTGAAATTGTCTTTATCAAAACAATTACTGATAACAATATAAATTCGTTTATATTAACTCTAAAAAATATCAACTGTTTATTGAACTAAAGGTGATTTTAAATTTTAACATAATGATTTGTTTTTGATTTTTTTTTCATTTTCTATCTAGATATTCGAGGATTGATAAATCGGAAAGACGTTGACGCCTGTCGAGATAAAATATATGGACTATTAGATGAACATTGCCGTACCCATCATGCGTTAGATGATGGACGTTTTGCTCAACTCTTACTACGACTACCAGCATTACGCTCAATTAGTTTAAAAGCTTTAGATCATTTATTTTTCTTTCGTTTATTGAGTGAAAAATCATTAGAAACATTTCTTGCGGATATGTTAGAGACACCGTTATAAATTAAAATATATCAAGTACAAAGAGAAAACAATTTTAAGTACACTAGGAAACATAAATTTGTTTAACGATAGATAAAAATTAATAAATTATTTATTTATTGCATAATGCTATCCGTCTCCTATGACATTTTGTAATAAATTGAATAGTTGCATATTTTCTAAAAACTAAATTGAATATTAAATTTTTGATTTTAAATACATGGTAGAAAGAAGATGACTTTCTATACTATTTAAAAAAAAAAATCATTTAAATTTTAGAATACAAAAATTATTTAATTGAAATTCTTGATGGAAAAATTTAAACAAATAAATAAAAGTTTAAAATAAAACACCATATACTTTCAGACAAACAAATTAATCAGATATGAAGATGATCAATATAACAACTGTGACTGTGTTTACTTATGCTGAACCTTGCCAAATATTAATTTTATCATTTTATTTATATTTTAAATATTGTATATATTGTACGTAAAGAATTTTACATGTGTGAATGAATATATTCAATATGATATCAACAAAAACATTAATTATAGTCATGTTTGTAATTTACTCAGCATGCGAGTAATATATAACATTTCACCAAATGGTCTACAATTATCGAAAGATAGATGTTTCCTTAATGCCATTATTTTTATATGTGTGATTAGCCAATGTAATATGTAATTGTATATTTATTTTATATGTTACATCATTGTATTTTACATTTTAACAATGTACAAGATTTAAATACACTTAATGACAACTGTTAAACCAGTTGTGATGAAATGTTTGCGTTTCACTACTTGGAAATTTATATATTAGAAATGGAAAAACTATGAAAATATAATGTTGAACAAGCTATTGGGGAATTATTATATACTATCATGTAGATAAATTTACCAAATTGCTATTTTACATGTTGTATTTATTATAATATGTATATCCTAAATATTTCCCCATTAGCGTACAAATAATTCAAAAACCATTGTGTCGCTTTGTTGAATCTATCAGAAAATATGCAACTATCTCAAAATTGCATCTTAAGAATAAAATTGTATATGATAATTAGTTAATTGCAACAGTTTAACAACAGAACAACATAGTTCTAAATATCCAAATAATTTAAAATTTAATTTAAACGAAGTAAACAAATAACTCTGTTAATAAACCTAACTAAAATTAATGACAAATGAATTCTAATATTTAAGTAACACACGTAAATAGTGGAGTTAAGAAAAGTTTTTTTTTTTTAATATAATGAATTATTAAATGGTAAATTTAGTTTTTTTTGGATTTAACGGTGTACAAGTATGAAATGCGGATTTTTTTGGAATATCGACAAAAAGTGGATTATTCAAAGTATGCTCAATTACTAGTTACACTTTCTGACATCAGTAAAAACTTCATCTTTTTCCACGGACTATAAATCAAGCTATTTTTTCACATCTTCGTACGAACTAAAGCGCTGCCTCTGAGCAAGTACGTGACCCATTGATACAAACAAGTGGTCATCGAAAGGAGCCAAGGCAGGTGATTAAGCCGCATGAGCTAGTACTTCTCACTACTTTTAAAACGTCGAAATCATCGTTCACGCATATTTTGCAAGCATGGAGCATGTTCATATGTTTTTATTAATTTTTGTACAACTTTTTAAACGTGAAAAACTAATTTTAACCATTTAATATATTTTTTTTAATTCAAAATAAAAACCAATTATTACCAATTGAATAACATATTTTTTTGTTTTAGATAGAAAGATTTATTATTATTTAAAGAAAAGAAAAAGAAAAACAAGAACGACAAAATGCAATATTTTTATAACTAATTGCCGCCGGAACGGAATGACATCTTTTATTATCATTATTTCTATTATTATAAGAATTATAATTATTATTAGACAGAGTCACAAATGTACATAAATTTAATTTAATTTTAAATCTATAAATAATTATTTTATATAAAAAAAAAAAAAGAAAAACAATGATATATATTTTAATAGATTAATTTGATTTATTTGTTTAGTAATAATAATTGTTTAAATTAAATTTAAATACTGTTTTTTTTTATATATAGTACATTATTAAGAGTTATAAAAGATTTGTAAAAATAGAAAATCGATAAATTGTACATAAAAATTATGCGGGAAGATAGAGAAAAAAAAAACAAGTGTAAACTAATTTTATGCAATTAATTTTTAAATTTTTAATTTTAATTATTATATGTGTTAATATTAATATAATTACTTTTTCTTTTTTTTTTTTTTATCTACAGTTAAGGATATAAATAATATATGTTTTTGTAAATTTACAATATAAGGGACGCGCGATATTGAGAGAAAAAGATCGGCAAAATCAAATATCATTTAAGTTTTCTTTTTTGTAGTTCCTAAATGGCGTCCAATGGAGCTAAAACTTTCATTAATTATTATTATTTTTAGTAAAAACGAAATTATTAAGATAAAATTAAATAAATTTGGAACGAAAAATTAATTAATTATGTGAAAATTGAATGTTTAAAAAATAAAAAAAAATTAGTAAATAAATAGGCAGGCTCAATGCTCGCTATAATTTGTTAAAAATTATCTAGTATGATTTTGACAATTCTAGGCAATATATATATGTATATATGGTATGGTAGGAAGAATAGTAACATTTAAATAATATATGTTCCATAAAGTAGACTTATTCAGATTATTTAATGTATCGACTTGCTCGGTACCCAAAATTACAATAGCTAAAAACACAACTGGTTGTGTTTGACAAAGAAAAAAACCTAAATTATATTGTTAATTAAACGATGTGAATTCAAAGTTAAATATTACGTTATATGATTTTTCACTAAATTATTGAAATTAGTAATGATGAATTTATATAGGCCTGTAAAAAATATTTTAACGAATTTATTTTTTTTACATTTTTTTTTTATATACATATATATAGAGCTTAAAAGGAAACACAGTATATATGTTAATTAAATAATTTGGTGTTAAGCATATGTGCCTCATTAAAACCGAACGCAGGAAAACAGAATAAATTTACTTTATGCAATTAACACTAATTTGTGCAAAATGATTATATTGCAATGAAATAATATCTTTACTTTTATGTTTTCTTCGCATTGGCCAAATTAATAAATCACACGCGTCTCAACAAATTTATACGCAGTCCTATATGTGAATGATTTGTCAACGGTCTTGAACTAACCACTGAACTGTAAATCTACTATATGGTACGGAGTAATATGTATTTTTCAAGAAATTGAACAAAATGCGTGGCTGAATAAATGAAGAGTTTGGACATAAATATGGAAACTGTGCGGCGACTGGAACGGAATGTGGAACGAAAATTGTCGATTGTTTCCCAAATAAAGAGGCTGCTTCTGTGTTCTTGGTATTTGGGGTTACAAGATTTGTTTGTACTACTAAAAATGTTTCTAGTCGGCGAAGCATTATGACAATCAATGAAATCATATATTAAATTAGAGTAATTTCAGTTCATATCATAATAATTTTTAATTCAACAGCTATGTTGTGCTTCATTGCTTAACGTATCTGATTTTACACGCATTAAAAAAGTTTATATTTATTATTTCTACTAACTAAAATACGCACGTTTTTACTGAAATTATATTATCTATCGAAAATCATAAGATATAATTTATAATAGTTTTTTTTCTTTTTTCTGAACCAAACAGACAAATTTGGCTTTTGATTTTTTAAGTTCAAAAGGAACAGGGATAATCGATTTGGTAAAATTTTGTAAGATAAATAGAAAGGCTTATCACCACCACCCACCACCAACAATATATTAACAATATTGCGTTAATGTGCTTGCAGTTTACAAATTTATACAGGGAGATTTTGAATTATAGGTAAAAAAGAGATAGAGGGTAACGGAGTATAATTACGAACGGTCAAATATGCACCTTTACTACGGATTTTTAACAGGACGAGTAATTTTTCAATAACAGAAAAACAAAAAATTACTTTGAACTTCCAATGATTACATTTTGTTTGTTTATTTTGTACAATTAAATAATAATAATTTTAAAGCTTGAATATTTCTTTTTAAAAAAAAATATAGTAAAATTTTGTTTCCTATTTTTAAATTTTATACAAATTATTAAAAGAAAATTAATAATTTTTCTGTATTATAATAATTTCTTTTTTTATAAAATTAAAATTTAAATATGAATTTAAATTGATTTGACATTTTTAGTATTAAAAATTATAGAAAAAAAAAAAAAAAAAAAACTAAACTGCGGTTCAATATTTTAAATTAATCCATTAACTAACAAGATTCTGATTTATAGAAATATTTTAAAATAAATATAGTTACAATATATATTTATCGTCTTTTTTCTTTGGCATTTATTAAATTATTATAAATTTTTATAAATGAAAGAATGATGCGGCGACAGGAGCATTATTAAAAATTAATTAAAATAATAATAATAAATAATAATTTTATTATAAACTAAAATTTTTATTTTAAATATTAAATTGAATAATAAAGTATGTGTATATTTATACCATATATTTTTTAATATAAAAATAAAAAATTGTTTATAGTTGATTTAATTTTAGTTATTAAAAAGTATTAAAATATAAATTAATTTTTTTTAGATTAATATGTTAATTTTAATGTGATATAAAAGAATTTTTTTTTTGTTTTATGTTTTGGACAATTGTAATAAAGTGATAAATAATTAAACATACTTTTTATATTTATTATAAGAATGTTTGTATACACAATATATATATTTAAATATTTAATCTTATAAATTTTAATTAAATCAAAAATAATAAACAATATAAATTAAAAAAAAAATAGATTAAAAAATATCATTTAATTATTATCTTTTTAAATTTTTGAATAAAAATTAAAATGCATCATGCACTTAATTTGTGTATAGTAAAATTTTGTACATATTTTTCTCAATATTATAAGAACACACAAAAAAAATTAAATAAAATGAAATAAATAAATTATTTAAGCTAAAACGTGATTTCGTTACGAAGTTATATTATTTAAAACTTGAATTTATCAATTGATTCTTGATTCGATATAATTTATATATTTTAGTTACATAACTTAATAGTTGCTATGCACAACAATAATATACTTATCGTTGTTAGACCTAACGTGTGTTTACATTGAGTATTTCATAAATGCTTAAAGTTTTACAACCAAAACAAATCACAATAATAAAAAATGTTATTAAATTAAGTTATTTATTAATTAAAAGATACTAAATTTGTAATATATGCTAACGGAACAAATATTATATATGTAAGCATACAAATGCTCAACTATTCAAAAAGATGTAAATTCTATAGATAATATTTGCTTTAATTTTTTACCAACACTGTTTGTATCAAAAAATTTGTTATTGTCTGAGTACTAAATATATTTAATATAAATTGAGAAATAAAAAAATTGACAAAAAAAATGTAATAAAAATTTTCCACGATTTTAGACAATTTTCAGTTTTAAATAAATAAACTATAAATAAAATTTATTATAATTACAATAATTACGGCCTCCTCTTTTTTCGTAAAAATAAAAGTACGTGCTAACCAAAAGAGAAGAATATAATTATTTTTTATTATCACTAAATAAAAAAAACAAAACAAAACAAAAAAAAAAGAAAAAAAACAAATTAATTAAAAATTAATATTTTCTATTATATAATATTTATATTTTTGTATTTTGTATTATTTTTTTATTTCTAAATTTATAGTTATAATTGATTTAAAAATAAATAAATAAAATAATCGTAATGATGAAAATATTATTATGTAATTATTTAATGTTTCGTAGGTAAATATTATTGTTATATTATAATTTTTATTAAATATAGTTTATATTGTAATATAAATAAAAATTATTATTTTTTATTTATAAATTAATTAAAATTTATTTCCAGTATTGGTAATACATTTTCTAAATTATAATAAGGAATTATGTACACACACACACACACACACACACATATTCCATATTCAGAGCATATTATATTTTAATTATTTTAACACAATTAATATTGAATTGATATATTTTTAACAGTATTATAAATATATTATATATTATTCACTCATTCATAATTATTAGCACTCGACACACGTACATCAAATAACAAGTATAAAAATTATTTTGGATATATTCATTAATTAGACGATATTATATTCATCATAAATGATGAATAATATTCGATTTATGTTAAATTATGCTATAAGAGATATTATATCATAATATCACATTTTAAGTTCAATTATATTGAAATGTATTAGAGATATATGAAAGGTATCAGTGCATAAATGTTTTGTAATTCAAATGTATAGATTTATTTGGAATCAAATTTTTAGTTATTTAAAGTATATTGCGGCCGTATTGTATTGAAAGCATATGTTTAATTAATTTTTATATTGTATATTATATAAACACAGTATTGTATAGGATCACATTATCGTGACAACAAAAATTTAGTGTGTTATAATGAAATGATATGTTAAATGTTATTATATCATAGTTGGTTTCGATGTGAATGATTATGAAATACTATAGATGCTATGATAACACTAATTTAAAAATATTTATTCATTCGATGAATAACTAGAATATATATATAGTTACAATTAAATAAAAATTAATATTTAATTGTGAGTATACGAAATGCTGAAACAAACTTCAAATATGAATATATCATAATAAAATAATAGTAAAATGTTAAGAATATAAGAATACATATATTTTATATTACCTATTTGAACAAATAGTATATATTCATATTATTATATGTTGTTGTTGTTGTTGTTGTAAATGAGTTATATGACAAAGTATATACGGGCGTATACATACATCAGAGACAGTATTTTCCTTATAAAATACATTTTTAAGATTATACATTTCCTCATTCGGGAAAAAACTCCATTTTCTATTTGTATATATTTCCATTACATAATACTATAGGGATAATAGGAGAGATAAAAGTTGGACCAACGAGTGGAGCAATTTTTATTGTATAACTTATTGTATGTAATACATCAAATTTAATTGTTTCTATGAAAACATATATTGTAGTATAAAAAAATTCATCTGTACACAGTGTATTTTGTGGTACAGTGGTCATATTGATCAATACATGCAATGTATACATACATAATACACACTTGCTACACTTTCATTTCCTAATTAATACACAATTTACTTTATAATATTGAAAATAGCAAATTGTAATATCCGGTTGAATAATATAAAATGTTTTATATGCTCACCTTTAAGTGCTTATAAAAAATATTTCATAGTATACATGACGATTTAAAATTTATATTTAATAATTTAGTTATTATAGTTAAGATCTAAAAACTTACATGGTTACACATATATATATGTTGATAGAGTTACTTGGCAGTATAATTATTATGCTAAGAAGATTATAACTCTTTAAGTTATAGTACACAAATTGAATGAATAAATTATATAATGATAATTTGCTAGCATGAAAATGGTCTTCTAGAATGAAGAACGTAATTAATTCGTCGTAGCCATTCATTCAATTTTGAAGTGAGTGTTGTGAAAAAGAAAAAAAAATATTCAATATAATTAATTAAAAAATTTCGTAACGAAAAATACTAGTTTTGTATTCAAATACCTTTCATTAATGGTCTTGGGTCCATGAAAACATATTAAAGCTAGAAAAATTATAATACATTCGGAAGTAAAACATTACTAAATAATGTTTTCAACAATTTCAACTACAAAAGTAGATTTTTTTAGTGCACAATACTACTGTTTTATATTGAATAACCTAAAATAAGATCAGAAGAAGTTGTCTTTGTATGTGGGAAAGGAATGAAATTAATTTTTCGAACTTTTTTAGAATCGGATCAGTAATGAAAACAAAAAACAAGAAAAAGTACAAAAACAGTAGAATTTTGATAGTTATGAAACCACAAAACAATATAAATGTGTATCCTAGGAATGTACATTTCGTAATTTTAAATAAAATTAATATATAACTTTTAATGTAATTTTTAGAAATACTACACTTTTGAACTATTTGGAATTATAAAAAAAATAAAATAATATTCCCGATTCGGTAAAATTGCAGCGAAATTTATGGAGGATGTGTAATATTTATGTTATTTACACCGCGTTTGACACCGAGTTCAACTTCAACGAACGCAAACGCCAACGCAACACGCAACGCAAATATATTTTTTTAGTTTTATTTTGTGTTTTATGTGTTACTCGTGCTAATATTTATTTTCAAAAAGAAAATAAAAGAAGCATTTTATTATTTTTGTTTATTTTATTTTTAATTATGTTAATTGTAATCATTTATACACAATTTGAAGAATGATAAGAAATATAAATAATAAACAAAATGTAAGTACAATTATTGTATTATTTTAGATTTTCTTAGATCGTATAATGTACCCGGCCATGTTCTTTTGTTATCCTATGAAAAAATCAATAAAATATGGTATCGTCTGACGTACGTTGCACCTGTATATGATATTTTTATTAGAAATGGGTAAAGGCAAAGTTAACAAAACAATTCACCAAATTAATTAATAATAAATAATTAGTTTCTTGTGAAATTATTCAACAATATATTATAATAAAATTAATACATCTAAAATACCGCTAAAATTAAGAAAACAAAAAGAGAAAAATACAGCGTCACCCAAACCCAAAATGCACAAACCTTTTTCATGCGTGATTGTTTTTTTAAAAATATTTCCAACTCTTTTAATTGAGATGCCTATGACACACATTAAATATTTCTTGCATTTTCACTCGACAAACATCTAACAGATATCATCATGAACTTGATGAATGATTAGTGGTATCGCAGTTTTTGGACCACCTGCGATTCGTCTGGATCATATGTAAGGGTTGTGTGACCATATTTGAAAAGAGCAATGCTTTTTTTCACAGTTTTAATGAATTTATAATTGGTGTTAAATCATCCAAAACATATATTATAATCACTCACTGCAAGATATTCAATTTTTTCCATTATAAAATCAATGGTCAATTAATCGTCTGTGTTAATTTTTAGGTTTATTTACAACCATAATAATCAGCGGTCAATATAGTGTTTTAATTATTTATATTAAAAGGTATATTTCTTTTTAAACCTCTTTTTAACTATATAGAGAATATTATATCATATTTATGTCAAAATTTGTATTAATATTATTAAATATATATAAATTAAAACTTGAATCTAATTTGAATTCAGTCAGATCATATAGAAAATTATAATTATGATTTCTCTAACAAATCTACCTTGGTTCAATCAATTTAATACTTCCAAAATATGAGCATATAGACTTACATTTTTGGATAAGTTGTGAATTTAAAACATTAGACCTTCCTCTACAATATTATAATAATGACAACATTGATTGCCCTCCTTTTACTCTTGCTTAAACCCAACAACACCTGCGATTACACATCTTAATTAACTTATTTAATTAAGTAATACCAATAATGATCCAAAATTAATTAAAATTAATTAGTAAAATGTTTATATTTTTTTGGTAATCTGTTCTTCGGCTGGCGTACGCTTAAATGAATTTAATTTTGAACAATAACAATGATTTGTTATCTTCTAGCAAACTTCAATATTTACATAACCTCTGATGTGAAATTCATCGGACAATTATGGGCTGCGGAGAAGATTAAATATATTTACTAGCGACGCGAATGGAATATTTCATTTGTGGTGGTTCTAAAAATCATTGTGCACGTTATATATCATTTTCCCATTATCTATGATTTTTAATATTTCATTGTCTTGTAAACTATTTCCAAAGATGTAATTATTCCATTATATATAAGGGTGTAAAATATGTCTTATTTGTTCTCAACAACATGGCGGTTTTATGAAAAGTAGCGTTGACCAACAATCACTAAATTTGTTGGAATTATTTTGCATTTTGGAAAATAAAGATAACATATATTAATTTACTTCTTTCATGTTTAATTAAATAACGATCTTGTGGTCGTATACTAAACATTATTTATTTCACTTTATAGATTTATAGAATTGAATAAATAAATAAATAAATAAATAGATATTCATGAGAACATTTCATACACTTGCGATAAGACATCTTTCTTGGACGGATCCTATGTACGCGGTTTCCGAGCTAATGAAAATATATTGATTATATGTTTATATGGAATGCATTGATAAGAAGTATTTTGGCAATAATTATAGAAAACCTGTTTCACGCAAGCAACTTTGTCTATGGATTTATTTTAGACTCTGAAACTATATGCTAACAAGTAAATTTTTTTTATTTATATATGATTTCTCGTCATGTGGTGAGAAACAAAATTGAAAGCGTGGTTATAATGTTTGGCTACAATGTATTTTTAATGGATATATAGTTTCAGGGTCTGATTTATTTATAATTAGAAATTGAGAACGCATTAACAATCGGCATTAAGTTGCAATCTCTATGTAGATTTGTATATACATTAAATGTAGCTTATATAACACTGTGCAGCAGCATTCATTCTGCTATGATGATATGATGATATATGGATGCTATATGATGATTTATAGTTTTAAGTAAGTGTGAAAAATTCAATCCTTTCAAAATATTCTTTAGTTTATGAAAATATCTACTTATTATTACTATTACCATTAATACATTATACGTATTTATATAATATATAACTTACTGCATAAGTGGATAAATGATTAATATATATGGTATATATAGGCATTTATACAACGTGATGAAAAGTATATTACACATTTATTATCATTCTTTCTACCACACTTACTCTAATTATTTGTTATTGTTATTACATTATAAAAAATATTAAAAATATATATATTTTCTAAGTGCCTACGAGTTTATGTGTATCAGATCAGAAATTGAAAAACCACTCATATACTAAATGCATATTGTATGGAAGCACACAACGAATAGAGAATTTGTTATACCCTACTTTTTCTCAAATATATAGGTATACTATTTATATTTAGCTTAGCTTAGCTAAAAATTACATGTAGTGGGAAAAAATTATTGTAAAATATTATTAAGTACATTATTTCAGTATTTTATGTGCTTCAATTCTGTGAATCAATTTTAGATTTTAGTTTTTAGTATGTGTTTATATTTCGTTTTAGTTGTTTGTCTTTTTAATATATATTTAGTATGCTCCTATGCGTCTATATGTGTATATTATTTTCATTACACACATTTTCTTAAGATATTTTAAATTTGTAATTTTAATATTGTAAATTTTACTATACTATATATTTAACAAAATACAAAAATGTAAATTCACTTTGATGATAATTATTATATGAACATTTATTATATGCACATATGTATAGCACAAAGTTATAATAAACTAAAATGTGAATTCAAGCATAATGTGATTATTGTGAATCAGTGCGAAAGATAATCTTAAAATATATATAGTCATTGAAAATAAAGAAATAATATCGCTTTTATAGTGAATTTAGATTTTATTAGTTCGCATATATGAAATTGTGTAGAATATGCTAATTATAGAAATTGTGTATACCCAATAGTTATCGCACCGGTTCTTTTCATTTTTCCAGATCCTTTAAGTTCATAATTTTTAGTACATACATTTTAAATGTTTAAGGCTAATTACTTTAATATGATTTAAATTTATATTAGAGCAGTGTGTGGCCCAACGACAACATAAAAAATGTATGGTAATAACTATCATCAAATATTGAGGATTAAAAATATTTCCGTATATGAGGTGCCCACCTTTTAAATATGTCCAAATATTGATTAACTGTTTAAACATAATTTCTATATAAATATTATTAGTTATATTTGATTATACAGACGCAGGAAAGAAGTATCACAGTGTTATCTATAACTATATAATATATTATATGTGTTATATATATGATGACAATTTCAATAGGAAATTGTACTTAATACTATAAAAATTATCATATGCAGCCAACAATTTTAAAATAGATGCACTTTATAAGTGATAACGATCAATCTAAAAAAAACCTATATAAAGGCATAATTCATATATTAACGCATAAAATGTATATATGCGCATATTCAAGAAAATCAGTTGTACAAAATATGTGACAGATCAATAATTGTGTATTTTAACTAAAAAATGTATAGGAACCTAAGTAGAAAAAGTATATTTTGATACGTAAAAATACTGCAATGATAAAACAGTATATCAACAGTATCCATGATACTATGTGTACATTTATAGATGTATTCTATAGTATTATATGTACTGTCTCTAATTTTACATTCAGTATTATTGTGGATACTACTTGATACCGTATAGGATACTGCCTATATAAATGTACACAGTAGGAGGAAGCCGATATACTAATACTGTAGAAAATCAACTGGGTAATACTATTTTGGTACTTGTATCCTATACGTGTAATTGCGTTGTCGTTCAGTTTCTGAGTGTGGATTCAATGTCTGTATTTTTGCAGTATTTTAATATTTATTGAAGTATCCTTGTAAATAATACTGAATGAAACTTCAACTTCAAGTATTTTTCAGCATGAATTTGCAGTATCGTTCTAAATTTTTGCACTTGGAAGATTGAAAGTTTTACTTTTATATGTGCAATATCAATTATATATACTATAGATATAGATATATATCAGTGGCGTGTTGCTCTAATACGCTATGGAAGCACTGCTTCCCTTACAATCTTTTACTAAAATAGTGAATATTTAATTTTATAAATTCGTAAAATACTTAAAATATAATATCGAAAATATGCAAACGCAGGCATATAAAACAAAACGATTGTACAAAAATTTTCTCCCAGCCAAGAAGCTGTAAATTTTGTAGTGTATTGTAGTATACAGAAATATAAAAAATTTCTATATAGGATATGTATAGACACAATAAATTTGTACGTTATATATTGTATGAAAATAACGCGTAGTACGCTATAGTTTTGACCGAGTTTTCAGTGTATTTATAAAATTTATTTCTTTCAATGGAGTGTGTGTGTGTTTTAATGATTTCTCATATATTTTTTTATGTATTTCTCTTTATATTGTATAGTTTAATATAAAAAATATAAAAACTAAATTTTCTCCCGGCCAATAAACTGTAAATTTTGTAGCGTATTGTAGTACACACAAAAATATAAAATTTCTACATAGGATATGTATAGGTACAATAATTTTTTACGTTATATATTGTATGAAAATAACTCGTTGTAAAGCTGTAGTTTTGACCGAGTATTCAGATATTGACAAAATTCTCTGAAGGAGTGCGTGTTTATTTTTTCTCTTTTTTTTATAGATATATTCGTATGTAATATATTTTTATTATATACTGTATAATACTGTATATTTTTAAATGAACTCAGAGAAATATTCAAGTTGATTTTATTAATATATATAAATATAATTTATCCACTTTTATTTATTATTTAGCAATTTTAATTATTATTATTATTATTATTAATATTATAATTATTACTATTATTGCTTATATTATTAAAATAAATAAGAAACAAATATAACAATAAAATATGTATAAAAGAAATATGGTTATATATAATAAAAGTAAGAATACTAATATTAATAAAAATAATATTAATAATAATAATAATATTAATAATATTAATAAACTAATAGTATTCAAATTCATATTAATAATAATAGTAATAATAATTATAATAAAAATTAATTGATAAAAGACACCCCATAATTTTTTTCAGTTCAATAAAAGTAATACATATAAATTAAATAAACGAAATAAAATTACAAATAAAAAGAAAAAAAATAACTACATATGTGTGAATCACAGAGCAACACAAATGATATTTCATTTTTATTATTATCAATGTTCATTCATATTCATAAATTAAAGAATACACGCAGATAATTTGTTCTAAAAGGAATGATTTCGACGTAATTTGGGAAAAGATTAATAAATTAATTGACTTTGAAAATCATTTAGCTACAAAATCAACTAGAGTGAAAATTGATGTTGTTGCTGATCTAAAAACATCTTTTATACGGCTTTATTTTGAAATTATTGACAATGTGGTTGTTGAGCTTCAGACAAGGTTTCAAAATATAGAACAAATGGAATTTTTAGGTTTGTTGAACCCACTTTTTTACAATAAATTTAAAAATAAATTTCCTGAGAAAGAATTCAATAGTTTAAAAGAGAATTATGGACGTTTTTTCGAGTTACCTTCGTTACGTAGGGAATTAATTGTAATTTATGAAGATTCTGATTTCATGTCGAAAAATATTAGCGAAATTTATGTATTTTTAAAACAAAATGAATTGTGTATAGCTTTTTCACAACTCACAAAACTATGTGAACTTTTCCTAACAATTCCTTCTACAAGTGCATCAGCTGAACGTTCGTTTTCTGCACTAAAAAGAATTAAAAATTATTTAAGAAGTACAATAAGCGATGATAAATTAACAGATTTATCTTTGCTCTCAATTGAAAAAAAACTTCTTAAAACCATGCAATTAAGTGACAACTTTTATGATTTAGTTTTAAAGGAATTTAAGAAAAAAGACAGAAGAATAGAACTGAATTTTAAATGAAATGACAAATATATTTCCGATATAGTATAGTGATGAATATTTTAAATATTATTTATAAATAATTAATTTTTTATTTTCATATTCTTTTTTTTAATTTTTTTCTTTTTTTTTCTTTTATTTGAAATATTACGTTGTTATCATTATTATTACTATTATTTTATTCATATTATTATTAATATTATAATTAATATTATTAAATATTATTATAATTGTTAGTTTTTTTTTTTTTGCATTTATTAATTTGAATTTTTTCATTTGACGAAATTGAGAAATTGTAAAGAAAGTGATTTATACTAAAAACGAAGTTTGAGTATAAATTTACCATGTAAATGTTAACAATAGTAATAAAATGTCATCTTATAATGAAATTGGATGAATACTTGATACTTTAAATAATTTGCTATATATAATATTTACTATAGAAAAAATGAGCTTCCCTTCGGCTAATGGTCACGCCACGCCACTGATATATATAGATTTTAGTACGTGATTTAAATCATTCGAATTGTCGCTATATATGATTTTTATATGATCTTATATATATATATATATGTGTAATAAGTGTGAAGTGCTTAAAGTAAATGTTTATACATATAATCATTAACAAACCATACACCATTACGATATTATTATAAAAAAATATATACGATACTTGTATACAGCCGTATATATAACCGCCCGCCACTTCACTCGCGTTATTTGAGAATAAAAATCACGTATATAATATTTAATTATTTCTCAGATTCTATATTCATATTTATTTATTTATATTTTACATTAATTATAATAATTAATGATAAACAAATATACTAGTATACACACTGTAGATTGATAGATACACACATATTCGGCATCATGATATATTCACTTTTTTCTATTTTTCATATTATTTTATTTATTATTAAATATATTTAGTTGTTATTTGCGTGTGCGTGTATATATTTGAAACTTTGTGACTTTGTGTGAATATATATTATATATAAAAGTATGGAAAAAAAAAAAAATAAAAAATATAGTTAAATAAATATAATAACTGATGCAAATGTAATGAAAAAAGTGAAAACAAATAATAATGTGAATATATATATTATTATAAGTATTTAGAAAAAAAAAACTAAAACAAATGTATAATAATATAAATTTAAAAAAAAATGAGTTGAATCGTTGAAGCCCATCAACTGTGATGCTATTATAGCTGTTGTATACAGAAAAGGAAAGCAATGACATATTATTATAAAAACAACATAAATATAATACAAGACAAAACAATTACTACTATAGTATTGTATATTTAACTATTTATTATATCAAATATAATTTCTATATTGTTCTATAATTAAATGTATGCATAACTAAATTTAATAAGAAAAATTATAAAAATACCTACAAAAAAAAAAAAAAAAATCCTGGCGCCACGGCAACTATGGCCAGAGGGATCTCATCCCGTTTATGGGTTTCCAAACGTTACGATAACGGCAACGACAACAGCAATAACATCATTAACCACATTGAATTATTTGTCAACTACATCCGAAGAATCGTATATAGTTTTACCAGGTATTTTTATACTACTATGCTTTGTTTTGGTTCTCTTTAAGGCAATTAACTAAAAATAATAATTACAAATATTTTTTTTTGGTTCTTAAAATTTAACCAATGGTTTTTTATTTGTAGTGAAATGTGTTTTATTAAATATATTATTTGAAAAAAGAAATGTTTATTTCTTAAAAAAAAAAATCTTTGTATTGTAAATTGTGTAAATAATTAATTTTACGTATACAATGGATGAATATAAATAAAAAATAATTTAAACTTATGAAACGCAGTAATAATGTGCGGTATATAAATGTGGGTGCATGAAATATTTATAATACTTTCACTTATTATAAAATATTGTATGTGTGCTTATTTTGAATTTATGATAATTATATGGCAGAGAGATATTAATTAATTTAATCACAAATTTTATATTTCACTCATTGTATTTTAATACTATATACTATATTGATTTGAAAGAGTTTGAACAAAAACAATTAAATTATTACAGTTTAAATGTAAAACCGTTCACTATACTATGCATATAGAAACAAACGATTCGTAACAAAATTTTGAACACGCATATATATTTAATTCTATTATTTTCGCAATAATTCTTATGATATAAAAACATTAACAAAATTTATTAAATTTAATTAAAAAATAGTATAAATAAAATTAGAAATATCACACATTTAGTATACCATAGAAAAGCTAGATAAACGGCATATAATACAAGCGTTACACTTCAAATTATATCTATTGACCCATATACTGTGTTTGACCTGAACCATTTTTATATAGCAATTGGAGCGCTTATAATTTATAATGTATAATTTCTTCTATTTTTTTCTTTCCCTTCTTTTTTATATATATATAGGACCAGAGGATATTCCAACAAATTCATCAAATGGACTATATCAACAATCCGTTACATTAACGGCACGAATGTGGCCACCAATTGAAGCTGGTGCACCGAAAACAATTTTCGGTTTACCAGTTATTATTTGGGGAATAATTGGTAGTTTTTGCATTTTAATATTATTATTGTTAACCACAATATTTGTATGTTGTTGGCTATTACCAAGACGTCGAAAATTTCTTAGTCCAAATAGATGTAATACAATAACAAATTCAGTAAACAATCGAGGTATTATAAGTAAGTCATATTATTATTATTATACTGATATATCAATGTGCATAGTATATATGTGGATACATGGGGCAGGCAATGGAATGGACAATTTATATATCAATATATGTGTAAATCCTAAATAATGAAAATAATCTAATAAAATATACAACACATTCACCGTAGCGTATAGTAGTAATGAAATTATAAATTTTTATTTTTATTATTATAGTGGCACATCATTCGGCTACTGTTGCAGCAAAACCATGGAATGATGTAAATAATTTAGTAATGCCATCATCAATTGGAATTTTACCACCACAATATAATGCACCACCATTACCACCGATGTCATCACATTATTGTAATATTGAATACACACATAGTCCAGTATGCAGTACGAGTACAAATGGGTCAATATTACATATTCCCGATACTCATAAATCTATGTGGGCTGTTAACAGATTTTATGCTTCAAATAATGGTAAATATATTTAGTCCTAATTTTTGTACCTATACTTTTTCCAAATTCAACTTTTTTTTTTGATCTGTGTACAATTATTAAGTGTTGCATAGTGTCCTTTATTTATAAATTGAATTTAGAGTAAATAAAATACGCAGATCTTATTGGTTGAGCTTAATTTATTGTTATAATATTGAAACGACACACATATATATATATATATGTTTATATAGTTTAGTTGATGGTCTTATTGTTCTAGATTATTTTTTACATTATTATTATTATTATTATTATTATTATTATTAAATATAATTGATTACTTTACTAATAATATTATAATAAAAGGTTTTGTAGTTGATTTTTTTTATATAAAGATACGTCGAAACGATTTGATTTCCAATTTCCAACATTTGATATAATAATAATAACGTCTAGTTAATATAATCATTTAGCGTATGTAGATTTATCGGCGTATAAAGATTTCTTATCCCTCACGGTATTTTTGTTTGAAATATGAATTATTAAGTTTGAATGCGCGTACCGACGACGAAAGGGTTAACAATTAATTTCTCACCATTATATTATTTTTTAATTGTATTTTATTAATATTTAACATTATTTTTTCATTTCAACATCACACCATATATAGTTTTAAGTGAATCGGAAAATAACTATCGTACACGATCGTTACCATCATGGGGAAAATCAAAACAACGTCCCGTCTCAACAACTGACGACTTAGATGAACTTTATGCAAAAGTTTGATTAATTATTTATATTTTCACAAAAAATCATTAATATATCAATTTAATTTTCATATGTTAATTTATATATTTTTCAGGTAAATTTTAGTAAAAAACGAAGAAATCGTATGCGTAATGGTGAAGCAGCAATAATTGCATTATGTCGATCACGTTCACAAAATTTAGCAGGTCTTCCTCTTGAACGAGAGGGAGTTGTTGTTTATGATGAAAGAACGGCACTTTAATTAATTGTTGTTTTTACACTGCCAAGACAAATAAAAGGAATCTCTTATTGCTCATAAACAAAACAAAAAAAAAATTGTTTTGAGATCTAGTCTACAAAATCAATTAATAAAATAAATAAGTTAAACATTTTTACAATGATTTGCTCATTATATACACATATAATATAGAAATAGTATAATATACTTAAATCTTTTTATAATAATTATATATAGCATAATTTAAATGATCTTAAAATAAGACTGAACATTATATACATACATATGTTTATTATAGTAATCTGTGTGCGTAGGTATTATTTATTTATATTATTTATTTGGGACCAAAAAAATGTACTTAATTATTTTCTTTCGTTTCGTTTTTATGTTTTGTCATTCTCACTCAATGTATTGTAATTTGGTTGGATCAATCAATTACAGTTGTTAAATTCGTATTACTTTTAGATAATTCATTTTTTGAATATGCACTATGTCAATTTATTAAATGTAAAATTATCAATTCTTAATTATTATTTAAGGTATATAAAAATTGTTTCATAATATACAATTTAAAAAAAATTACACTTTGTAATTTACATTCAAAGTTTCAATACAGTTTTTTTTAATAAAATAGACTAATATACGTTAACAAAAACAAATCTGAATAATTAATAGTGCACAGTTTAGTTCAACATAAATACAATACGATATATGTAAATTCACTAGCTTTCCCGTCTTTTTTTTCCATAGATGCCTATATATACATATATAGTGATATAATAGATTTAGGAAATTAAATTTATTTTCAAGATTAGAACGATAATAGTATAATACAGATGTTATGTTAGTCGATCATTTAAATTTAAATTTGAAAATGGTATACATATAAAATTTCATACACACATATCAGTTTTTTTTTTTATAAAAATAAAAATTAATCCTAATTTTGCAATCAGAAATTCAATTCACTATTCACATTCAATAATTCACATCAGCATACTGTATTTAAATGTTTAAGAAAATAAAACTAAACTTTTATTTAATTATTTATATAAATAATAAATTAATCATTAGCATTAAGGAATAACATATAAAGTAGATATAATTATATATATAAAATGCTAGACATTTGATAATACAAAATTACATACTATTAATATAAATATAAAAGAAAAGATGTATATTTAAAAATTTAATACAAAATTTATATTTGTAAACAAATACGTTTTTCTTCAATATATTATTTTGATAACGATATAATAAATAAACACGAATATTTAATCAACAAATAGCAATATAGCCAGTTAGTACCGGTAATTCATCATTTATTTATTTTAAGAAATTATGATTGCAACATGCATCTATGTGGTGAATACTTTGAATTTAATTATTATTTTTAAGTGGATGCATATTTACAAATCTTCAAATTCATTTTATTGATGATTTCATCGCAAAATTTAATTGAAATTATAAAGCAATTTGCACCTTATAGAAAGTTTAATGATTTCCTCGTAAATAAAAAATATTGCAAATGTACGTAATTAAATAATTGTATTGTTTAGAGATTTGATTGCATAAATGTTTGAATATTCAATTTTGAATTTGAATACATTTATATGTATGATTTATTTATCACAAATTACAAAATGCAAATTCAAAGATTCAAATTTTACGCCGTCGTGTTTTTGGGACAAAATAGCATTTTGGCTCGCGTGATAAATGACTGTAGTGATGTGCGCTAGGCGGTAATGTTTGACAGTTGCTTTTGTTTTTTTTTGTTCTTGCGTCATTCGATTCTCCTTTTTATATACTTTTTGCCACTTTGCAAACAAAATATTCATTTATTTTTCATTTGCTTCCAATAATTTTGCCGGTAATAATTTACAGTAATGAAAGAATCTCATTTAATTAATTTTAATGATCAAATATATTGTTTTGAAATTTCACCGTATGATTGGTCGCAAAATGTAATATGTGTTGCGATTAGAAATAAAATAATTATTGGTATAATCAAATTTCCAGTTGAGTGGTTTATTTTTTTGCTCGTATTATTTATATTTTCGAAAGTCTATAAAACATTATAATTCTACTTTCAGGAAAACAGTGAAATTGAATTATTTGAATGGTTTCAATTAAAAGAACTACATCATGAAAACCGTTGTGATGCTATCAGTATAGCACCAGAAACAACACTCGAATTACTTCCAAAATGTGTAAAATTTTGCACAGCTGATTCAGATTACAATATTCGTATATATTGCAGTGATTTAGATGCTAATAACACTGTTCAATTACTACAAGGTAATATCTTATTATTATGTTCTTCACTCATGATCAAAAAATTACACCATTTATTTTAGAATAATGAAATAAATATACATTTAAAGGTCATTCCAGTTACATAAATACGATTGCTTGGGAACCTGATAATGGAAAATATTTGGCATCTGGTAGTGATGATCATTCTTGTATTATATGGAATAGTGATAATAATTTTGAAGGAAAAACAATGTTACATTTAAAATCTGCTATTATGTCTGTGAAATGGCATCCAGATGATATTGGAAAATTATTAGTAGCTGAAAAACAAGGAAATATATATATGTATAAGGTAGAAACAGCTCAAATAATTTTGTCTATTGAAACATCAAAATCACCATTGATAAGTGCTGATTGGTCGTTAAATAACCGTTTATTTGTAACTGCTTTAGCTGCTGGCGATATTATAACATATGATTTGCGTCGTCCCTGGTATTGTATTAAGCCATAATAAGCAAATTCTAG
This sequence comes from Bibio marci, assembly GCA_910594885.2. NCBI lineage: Eukaryota > Metazoa > Arthropoda > Insecta > Diptera > Bibionidae > Bibio > Bibio marci. Next base: position 19,813,041 of record OU343118.1, on the reverse strand, counting down.
AAACTAGACAAGTATAATGCATTCATATTCTCATATTTTTATTGTTTTGTTTAGCCGACCTGTTGAAACAAAACCAACACATGAGCATGTTGGACGAATTATAAAATTTTCACCGCATAGTGAATATGTTACCGCTAGTATTGGACGACCAAATAATACAATGAAAATAATTCATATGCAATCAAAATTTGCACAATTAGAAGCGCCAATAAAATTGTTTGGTGGTTTATGTTGGCATTTTAAATTACCATATATAATAGCGGCTTCAGATAGAAAACTACTTATTTGGAAAGTGCACATAAAGTAATTTCATTTTTTTTTTTTATTTTATTAATTCATATTATAATTTTATTGCATAATTTAAATTACTACAGTTATTAAAAGGAATTAAGATATTCTGTGAATGAAAAATTAGTAAACCTAAAAATAACTAAACTTCTGGTGGTATATAATTTTCATCAATTACTCTTGGTTTCTTCTTTTTACCAAACCATCTTTTTGGATAACGAACAATTTTACTTTCAATTTGTAAATCAAGTTTGTCTTCATTTTCGAAAAACCATAGTTTCTGTTCTTCAGTAACCATATCTTTTGTAACTTGTTCAATATTGCTTAAACGTTGTGCTCGTTTCAAACGCTCCAGTTCTTCATTTAATTTTTTCGCGCGTATTGTACACCAATCCTCGTAAATCTGCATTTAATAAAATAAACAAATTGATTTTTGGAAATTTGTTAATTAAATTTCACAATATAACCTTAAAAATAATTCTACTACATTGAAATTACTCTGTATCAATAATAAAATTGTTTATCTATTTCAATAATATGTATGCAACAATTATGTATTAATAATTTACTACAGAAAATTTCGTCTTAACGAAATCTAGACTTCCACATTTCCAGAGTTAAAATGAAATATTAAAATAAATATATTTAGAAAAAATTTATTGTATTCTCATTGAACTGGTATTAGGTTATTGGTATTAACACAATAAACTAATGTCAAAGAATGTATTCAAGCTAGACTGACCGAATATGATCGGAATGAACCCATTTCCTTGATGTATGAGTAAAATATTCGATTCAATGTTGAAAGATTCAACAAATTCCCTAATCTCTTAATTATGTCACTAACAGTTCAGTTAATATTATATAATAATCATACATACTTTTTTTTGATTTTCAATATCAATTGGTTCATATTTTGCAACAGCCTCATTTGTTAATTTACATATGAATTCCTCAAAATTTTCAGTTTTTAAATTTGTTGATGATTGAAGTATTCGCATAGTTTCCATGATTTTTTTATAATTATCGTCCGCTTCTTTATCTTTATATTCTTCTAATATTTTAGTTATCATTACAATTATATCCTTATAATAATTTTCATTTTTTACGTTGTCCAAAATCTCAATCGCCTTTCCATATTTTTCATATAAACAATATCCAATTAAACGTAACGAATTTTGTAATGTTTCATTTGAATTTTCTGTATCCGCAATCATAATTAATGTTTTACCAGTTAAATGATTTAAATCACTTAAATCAAAATGATCATCGAAATATTCATTACGTAAATATTTGACACGAACTTTAATTTCTTCTTGTTTTTCTTGTTTTATAGGAATAGGGTCAAATTTTTCTCTTAACAATTCTGTTGTTTTTATATATTGATAACATGAATATAAACATAAGTATTTAGTTAAAGGATGTGAAAAATTTTCTTCAAGCATAAATATGGTAGCAAATTTAGCAGCTGATTTAAAATCTTTATTTTTTATTAGTTTATCTAATGCAATATTTACTGTAAACGTATCCAAAAATACACCATAATTAATTCTATCATTTAATATGGAAACTAATTGTTGAATTTGATCATATTCGAAATAATGACGGATTACTGCATGTCCAGTAGATTCTAATGTATTATTTATTTGTTCAGTTACACGAAACCGATTTATTAAATCCGCCAATTCTTCAGAATATCCATCATTATCTAATCTATTTGCGAATACATCAATATCTATAGCACTTACTTTACGTTTATGTTGAAATTTATGATCTAATTCATAATAAATAGAATTAACTTCAACTTTTTGAAGTATCGGTGTTTTTAATCTAGCATTCCATGCTTCGGTACATCTATAAGCATCCGACAAAAAAGTTCGATTCCAAGGAATCCTTTTTATTTTTATCATGTTGGACTTTGTAATATTCTTAAACATATTGTTATACATATTTTTTTTTTCAATTTATGTTAAAATATTATTTCATTTCACGTAATATTAGGATGCCTTTATAATGTTGTAGTTGTAAATTTATTCTTATTATATTTCTTATTTATAATATTTATTGACTGACTTTCTTTTATCCTAACTTCGATGGTCATAATTAGTATAATATAAATGCGTTATTAAATCAATTCGACAGTCAAATCGGACCGATTCAGTCAAATGTCAATGTCTCGTCGCTATCACTTGCACGCACTTCATGCACTTGCATCCCATTTTTGAAAATAAATGTGACGCTACAGCAATTGTTGTACAACTTAACTGATCAATCTGATTGCTGAAAATGATTTAGAATTATATAAATTGATTTTCTCGTGTCCTTTTTCTATATCTATTGTAAATTTTTAAATACTAAGAAATTTATGATATGTATACAAGAAATAGATAAGAAACTAAAATAAAAATAAAAATATATCATCGGTGTACCAATAGAAATAGCAATTAAATGCAAAAAATAGTGTTACTTTCAGTTGACATCGAAGAAAAAACAAATCGTTTTCTTCACAGTTTTATATTATTAGCATTATTACGGAGTTAGATCTAAGTCTAAGTTAGGCATAAAATTATTTAAAATTTTTATTAGACATATAAGGCACGTGAAATGTCAAATTGACATTAGTCACTTCCCTCTTCTGTTCCTTTTTTACACGATATTTGTATTTGTCAATTTGCCATTTGCTTTTCCTTTTCTTTCAATATTAAAATCTGTTTAAGATGGTAAGTTTTTTTTTATGAAACATTTCTTGAATTATCAAGATAATCCGTTAGTAATATTAATTTATTTAATAATTTTTATAAAATAAATATTGTCTATTTTAGGCTGCGCATAAAACTTTTAGAATTAAACGAAAATTGGCCAAAAAATTGAAACAAAACAGATCCATTCCACAGTGGATAAGAATGCGTACAGGCAATACCATCAGGTTAGTTTATTATTGAAATTTTTTTGATTATTCATTCTGAAATATATATATATATTGCGTTCATGTTATTTGAATTAGTTAATTTTACACAATAATTTTAATTATGGAAATTCAACAAAAAATCTAGTTGAGAGAGAAACGTGTTTGTTCAATGGTTATGGCCATTTCTTTTTCCAGACTTTTGTAGATTGTCTGGCTTGCCTGACATGCTGATAACTTTTTTATGTGTTGATTGATTGATTAATCATATATTTTCATATCAAAATGCCGCGATAATATAAAAATAAGTTATATTTATATGTTTTCTTTTGTTTTCAGATATAATGCAAAAAGGCGCCACTGGAGACGTACAAAACTCAAGTTGTAAATAATTCAACGATTTTTGCATTTATTGATAAATACATATTTTATAATTTGTAAAATAATTCATCTTTAAGTGGCTTGAATAAATTAAACTTCTGTTGGACAAATAAGTATTTTTTTTTGTTGTTATTTTATAATAAATTAAATTCTACGAACACTATTGGTGAAACAATAATTGTGCCATACAAGCGACGACCGAACAGACTTGATTCACATATGTCTTTTACATCACAATCTATTATAAAACAATTTATAATTACTTGAATGTTACGACATTGCAAACTAAGTAAGAAACGTGTAGATAATAACAGGCATATTACATCAAGCAAATTTCTAGTATATTTGCACTTATTCTACTAAGAAATTACAGAAATACATTTTAATTAGGCAGTGTTAAAGAACAACCCAAATATGAGTACATAATGAAACATCTACATAGTGTGATGTTGTCCAAGTAAACTAATTACAAATTTGTAATACAAATAATAAGTTTCTTATTTTTAAAGTTTATTATTTTGGCAACGATTGCGTGACGGCCCTATATAAAAATCCTATATCTCAATGGCAGCATGTATATACTAGTTGTCAATATATTACATATTTTTCAACACAAACTGTTTATTTTTATTGCAATTATTATTTTAAACTAAACCAGACTATCAAATATGAATCTACTCAAAAAAAAAATGGAATTGTTCATAGATTAAAGCAGCGGTACAGTAAACATATTTTAATAATTTAAATATTCCGATAATTTTTTTTTTATTAAAAATGTGATTATGAGCAATTTTATTCAATTTTTTTTTGTTTTTTTACTAATATCAATATTAAATATATAATTAAATTCTATTGTCGTTAGTTTCTTATCACATAAAAAAAAGAAAAATCGATAATCTAATTTCTAATATATATAATATAAGAAATTCCAATTTACATCGTTTACATGATACAGTTTATATTTTTGATTTTTTAAATATTCGAAAATAATCTATTTTATAAAATATAAATAATTATAAACTATAATATATTTGTCTAAATCATTATGTCTCTAGCTATATATATTTATTGCGGGCGACTTCATTTTTTTTTAAAAATATACATATTAACATTTTACTATAAGTAATGTTATAATATTATAAATTAGAGATAATTATGAATTCTTGCATATTAAATGCATGTTTGCGTAAATTTAACATACATTTTTGAAATACATCAGCTGGCACACACAACTACAAAAGTCTTGCTACGCAGAAATATAGTTAAAATATTTCTATTTAAAATAGATACATTAACTATAAATATATAAATAATACGTTGATATCTTTTGATTTATGAATTAATTGACATGATCATTGGATATACTTCTATATCTTTCTTGTAATTCTTTACCTTCTTCTTCAACTAATTTCAAATCATTTGTTATGCGATCTAAATTAGATTCACCATTTCGAGCTTTTTCTTGATCAATTTGATCTTCTAAATCTCTTACTTCCCGCATAATTGCACCGGTTTCTTGTACAAGGTTTATTAATTCACTACAATTAGCATGTAAATTAGCTAAATATTTATAGGCTTTTTTGGAATGTTCATCTTTTTTGGCCGTCTAAAAATAAATAAAAAAAAAAAAAGACAAGTTAATATTTTATTCTAATATATTAATAATAAATAATTATAAGATTTTTTACAATTAAATGTAGAAAAATGGAATTGAACAAAAGCTTGTGATAAAAAACATATAACTCCTAAGGTTTTATTTATAGTTTATGGTAGATAGATACATACAGACATACCATTTCATTTACTATTTCACAACCAATTATTTATATTTCAATCGAAATCCAATAAACATTCAGTATATATATTCATGATTTCCTTCTAAATATTTCGAACTAAGAGCTAATATGCTCCGCTGATAATATACACAAAATGTAGATTATCAAAACTTAAATTAGTTAACAATAAGGTGTTATATATAATATGATTATATACTGTTAACCTTCCTATTATCACATTACCAGAAAATTTATCATATAAAAATAATAAATATCTGTGATAAAAAAAACACTCAATAGCGCAGTGATATAGCGCTGATGTTTATTAAATATGAATATGTATTAGATGCCATATGCTCCACTTGGAGTAATATAGGAGTTGAAAAAAAAGAAAAATTTTATACCTTAAATAATAAATCATCTGTAACTGTAAATTGCCGATCTAATTGCCCACTAATATTATTTATTTCTTTTTGAAGTCCTCTAGTATCCATTAAAACTCTATCGATATCACTTTTTTGTTTTCTAATATTACCAATTATCTCTAAAATACGTGATGTATATGCATTTCTTTTTTTTTTTTTGATTATTGTCATGAAAATTAGTAATTTTTAAATTATAATTTAGAATATGGAATCCATAAGTTATTTAATTAAAAAAAAACAAATACCTGTTTTTATTCCTGTTGACATTTGCAAATTCAGTAACTAATTGAACATGAATTGCTATTTTGTTCTTCAAATCATCTTCAATTTCTTCAGACTTTTCTCTCGTTAACTTAATTTGGTCCATAATGTTTTTTGTATGTGACTAGTCATACGATATATAAAAATATAAATATAATATAAAGATATAAAAAAGAAAAAAATATATTATAATATTTTCCTCATCTAACTTAATTAATTTAACAACTCTCGTTCACTCACGATAGAGGAACAAAATATATTCTTTCAGAAAATACAAAAACTGAATTTATTTGAACTATGCCAATTTGTATGGGTAGAAGTAGTTAGTTAGGTATACTTACATATTTATGTGAAGTTAATTTTTGCGATTTTTCTAATTGTTCCCTTAATGGTAAGCGATGTGCATCCCATTGTTCAGCTAATTTTTTTAATCGTTCTTCACTTGATTTTAATACTGTGCCCATTTTTATAATATTAACTTCTGGATTTTCTAGTAAAATATGCGTACGTTCTTTGATTTTTTTCGTTTCTTTTAATTTTGAAATTTTTTGTTCTTCTTGATTTTTGGAATCTTTAATATCACTAATTTTTGTCATTATTGTTTTACAATTGATTACACCCTGTTCGATTGATTGCTTTAATTTTTCAATATCAAAATTTAAAGCATCTAATGGACTAATCTCTGGTACACTAACAATATCATTTTGATTTGGAATTTCAATATTATTTAATGTTAACTCTTGTATTGATTGTATATTTCTAATATGTTCTCTGGACATTTTAATTGAACGATGTGCAGAATTATATTCAGAACCACCAACAATGGGTAGTTCATTTAATTTATTTATTAATTTTGTAAAATTGTGATTTCTTTCATGACAATCGATATCATTTTTATGTATAAGTGATGAACATAAATTATTATTTTTTGTTTGTTGAAATAAATTTGGTGAACGTTTTAACCAATATTCACGCAATTCTATAATAAAAAAAAGAATAGACAATTGACAAAACAAAAATTTTAGTCGATAGAATATTATATGGGATCAACCAAAAAGTTGCGAATAGAATTGATTTTCTTTCTAATTTCATACGCGAATTTCTTTTCTATTTTCTTTTTTTATGAATTATGAATAATAATTTTTCCAATTCCATTACACATCATTTTCATACCTTGACTAATATTTGGACGAGTTATATGTGGTATGTTTAATTTTTGTGGATTAAAGCCATGGTTTGATGCTTGAACAGCAAAAATATTTTCAAATTTACGTATACCAAATTTTTTACAATATTGCGGTGTCCAAGCAGCATTTAATTGTAAACTAATATTATGTGAGATTTGTTGTTCTATTGAAGCTATTTTATCTAAAATTAATCAGTTAGATTATAGATTAATAAACAAAATTATAAAATGTTTAACAATTTACAATTATCAAACAATGCAATATATAATATATTTTGGTAGAACATAACATATACGATGAGCCAAAGTAGCAAATGCATGTGTTTGCTCACCTTATTAAACTGATTAAATATAATTTAACTATATTGTGACTTATGACTCTTATAATTGTTGAAAATAATACACCTACCTGTTGGTTGTATTAACACTAATTTTTCAGATTCTTTTGGTAGTCTTTCAATTAAAAACATATATACACGACGTACTTCTATCACATTTGAATATAAAAACGTTTGATAACCAATGTCACCTTGGAAACCCACTGACTGTAAGACAATTATTAGTTATAATATGTGATTTAGGAATTTGTGTAATATGAGAATATTATTTTATCATACACTCAGATTATTGTATAAAAAATAAAAATTGAAATCATAAGCACAAAATAATAACAATTTAATAAGTAAATAACTTTAAACAAATTCGCAGTTTTTAAAAATTAATTTGTTATCTTTTAATTTATGAAATCCCATACAGTTTTAATAAAATAATATATATAATTGTATGTCGTGGATTTTTGCAAATATATACACATATATAAATAAATGAAAATGATGTAATTCTATTAACAGAGGAAATAGTAATTAATTTGATAAGAATACATAAACAGAAAGACAATGTAACAATAATTTATTATACTTACATTACAAGCATCTGCTAATGTTGTTGTAACACTATATCTTTGAGCCATTCCGGCCGGTAATGTTTCTGGTAATTCTAAGGAAGGTTTTATTAATAAAAGGCATTTTGATATGGTTTTTACGAGTAATTCTGGCGAAAAGCTACATAAATTTGTGATATTTTGATCAATTTTACTATAAATAGAAATATAAAAAAACAGATAAGTAAATATAGTAAATAGCAAATGTTTTATGTCTAAAGATAAATTTAAATATTTACCATCCAATTTGTCGTAAAGAATGTATTATAATATTATCAATTTCTTCCATTTTTATGTTTTAATATTTATTTATTATATAAATATAAAACATTTGCTATTATTGTATAAATCACAAACTAAACAAACGAAAAAAATTATGTACGTATGAAATTAAAATTGTAAAATAGAAAAAATTGACAAATCAAATTATAAGATCGCATATCACACATAAAGTATAATGTCAAAAATGGATTAAGCTACCGCTATACGTTTCAAGTTACTAGTTTTTCAGTAGCTAATAAATAACATCGGGACATACACCGTATAATCTATCAATATTTTTATCAGCATATCGCGTTATCGTCAATGATACTGCATGGTAACGGGACAAAAAGGAATCAAATTTATATTCAATGTACTATTTATATATCTACCATTTATATATTTCATCAGATCATCTGACATGCATAACATTAGATTCTAATTGCAATCGAAACGAAATGGCATTGTAATATAAATTGCGAACGGATTCTGAAGTTTTGATTTGAATGACAATTGAATAACATACTGTTTGAAAGTTTGAAAGATGCAGTGTGCGAGTAGTAAAGTGAGGTGGGGTTAGGTTTGGAACTAGGCAGCAGTAGAGAAGAGTGGCAGTCCTTGTGAGTAGTTCATTGCAGAAAGGTATCAGATCTGTAACATCTCATAAATATTTAAGAGAGGAAGATAATAAGAATTACGAATAACCGTCATAAGCATAACTCTAGCTCCACATAACTTATGGTGTTGGTTTGTTTGGTAAATATATAAATAGTGAAACAGAGTGTTTGAATTTGAATTAAATTAGTTTGATTTTAATTGTTTAATAAATTAAATAAATAATTAAAATAATAACAATTTAATCAAATGGTTAATCTTCTCAAAGGAGTATTAGTTGAATGGTAAAATATAATTTTAATTTTATTAAATTTATTTTCTGCAATATTTTATTTCAAATATTTTATAGTGATCCTGCTATGAAACAATTTCTTCTTCATCTTGATGAAAAATTAGTATTTGGACGTAAATTTGTATTTCAAGATTTAGATGAAACTCATCTCTTTATATCATCCGATATTGTTGATGTATTGCAAGCAAAATTTGATGATATGATGGATCAAATAAGTTTTCCAGTACATGAAAGAGGAAATTAATTTTGTAAAATTTATTCTATTTCTATATATGTTAGTGTGTGTGTGTAAATTTAAAATATTTTAAGTAATATTCTAAAAAAAATTTAAAAAAAAGACCGTAAAAATAATAATAATAAAATTAACTTAAGTGGAGCATAAAAATGACATCTCGTGAATCCGGCCGTATTAAAGATGCAGAAAAAAAGCGTGTGCTTGATGAAGCATCTCGCCGACGTCGTGCTCGCAAGGCCTTGGAAGCTTTAGAACAAGATAATTTTCATGATGATCCACATTCTGATTTGGTAATGTCCAAAAAATTGCCAAAATTTCATGATAATTTAGAAATGCAAAAAAATCGTAAAACAAAACGTAAAACAATTGATTATAAAGCAAAATATAGAAAAAATTTTCTTCAATTATTGGAGGAAGATAAACAATATCAACAAGTAGAACTTCCAAACTACAGTAGCGCACAAGTTGGATCATCGAAATTTCCAGATAGACATTTTTGTGCTGTTTGTGGCTTTCCATCAAATTATACTTGCACATCATGTGGTACACGTTATTGTTCCGTAAAATGTTTGGGTACTCATCAAGACACAAGATGTTTAAAATGGACTGCTTAGTAATTTAATTATATATTTAATATCATATGTATCAATAAAGCAATTTTTAATAATACGTGCATAGTTATATATATATAAAAAAGAATAAGTAATATTTACCAATAACATAATAAAGAAGTTTAAACGTACATTAGGTCAATTTGTGTCACAGTCAAAGTAACAGGTATTCGTTTTTTTTTTTTTTTTAATTTGAATTTTATTGAATATATCTAATCTTAATTTATTAAATTTAAAAAAATATTGAGCGATAGAATTTCAGATTATTGTTGATTATTTGCTTTTTCGTGTGTAATAGAAAATATTAAGATTGCGAATTCATCTTTTAACCGAAATATTTGGCAAATCGTCAGATGAAATATTAGAATTATGGTGGCTTTCATAATTAGTATAACAACCAAATGTCCTTCAAGCAGTAGCGTATGCCATATACAATGCCCTTAATTATTAGCCTCGTCATAAATTACAGCAATTATTTATATATGGAAAATTGGGCATACCCTTGAAAGTATCACTGTTCTCCTAGTGAAAAAATGTTCGTATTATAATAAAGATCACTAGAAAATTTCAGAAAAATCGGATCATTAATCTCGCTAAAATAAGTCGATGTTTTTCGTTGTTCTAGGACAATCCGTAATTTACATCGGAAAATTCCAAAATAGTTATAAGGTTTAGAATGTCGAAAAATCGGTACCTCGCAAGCTCCATAGCTCCACTCCCGGTGGGATCATAGGGTCCGAAAACATTAAAAAAACTGCGCATTGACAATCCTTGAAAAAATAAATTGAATCTGAGTCTAAACTTTTATATTTTAAAAAATCTTATTGCTTCCTAATTTCCAAAATTCCCGCGATTTCTCCAAATGAATAACATTCTTTCTCCCATATATCTATCTATCTACCCTTACTCCATACAGTCCATCCCATAATTTATTTAATCTGATATTTTTCGTCGTTTTATCGTTTTGACAGGAAATATATACAAGTAATTATAATAATTAAAATTAATTTCAACACTTAAATTTATATATATAAAATATGTAAAATATAAAACTCTATAATAAATTTTTAAAATAAAATAATGGTGTAAAATATTTTTATTTAATTCTTTTAAATAAAAGTAAATATCGATATATTTAAATTTAAATGAATAATTTAAAAAGTGGTTTATAAAATTGAATTCATTTTTTTTAGCCACCTAATAGAATATCAAATGTTTTGCGGCGAAATGTGATGGGGAGGTTATGAAGCTATATGCTGCAGACGTTGCAGATTGCAGTGTGTGCAGCTGTCGTTACTGTCAGTAGAATGAAAATCAAAATGGCCTAAATGAATTTTGTTTTGTAAACGTCAGAAAATCAATTGTCTATTTTTATAAATAATATCAAGTTTGAGAAATTAGAAAGGAAATTTTGTAAGTAAATAAATAAATATTAAAATATTTTAATTTTTAATTAATTAGTCATTTAAAAGACGCATTGATATTAGTTATTATATTTAATAGAGGATGTGGCCGGATGTGATATAATAAGTATATTAGACGAAAAGAATGGCTTAAATGAAGATGAATAATGATAGGTGATAGGAATATAGGATAGATGTTCAACTATCACCTATTATACATACATGTTTGGAATTAGATTTACTAAGATGTAAAATAATAGAAATTATTACAAGCAATCTTCATAATGACGTATTTTGTAAAATTTTATATCAACTAAATCTGTTATTACCGAAATGTTTTTACATTATGAACTTTTTAAAATGTATTACAAAATTCAATGTAACATTTTTTTTTTGATTCTTACGTCATATTCAAAAAAGGTATTTATTATTTTGAATTTTGTTTATTTTATTCAAAGCGAATATAAGTTTAAGAATATTATTAAAAATGCAAAAAAAGTAAAATTATGCTAATTAAAGAAACAAACGCTAAATATTTTAAGGTCGACTAAGTCTTATAATCACTACACACTACACACATTTATTTTGCGTAGATATTAATTAATTATCAATTTTTTTAATTTGTATTTTTCGTTTGTCATTTTGTTTTTTTGTTTCTTTTTTTTTTTTCCAAACGAAAGGAAAGAATTATTCTGTAAAGTAAATTTTTAATAGTATTTTGTATTATGAATTTATGTGTATAATTTGGTGGTTCAATTATTCAGTAGTGCTTGGAATGGTTTTAATAATTTTTTTTTTATATAATGTTTTATTTATTTATTTTTTTTTATTGTATTTATTGTTTTCTTTTTCTTTTTTTTTTGTGTGATCCCGACTTCATTGTTTCGTTGAAAAATGTTGCGTATTAAAAGTAAGTGTTGTTTTCGTGTATAAAGCAAAATTTGAAGGGCAATTGCTCAAGAAATTGCGGTGATAATTTTCAAAAAAATCATACAAAAAAAAATAAATTTTTAATTTTATTTTGTTAGATCAAAAATTTTCTTTTATAAATAAATACACACACACACAAATATTTTTGTAATTGTTTTTCCTCCGACGAGCATTTTTCCATTGCATTCGCAATACGCGACGCACCACGCAATGTTGTTGTTGTTTTTTGTTTACATTATTTCGAATGGAAAAGTAAAAGTTAAATAAAAAAAAATGAGTTGTGTTTATTGTTTTTCTTATGTAAATGTAATTAACAATTTTTTTTTTACAAATAAACTACACACACACATAAATATTTTTTTAATTCCACGAGCAATTTCTTCCCATGAATTTCATATAGAAACATAATTTTTTTTTCATACAAATAAAAAACTTTAAATGAAAATTCCGGGAAAACCCGTGAAAATGTCGATGTTCACTAGTGGTAAAATGTGTTTGTAATATTGTAATTAAGATAATTGGAAATTTTCAGATAAATCGGACCATTAATTTGATTTAAAAAAAAAAGGCACCGCAAAAGTTATGTCCGAATTTGACCAATTAATGGTACCTATAAATGTCCAAAACGTTAAAAAAACACTTTTTATGTAAGTTTTGGGACATTTCAATGAATTTCAAGACAAAATCGAAAAATCGTCTCATAACTTTTGTGGTGACGCAAAAACGGATCCAAATCGTGAATTTTTCTGAGATTTTGAGTTTTAGAGCTAGCGCATTTTCCTTTGGGAATCCAATAGAGGAGGACAAGGACCACATCTTTCCCCTGGGACCACTTCTGGGAAAATTAAATTGTCGGAGTTATTAAGGGGTGAAATTTGGGTTTTTTTCGGTAAGCCTTACTTTGAGCAATTATTGTGGGACCATCATAATACTTAGAGACGTGTGTTATAGCTTAAACTACAGGTAATATGGTCTACTATATGGGATAATAGGGATTTTGGAAAATTCCGTTGGGAAACCTGGAAAAATCCCATCGGAAAACATGCGAAAATCGATGTTTTTCGTTGTTCTTGGAAAATCCCCATTTCTCATCGGAAAATTCCAAAATAATTTTTTTCGTAAAGATTAAACCTTCCTTTACCTTTCTGCATCATTAGATTTTGGGATATATGAGTTTTTCCTATAGTTCCATCCAACGGAAGAAAGGTCTACATTTACAATTCCACTCTATGGGCCGCCATAGCCGGAAGACTGTTGTAGATGGAAACAACTTTTCCTCCATAAATTGTAGGCCCAGGTGAGGACTACAACTGGTATTAGTCTTACTAGGAACTATTGGGTATTCCGGGAGTTAGGGGGCCCCAAAAAGTCGGAAAATCGGTACCGTAGAATGGCCATAGGTCCGCTCCCGGAGGAGTCATGGGTCCAGGACTTGCCTATAAACTGCGCATGGACGTGCTCTACACTTTGTGAAAAAAATTAATTGGATCGGACGCTATGAGCTTTTTAGTGCCAAGACTTTTTTTCAATCTGGAAAAAGCAAAAAAGAAATTCCCTTTTTTCTTTTTCCCTTTTTTTTTTTTTTTCTGTTTACCTTTTTTTCTATTTACTTTTTTTTCTATTTAATTTTTTTTCTATTTAATTTTTTTTCTATTTACTTTTTTTCATATTTTTTTTCGGATTTTTTTAAAATTGTAAATTCACCCGGCGGCCGGAGCCACCTATGTGAATTTTTTTTTTTTCATGCGTCCATCATCGCATTTCGAGCCCGTCGATTTCATATCCCATATGAGTATTCTCTACACCTCTACCACATACACTACACTTGTTATTAATGTTTATATGTCGGTTGCGATATATAAGGTACATAAATATTGAATTTATTTATTCGGAATGGGTGTCACATTGAAGTTGACCCTTTTTTTATTTTTTTTTTTTATAGGTGTTCACATGTGGAGTCGTCCTTTTTTTTTTATAATATTTTATATTTACCATTTATTTTCTTTCTTTTTCTTTTCTCAAAGCAGACATAATCAATAATAGACAATATTTTATTATAACTTAATTTTTTTTTTCTCTTATCAGATTTCAATGGAAGTTAAAGGTACGGGATTGATGAAATTGACATGTATAAATTTTTAAAATTAAATTATGCATTTAATAATAGCAATTTTAATAAGTTATAATTTGTATTATTAACTACTAAAAACGTAAAACTAAATTTTGTTTGCTGAATAATTCACATCATGTTACAACAGTAATAAATGTAAAATTAAGTTTATCAGTATATATACATGTATTTTATCAAGTATGGCACAGAACAATTATATGTTATCAATTTTTTTAACATATGTAATAAATATTAAATTTTAACAATTATTGTAATTTATAAAATTAATAAAGTAATGGAAAAAATTAATGTTATTAAATAGAAATAAATATTTTCATTACAAGCAATTCATGTGTCTTTTTTTATATCTATATTAACTTTCGTTAATTGCAGATCAATTGGTGAATTGTTATACTATAATCACATGCAAAGTAATTTACCAACTTGACTGTAATGAATATTTGGTTCATGCCATATGAACTACTTGCAGTATTATGACTTGATAATGATGTAATACTTTCAAAAACTTCAACGATGTTGTTTATCATTTATAACAATTTGTTTTTCTATGATTGCTAACGATGCAAATATGTTGTTTGTTTAATTAATTAGGTGGTATTTTTTCCTAATTGAAAGAAAAATAAAATTATTAAATTTTTGTTTTCAATATTTTAGCAATGTGATGATAATTATTGTATTAACTACTTCTATTATTATTATTATTATTATAAATTCTAAACTATTACAAAGCGGAAATTATTCTGTTTTACAAAAACTAATTAACTAACCTTTACATCATGATAAGAATATACAATAAATAATAATATTCATTATCAATTACAGAGTTTTAATCATACGAACATTTCCACTGCCTTATGCTTAAAATTTTGAGACATTTTTTTAGATTATCCTGGAACGTATACGGAATTATTTAAATATATAGAGGATTTGATGCTGTTTTCTATATGGTGACATTTATATAAAATTCTACGTAATTATTTCAAGGTGGAATTATTGAAATAACAATTTTATAAAAAGTACCAGTTTATAAAAAAAAAAAATTTTGGAAAATGAGCAATAATAATATAAAATTTTTTTTTCTTAAATCCTAAAATGAAACATTAAATTATAAATAATAAACAAGTTACAATGCTTACTTTCTACCAATTTCTTTATTTATTAGTAGAAATTATTCCAATGGCATTGATTAAAATTTTTTTTGCCAGACAACAATTTACCACCATCTTTTTCATGATATTAACATAATTCAACATATGTATTTATTTTACCAAACGTATTTTATCAATCTCCGACTGCCTCATCTTGCTTAACTTTTTTGCTAACTTGTACTTCCTATAATAATCAGGAAAATTAGTAATTTTTAAATGAATAAAAAAAAAATAAATAAAATATATCGATTTCCGTACATTATGCAGACGAATTTTTTGAGGTTTGTTAGATGGATTTCTTTGATAGTTTTGGTATGATATTCCTAAATAATATATATAGATATATTTAATACTATTAAATAATAATTACATAGATATGTAAATTTAATACGCTGAGTGCAACTTTTTTTATTAAAATTAAATAAAGAAAAAACTTAATTTAGAAACATAACCTAATTTCCCAAATTCAACTCTATTTTTTGAAGATAATTCAATAAAAAATTTATAATAAAATTAAAACCAATAAAATGAATAATTATTTACTTTTCTTACCCTAAATACCACTTGGAATGCAGAGATCAATAGTTTTTTTTACTAATTTTTGCTTTTAATAAAACCCAATAAACGCTGACAATGAAACACATTTGCATTCCACTATGACTCTGATCCACACAGCGCACGACACGGAATTTATCTTGACAATTTCGCACTTTTTACGCATTTTTTTTATAGCGCGCCAGTTGTCAATATTTTCTGTTTTGAAATTTTGCATTTTTCGATTCTTGGTTAAATTTTGCAAGGTTTTGTTGATTTTATTTTTATAATTTTTGTAATTTATTTTTATTTTTCGATATTTTTTAATTAAAACGAAAAATTTTATATCATAACTATTATTAAATTTATAATGTAGATATATATATTACCAAAAAAAATGTTAAATGCTTCAAATAGAAAAAGACTTCGTTCAATTTCAACTGCAAATGATATTATTAAACAATCAAAATGTTTTATCAACCAACAATTATATGATACTAATCATGAAGATAGAATGAATAATATCTATAGTAAATTTGCATTATATTCATCAACTATTTAAATTTATTTAATAATTATTATTCGTTTTCAGAAAAAACTTTGCAGTTATTATATGATGGTTCACGAAATTCTCAGAACAACAATGCAATTGTTACGCAAAATTTAACTAATAAAAATTGTAAAGAATTGCCGTCCAATAATTCGTCAACAATCTGCAAAAATTGTAATTTAAATATTAGTAACGATTTTAATTTTATTTGTAATCATTGTAATGATCCCATCTGTTCTAACTGTGTTAATTTATTGTAATTTTATTTTATTTTACTTATAAGTATGTGTTTTTAAGAAAAAGATTTGCATATTCTTTATGTAGAATTTTACCAAACAAATTGCAAAACCAAAATTTTTTTAAGAACACAGATACTTATGAAATGATGTATAGATTTTATTTAAATAAATATTCATATCATATATACATTTTCAGTAATTGCGGTACTGCCGATGATCCCTGTTGTGATGATTGTAAAAATTTTTATTAGTATTATAATTTATAGTAAAGTTTATTGGTTTCAACCAAAAATGTAGATAATATTAAGATATATAATTTAAAATAAATGTCAAATATGTAAATAGTTTTATTTGAATTTGAACTATTGTATAGCTAATTTTATTATTGGTTTGCTAATATACTAGTTACGTAAAACCTTTTTAGATGATTTATTTGATTTCTGATAAAACGTACGTGTATAATAATAGAATAATTTTTATATTGATGGATATTCTTCAGAAAAACTTAAATTCAATATAATTACATTCTCTCTAAATAATTGACACGAATTAATAAGATCGTACTCATCTGCAAAATGGTTTACCCAAATAATTATTTTACCAGTAAAAGCATTGCAGAGTAATATTCATTTAAATTTCGTAGTTCTTC
This sequence comes from Bibio marci, assembly GCA_910594885.2. Classification (NCBI taxonomy): domain Eukaryota; kingdom Metazoa; phylum Arthropoda; class Insecta; order Diptera; family Bibionidae; genus Bibio; species Bibio marci. The sequence continues at coordinate 19,795,282 of OU343118.1, read as the reverse complement.
CATATTGTATTCCAAAATCTTCAATTATGTTACATAAAATTAAATTACAATATGCGATAACATTATATTGATGAACTATATATTTCAAATATACATAAAACAGTGTAATTTATATAATATAATTATGTAAAGAAAAAAATGATATAATATAAAGATTTGAAAAGTTATAAAAATTAGTACATCTAACCACCAAATGAATGCTTGCAAAAGGAATGAAGAAAAATATGTTAAAGTAATTTAACAATAATTAATTAGAAGTATTTATAATTTCACGTAACATAGTTTCCAATTTTCGAGAATCAGCCGCAAATTTTCGTATTCCATCAGAAAGCTTATCAGTAGCCATAGCATCCTCATTTAACATCCAACGAAATGTTTTTTCATCTAATGAGATTTTTTCAATATCAACATTTTTTGCATTCTTCTCTTCCAATTTTTTTTCAATATCATCTTTCATTTTATCCAAATCACTAAGCAGTTTTGGACTTATAGTTAATAAATCACAACCAGCTAATGCTATAATTTCACCTGCAATAAATATTCATATTAATTACATGTATATATAAAATACAATATAATTTTCCATGGCGAAAGTCAATTTTATACACACATAACACTACATAACTGCTTAGATTATATAATTTGGGGCTAAACAATTATGATCGACTACATTTAGTAAGTAATTTACATTAAATTCTGTAATATTAAAATATTGAAATCATCAGTTTTATAGTAAAAATGATTCGGTATCATGAAATGAATTACATAATTATATTCATAGTTGTTTTTAATAAACATATACAGGTAACCACATCTCACATCTCATGATTTCCAATTTATCATTTGACACATATAGTATATATACTAGATAATAATAACCAACTGTATTCAAATTTTTGATAAATTACTTACCAGTATTTCGGAATGAAGCACCCATTACAACTGTTTTATAACCATATTTTTTATAATAATTATAAATTTTTGTAACTGATATAACACCGGGATCTTCTTCAGCTGGATATGATTTATTATTTGTATTCGCAACATACCAATCTAAAATTCGTCCAACAAATGGTGATATTAATGTAACACCAGCTTCTGCACAAGCAACAGCTTGACAAAATGAAAATAGAAGTGTTAAATTACAATGCACACCATGTTTTTCTTCCAATATTCTATCAAGTAAATAGACAATGTAAAAACGCTAAATTATTATTCAAATTCAATCATTTGATTTTTCAATTATTTACTTTGCCGCTTGAATTCCTTCCCACGTAGAAGCTAATTTAATTAATATTCTATCTTTAGCAATACCATTCTCCGCATATAAATTAATAAGTTTTAATGCTTTTGCTACACTTGCTTCTTGATTGAATGATAATCTAAAATTAAAATTAATGTTTAAGTTTCTTTTTTATAATAAAATACAATATAAATAATTCAAATGTGATACCTGGCATCAATTTCTGTTGAAACTCTACCGGGAATAATTTTTAGTATTTCACAACCAAATAAAACAAATAACATATCGATAGCTTCTGTAACTTTTTCATCATTTGTACTGAAAATTTTATTATCGTCATATTAATATTAGTATATTAATTTGTATAACAATAATTACCTTCCATTCTCCTTTCCAAATTTTACAGCTTTATCAATTAAATGTTGATATTGTTCCATACCAGCAGCAGATAAAATAAGTGATGGATTGGTTGTTGCATCAGTTGGTTGATATGCCTTCATTGCTATAATTCAATAATTATAATTAACTTTTTTATAATTTTATGTTATATTAAAATAAAAAGCATTACGAAATTAAATCTTTGGAATACATAGTCAAATTCTTTTGTGCAATTTGAAAGTTAAAATGTTTTTTTGCTATTATTTTAGCTATACGAATCAAATATGATTTTGACAGAACTCATCTTCAAACCTAATGGCAGCAATTGAGTTCGGTCAGCGTCATACATATGGGATTTAATTAAAAATGACAACGAAAACAATAATTCATTCCTTAAATAGAATTTCAATATAAATTCAAATTTATTTTTACTATTCTATATACATTTTTATTGTTTTATAATGAATAAAATTAAAACAAAAATAGTATACTAATAAAATAGTTTTAATTGAAAAAAGAAAATGCAAAGTCCTTCAACTCAAAATAATATTATTTGAATTACTTTGTCGAAGTGATTTTTTCATGTTTTAACAATACATCAAATCATATTATTTGACATGTTAAAATATTGCATTTGAAATTATATTTCATTTCTCTAATAGCAGAATTTTAATAAAATCATTATACAAATTTACCTTCAAATGGTTAATATTATTAATAAATAAAAGGAACCAAAGTTAAACATTCAATGTTACTAGAAATAATCTTGATTAATTTGAAAATGAAATTTGCGATCAAATCATTTTTGTCGTTACACATTGACGATGTTTTATTACACAATTTTTGTGAGTGTAATCGAAATTTAGTTAGAATACGATTGCAATGAATTAGAAAACAGTATACATATATTAAAAGATATAAACTAACGTCTTCTATAAGAATATAAAATGTTAACATTACTGAATGAATTTTGCGTTCCAATAAAGATTACATATTTCGTACTAATCATAGCTATAAATTAAAAATCATTAAAATAATTCATTTAGATTCGATGTTATCTATATATATTATAATAAAACGCATTTTTTCAAATTTGAAAGAAATGTCGCGACCATTTAATAATTGATATTTTATAATTACCATAAATTCTTTGAATTGTAGTGTATCAGCAATTTAATGAAATATATATAATGTCATTACGTTTTTACATTGCATTCATACTGTGATATTTCTAATCTATTGGTATTGTTAAACAACAACAAAATTAAATTATATTTTATATTGTTCAATTTTTATTTTAGGGAGGTTAGGAGCAGCGACTATTATTTTATAATGGAAATCATTTAACCAAATAACTTCAAAAAATGTATAATTGATATCTTTTAAACTTTAAAGGTTAATATGTATTGATATGATTGTGTGCTGCAAAATTATATCATATTATATAATATGGAATGGAAGAAATATATTGTTATAACTAAAATTACTAAAATATCAATATAGAAATTTCTTGTAATTAAATGATATGGAAAATATACTTATATTATTATTATAATGTTGAGTTATAACAATTATTCATTTTTAGTAATTAACACAAATAAAAAGTTAAAACCTTCATTAGAAAGGTCACCTTCAAATACTTTTATGGTGCTGTTTTTACTATTTGTAAAATGTAAAGAGAATTGTTGTACTTTTCGAATATGAATAATTTTAGTGTAGTTTTAATTAAAGAATTATTATAACTAAGTATTTATTTTAATTTACCTTCAAAATCACCGGTATCGGCAACAATTGTAGTCATGGTTTTTAATTGATCTAAAGCTGTAATCATTTTGATTTTTTTGTTGCTCATTTTATCAAGAAACTAATTTTTTTATTTTATTTTTCAACAAAACTATTATTTTTTTGCAATCTTGGAATTTTCCTATTTTCCTTGCAGAGCAGAATCAAACAGACAGACGCTTAAATTGAACTGTCTGTATTAATGGATGATTGGATGAATATGAATGTGTGGATTTTTTGTTGATGCTAAATTGATAATTGATATTGTTTCTTTTTTGCAAATTATATTTTAAATAAACATTCTGAAAAACCGAAATTACTGATTACTCACTTGCACTCGTATGTGAAAAGCAGAATACACAATTAAAAATATATTTAAAAGCAGACTGTCAGAGCGGTCAGAGCAGAGAAGTGATATAGTTTTAGTTTTACAATTGAGTGTGAATTTAAATGATTGATAATTGTGAATATTTTATATATTACACATGACATTTGTAAATTCATTAAAAAATTCACTTGCAATATTGCACGAGCAGTCTATGAAAATGGAAATTCATTATGAAATGAGTTTTATAATTCATTCACATTCCCAAAAATACACACAAACGTCAAATAAAATTTATAATTTTGAACGCATCGCACGCATTTTTTTTGGACATTTGTATTATGAACGTTGAACTTGATTTGATAGATTATCATTATAGAGATCGAGTGAATTTTTTTGTAAAAAGAAGTAACTATTTTATATGTAAATGTTTATATTTAAGTTTTTTGTTATATATTATTTTTAATTATATAGTTTTTTTATTAATATTACTTTTTACAATTAAGTGTAAAAAATCAAAACATAAAAGGTCAATTATAATTGTAAATATTATAAATATAAACCAATAAAAAAATTTCTAAAGTGTATGTATTGTATCATCGTCGTGTTTTTACTGCATTTTTACCTATGGTTATGACTCATTTTAATAATTAGTAAAAAAAAGATTTCTACATAATTTTAAAATACATAAATTACGAATGTGTATGTTTTTTTTCAAAAACAAATATTTATTTTAAGCTGTATATAATAATTAAAATTATTATTTTTCTTTTATTTATTCAAGACCTATATTTAACAACATATATATTTTAAATTTAAAACATTCAATTTATTCAATATTAATACATACGCATAAGTGTGTGTTAAAAAGAAAAAAATTTTTCGAAATGATAAGAAAAATACCATTTAATTTTTTGCTTTCTGATAAAAGTTAAATATGTAATATGTATGTTTTTTTAATGTGTTAATAGTGATTTAGTACAAGTACAAATAATCACATCCTTCTCAATTTATTTAGTGTAAAATTTCTTTATATAACATTTTATATATACTTATATTCATTTACATACACAAAACAGTTATATTTTTTTATTTAATTATTTTTATAGTCCTAACAACGAAAATATAGTGCGCATTTTTTTTTTTTTTTTAGTTATAAATTATATTTGTTAAGTTTGTGTTATTGACAGACAATAAAAATAATAACATTTACAAAATGTTTAAACTAAATGATAAAAAGTTAATTATGCCAACGGCAGCTTCATCATCAACAACAGCTGTTGCAAGAACACCGAAATCAACAGCGATTACTGACGATTTTGAAATATCAAATACAGTTCTAGGTCTTGGAATAAATGGCAAAGTTGTACAGTGTTCAAATCGTTCAACAGGACGAAAATATGCATTAAAGGTATTAAATACGTATTAGATTTTAGAATTGAAATATTAAACGGTGTAAGTGAATATTATGAATATTAACATCAATAAACACAATGTAATAAATGGAAATTTAAAAACTTAATATTATAATTAAATAGTATCTATGTATTTCTCAAATTATATAATATATCTTTTTGTTCTTTATTTATGTGATATGTGATTCAATTTAACTAAAAACTAAACATAACAAAACCATTACACCACATTACATAAATAAAAATACTAAATAATAAAATAATAAACAAGTTTAAAATGTTATTGGCAATTATATATGCTACTATAAACTGTGGTTTATAGCAATTGAAAATCCTTTCTATATATATATATATATATATATATATAAGAAGAACCATTACAAAATAATGGATTTAATAAATTGTAGTCTCACATCTATATGAGTAAGTAATAGAAAAAAATGGTTTAATTTCTTATTCGTAATGGGTTATTATTATTAATTAATTTTTATTTAGTAGAAAAAAAATATCTGCACCAAATGAATGTGCAAGACCTTTGTTAAACTTTAAAATAATTTTGTTTCCAACAGTATAGAATTTGTGATAGCTTACATAGTTCTAATTTATGTGATTTAAAAAAAAATGAAAATAAGATTATCATAATTTTTCATTGAATATTGAATAAGCGGTGATGCACATTACTGAATACTCATCTTTCACTTATTTCAAAGTGGTTTTAATCAACTAAATGTATGGAATCAGCATATTATTCCAGTTAACTGAAAATTTCATTGCTTAAGTATCATATGATACAATTACTGTAATCTTTCTATATGATTCAACAGACCCGACAAATTTAAATAATTAATTAGTCACACTACGGTTGAAATAATTGGATTACGCTACATTTGATCATTGAAAGACCTATACTATAGAAAAAAGATATTTGACTTTAGATAAGGAAACAATACACCGAAAATTTAAGTTATGTTATGGCACATTGCTAAGAGATAAAATCAAAGCACCACGTGTAATATATTAATGAAACTTTGTGTAATTGTAATTTAAATATGTAATTAGGTTTTGGTAGACAATTATTATAACCCCTAAATAAAATATGTACATGCACAATCAAATTCTATTCCATATTCTAATATTACCATGATTTATAAATGTCGATTATTGAATCTAATCTATTTATTGTTTCCTTTTTTCAAGGTTCTTCATGATAATCCGAAGGCAAGACGAGAAGTCGATTTACATTGGAGAGCAAGTGGGTGTCGACATATTGTTAACATTGTTCAAGTATATGAAAATACATATAGTGGCAATAAATGTTTATTGGTTGTTATGGAATGGTAATTATTATATAAATCAAAATAATAAAAACTTAATTTTAATCTTGAAAAATTATTATTATTTTAGTATGGAAGGTGGAGAACTATTTCAAAGAATTCAAGACAGACAAGATGGAGCATTCACAGAAAGAGGTAAAAACAATATTGATTTATTTAATGTTAACAAAATTATAGTGTATGTATATTAGTTGGAAACACACGAAATAATTATGATGATGATATTTCGTTCAAAATAGTATAATGTGTATATATCTCATTCACTTTTCATTTCTTTTGGGTTATTTTGGTTTCACATCGTTAACCTAATTATGCCGGTTTATAGTATATATCTAATATTAAGTGTTACTCTAGTTACCCTAGCATTAAATTTTGTCATAAATAATCTAGTAAAGCTCTAGAAGACAATCTCTTATTTTTCATTCATTATAGTGAACTTGAACTTGAAATTCAGAGAAGTATTTGTTTTTGAACCGTACCATAATTTGAAATTGATTTGTATTTGATACAATAGTCGTAGATTTATTGCGTATATCTTGCAGAAAACAAAAATCATCGATAATTACTACGAAGTTGACTACTGTTATATTTCTATTTATTTCTTAAAACAATATATTATTAAACAAATAAATAAAAATTATTTTATAGAAGCCGCACAAATAATGCATGAAATATGTGTTGCTGTAAAATATTTACATGATTTAAATATTGCTCATCGTGATTTAAAACCTGAAAATTTATTATACACATCACCTGATCCAAACGCATTGCTCAAATTGACTGATTTTGGTTTTGCAAAAGAAACATTTGTTAAGGATACACTCCAAACACCATGTTATACACCATATTATGTTGGTATGTTAATGATTTAATAACATTTATATGTATTTTAAAATATACTATATATTTATTATTTATTATTTCTTTGGTCAATAGCGCCGGAAGTATTAGGACCAGAAAAATATGATAAAAGTTGCGACATCTGGTCTTTAGGCGTTATAATGTATATATTGTAAGTAACGCATTTTTATTACAATGTATTTTATTTAATGGATGGATTTATCTATTTTTAACAATAACTACTAATTTTAAAAGTTATCATTTGTGAAAAAAATACCATATTCTCCTTTTGAAAATTTGATTCCATATTGGAAAGAGAAATAAGGCGTGATTATTACGATTGAACGAATTTTGTAATTTGTTTTGAACTGTTTTGTTAATGAACAATTTATTGCACCATTATTTCAAATGATTATTAGTTTATAGCCACGTGCCACATTTTATTATGTATTTTATATACTATATAAATAACCTTCGATATATAGATTTACATAATCATTATAAATCAACATAAATATATATATAGTTTTATTACTTACTGTTAATTGTATTATTATAATTACTATTTATTGCTTTTATTTTTAATATTTTGCATGGTGATATGAAAATATTTTATCAGTTCTGATTTATAATTTTATTTATCTTTTTACTCACTAATAATATATTTTATTTAGTTATTATTATATATAATATTGTATTAAATTCATAATATATATTATTTTTGCGTAGAAACACATTTTTAAATATATCAACAAAGTGCGTTTTCTTTGTGTCTCTATATTACTAGTAATGTGTTACATCCATTCAAATACTATTTATAATTTGAAATAAATCAATATCTGAAATTCTATAAAATTGAAATGTATAATATGCATCTAGGTTAAGTAACGATCGTTCACTTTGTATGATAAAAAATACCTATCTACGCCATATATAAAGTTTAAAATTAGTCTTACACTTCTTATATAGGGCTTAAAATGTTACTTGGGTAGTTTTTCTACACTAAACAGTTAAACGTTAATTATATAGAATGAATCTAAATTTTGCCATATTTTTACAAAGTATTTATAGATAATAACAATTTATTTTTGTTCTAGATTATGTGGCTTTCCACCATTTTATAGTAATCATGGTTTAGCAATATCACCTGGGATGAAAAAGCGTATACGAACTGGCCAATATGATTTTCCAAATCCTGAATGGCAAAATGTTAGTCAATCGGCTAAAGAACTTATCAAAGGAATGTTAAGTGTTGATCCAGCTCATCGTTTAACAATTGATCAAGTTATGAAAAATTCTTGGATTGCTGTAAGTTTATATAGAAAATATATTTTCATTAATTAAATAATACCTTATGATTGATTTTTCATTAAATTTATAGCAATATATGGCTGTACCTCAGACTCCATTACATACTGGACGTGTATTACGTGAAGGCGAAGAAACTTGGCCAGAGGTACAAGAAGAAATGATGAGATCTTTAGCTACAATGCGAGTCGATTATGATCAAGTAAGAAGTTTTTGTTATTCTTCTTGTTTTTCAAATTGTTGATATATTCTATTCTATTTTATATTTAATAAGTATTTTTCTTTCAGATGCACATTAAAACTCTTGATAATTCAAATAATGCATTATTAAATAAACGTAGAAGACGTGTTGATGATAAACCGTGTGGAAAACATATTTAATTTTGTGAATGATTTGTTTATGTTTAACGGCCTAAATTAATTAACAAAAATAAAAAAAAATATAGGTATTAATTACAATTGTTGTTCTTGTTGTTGTTGTTGTTGTTGTTATTATTATTAATTATATTGTTATAATGTGTACGACGAAATATGTTTTTGTTGCGTTGACGGGAGGATACCAATTTTAAAAATAACTTAACAAAATTGTTTCAACACAATAAAACAAAAAGATAAAAAAAAAATCAAATCAAAAACAAATTAATTCAATATCATTGCCAAATTAAAAAAAGATAAACTCCAAATTATTATTAATAATGATTATATGTGCTTAAGTAAATATAACAATTTAAAAAATAGATTACAGTTCTGTAAAAGTACTTAAGAATGTGCATAATTAATTATTTCTTCAAGAACAAAATAAATAAATATAAATAATTAAATTAGATTATAAAAAATGAATTTTTATTTTTATTTTTGCTGGATCAACATTATTTGTGAAGTGAGTGTTACACCAACACACGAATTTGGTATTTGTGAATATAGTTACGTTGATACAGAAACTGACCGAAACATGATATCTTATAGAAAATGTAAATTTATGAAGTATGGCGGAATCAAGGTTACTGAAGACTAATGAATTGCCTGATTAAATAAAACCATAAATTTAAAATAAATATTTTTACCATTAAGTAGTACAAAAGGAACATAAAACCGCAAAAGGATGCAGTAGTTGAAGAAAACCTATTAGAATATTAGCAATGTTTTGGGATCTATGCTAATCACTTAATTTGTAGAAAGAAAAAAGCAAAATCAAATATCAGAAATAAACATTGAATGATAAATTTGTAATTTATTTTTAGTGTCAATTTTGAAAATAACAATGACTAAAAATGTCTTAATTGTAATTCTAATTTATACGTATAAATAAATATTACTATATCTTTTACTGCATTATAAGCGTTTAACTTAGTATTTATGATTTGTGCAGTATCGAACGGGTTTTATATGTACCGATAAATATATGCAAACAAAATTATTGATTTTTCAATCATTGTAAAATGTTTTGTGTTACATTTTCTAATGTATTAAATGCAAAATCTATATCATTATCGTTAAGTAAGCGATTCACTGTAATACGAATGCTAGGACGTGGGCAATTTTTTTCTCTTGCTTCTAAATATTCTGCATTTATAATAGCTAATTTTTGTTCGATACACTAGAAAAATAAAATAAAAATTATTACCTTATGGTGTTTTTTTACGGTTATTGAAAAATTTACCATATCTACGATTTTATATATTAATTGTTGTTCAGTATTATAATCCTCTGTAGAATTTTTCAAATATAAATGTTTAACTGGTGACAAAATATGTCCACGTAATATCATATGAGTTAATTCACTAAATTTTCTAAAATTAATAAATTTTTTTATACATTATTTTTAATTAATATTTAAATCATATTAATTAAAAATTACTTGTGAAGTTTAACAGTATTTTTATTTAATTCTTTAAATATTTGTGGTTCCTGTTCGAATTTATCCAATGCACTAATGGCTGCTTGTGTTAATAATGGCGGTGCTGATGCAGAAAAACAATACCCTATAAACAATGTAGAAGTATTAGTTCAGAAGAGACAATGAGATATATACACTCATAATCGACCAAATATCAATGAAATATGTAAGATATTTTTAATAATTTTTACCTAATCCAGAAAGTCTTTGATGATCCACAATAAAAGTAGTGCCTACACAAAATCCACCAATAGAACCAACTGCCCATTCTAATGTACCACAAATCAAGTCAACTTCATGTCTCTGTAATAAAAAATACGATATGAAACATAATTAAAGAAACAAATATAAATATGTAATGTAAAAATATACTTCAATTTGAAAATATTCTGTAATTCCACGTCCATTTTCACCAATTGTTCCAAATGAAATACCTTCATCTAATAAATATCTTAATTTATATTTTCGACGTAATTCCACTAATTGTGGAAGTGGGCACATTTCACCTGTGTTCATATAAATACCTTCAGTTATTAAAAATCGACGAATTTTACTTGCTTTTTTAGGATTCTATATAGAAAATAAAACCAGATTATTTCAATTTTATCAAATGTTTTTAGCTATTAAATTTTTCACTCTTTCGTCAGATATACGTTGTAATTCTAAACAACGTTCCAAATCCTTAACATCATTATGTTTAAAATAGGTAATTGTACTTCGTGAAGCATCTAAACCTTTTTGTATAGCAAAATTTACACATTCATCACTAGAAATTTCAATTATTTTATAAGTAATATATAATATTAATAAATATCAATTGAAAAAAAGTGAATTTGATTACACAAAAATTAAATCTCCTCGTTTACAATAAGCTGGAATAGCACTAGCAATTGTAGAAAATCCATACGAATAAACAACAGCTTCTTCCATTTCCATAAATTTTGCAATACGTTCCTCCAATTCCAAATGAACATCTACAATATAAAAATAGTCAAAAGATGGAAACGCCTATTCTTGCAACAGAAATTATTCATAATTTTTTTTAAAGTTCTATAATAATAAAAAAACTTACCAACAGTTCCATAGAATCCACGTGGACCACATGAACCAACGCCGTATTTTCTTAAACTTTTAATAGCATCCTCTTGAATCTTTTTATCTTCAAGTAAACCTAAGTAATTATGTGTGCCTAAGTTAAGACAATTATGTCCATCAACAGTAATTCGTTTGCCAACCGGACCATCAACCATTTTAGGATGCAGAGCACGATGATCCGAAGGAACTTCAGCCACGAGTGGTTCAGGCATCCAATTTTCTAGAATAGTTTCTTTTTCCTATAATATTAAATGAATCATATATAATGTGTCCCACCTAGTAGTTTAATTTTTGTAATAAAATTTACTTCTGATGATAGATTTTTGGTATTTGATTTAGTTTTATAAAGTATCATCCATATTACTATAAATACTAGAAAAATTTCCAAATAAATTGCATATGATGGCCCCTATAAAATTATGTATATTAATTTCAATATCAATAAAATGAAATCTAAATTATTTATTTTGTAATACCTTTAAGACTATATCATATATTTCAGTAAATATGTGTGGTGTTGAAATCATTTTTTTTATATTCAATTGAATAAATTTTGATAATAAATTAAATGAGTCACTTTTTAAATGATCTGTAATAATTTTGATTAGTTATGATAATGATGATAAGAAATTGATGAATACACCCCAATTCTTTCAATGACGATTTAATATAATTATTTTTTAATGTATACAACACATTATATCACTTAAAGTATTTTTAATTCTATTTTAATGTTTAATACTTAAAATATAATAATCACTTATTTTACTATTTATATTTATTTGATTATTGATATAATTTTGTAAATAAACGTTATTAAATACATTCGCACATTTTTCTTTCCATTTTTCAATCATTTAATGATTAAAAATCGATGAAAAAAACCTGACATGGAAACTGTTCTCAATCATCTCAAGTGTAAAAGTAACACTCTAGTGCCATCGGTGCCACCAGTGTAGTGTTCGTCCAATAGTAATGTATAAGAAGCGCGTTCAACGAATTTTGTTTTTGTTATTTGATGCAGTTGTTAATTAAAAGCAAAAAAAAAAAAATGATAAAAGCAACACTTTTGTGTAACTCACTGAATGACAACATGGCAATATTTTATAATTAGCTAATCTCACGTGGAATCAAAACCAATTCCAACCAAGAATTATATAAGCTATTTAAAATAATTACTGTTACATTTGGTTGGGAACTGTACGTGCTCTTATTCTATTATACCCAAGGATTGAAATTCGTAGCAAGGTAAATGATTTAAAAAATCTGAACTTGTTCAAAGTATTTTTGATGTAGTCGGTGTGATCTGGCTGTTTATTCGTTCACATCGTTCTAATCAATTTGCTATTTTTTTCAATGTTTTATTTTGTAAAAGTCATTAGATAAAAAGAGATACTCATATATATAATCACCAACCTATTACAATTTTCTCTATAAACATATTCAATTTTACAGAAATGGCTTTTGTTGTGTATTGTGTGATCAGATCATATGTCTGAGTCTGTCATTATGTTTACATTTCGTTATGTTCTTTCGTTTGCTTAATTAATTTTTCCTGGATACTATATATTTTTGCAATAAATGTGTAAAAAAAAAAAGTGAATTAGATTTTTAATATCGAATTTATAATTATAATGTGATAAAAACATAAGAATAGTATTGTATTTTTAAAATTTATATACGTAAAATTAAAATGTAAGTTTTGTATGTTTAAAAATAATGATTAAAAACTATTGTATACGGACACCAATTTTTTTTTCTGTTTCTGTCCATCTGCTAAAGTTTTTGTTGTTGCTTCAATTTCTGATCTATTTTGTATTTGTATGTTGTAAAATGCAAATGAATGAATGTGATGCGAATGCGAATCTTCTAAATTGTTTAAATTTATTTTTATATGCAAAAATTATTACACTAATTACAATTAAGTTAAAATAATTTCATTATTTAATTTTTCCTTCGCATATATAAATTTTGTGTTTTTATAAATTATACGCAAATTAAAATAAAAAAGAGAAAGTAAAGTCGGTAGTATTTTTTTGTTAAATATATTATTTTTATATTTAATTTCTGTATAGTTAAAAATTAAAATTATTTGGAATTATTTAAGGTATATATCATTTTACATATTTAATGTTTAATAAAATTAAAAATTACGCGATGTACCTACAATAAAATGTTTTTATCTAAAGACCTTCGTAATGCCAATAAGCTAGTAGCATTAGCTCTATACGGAATAGTTCGCTTCTGCATTGTTATGAAAAAGTTGAACATTCTGATAGATAAATAATTTTTTTTAATCCTAATACAAAAAATTCCATATATATTTTTATAGAAAAATAAAAAGCCAGACGATTACGAAAAATATTTTTCAAAATAGTTTTAAATTTTAACAAACTTTTAATTGGCTTGTACAAGTTATGCATTTATGAATATTTATTGTTCTCTATATGGCTTTAGTGAATGGTTCCGAAGTGAGTTTATAATTTACACATTGATTTTGCTACCATTTTTCTATATTAAATTTTTGAAAGTGATATTTTATCACTAGATTTTAAACTATTTATAACTTCTGTAGAAAGAAATGGAAACATTCATCAATTATTTAATTGATTTGTATATTAGTTTTACTGACGGCATGTTACTTCGGCTGTAGTTTATTTTCATTGTTTTCCTCATATGCAAAATATATAAAAATTGTTTAAACTACATTTCAGAAAACAAAGAAACAACTGGTTGTTATTTCCAAAATTAATTTTATAGCGTTTAGACGATAAATTGAAAATTTTATTACTATTTTTATGTATGTCGTATTAATATTTATATATTAACAATTATATAAATTTCACAACCGCAAGCAGAAATAAATAATTGAAATTCAAACAAATGTATTATATAAACAAATTTCTATTTAAGAATTAGAGGAAATTATCGTTTAATAAATGTAATATTAAAAAAGAAAGCAATTGGAATGAAAATAAATAATATATCACGTGAAACATTACATCAGTGGCACAGTGGGTAGCGAGCGTTCAAGCTTTTCGATCGTTAAGTAATGGTTTCAATTCCAGAAATCTACAGGTGTAATTTATCGATATTTATTTTAATGCTGACATTTTTAACTGGGTTAAAAAACGGATAACATTACAAATGTGGAGTAGAACAGTATTCATAAATTAACAATATCTGCGGACACCAGTATAAGTCAATCACTCATATAAAAATAATTGAATTAAGGAAATATATTCGATAAGCGCAGACTAATTGATGAATTGTTATATATTCGTGATTATAATGAATGTTTTATAGATGCCATAAACTCCACTTGTTACATCACATTACTTAATATTCATATGATAATAAAATCACGTGACCATATAAATTCAGGTTATATTGAATTGGTTAATTATTGCTAGGATTATTAAGCAGATGCTTATTTGTTTACGGAAATAAAACAAAATATTTTCATGATGGAACAAAATAATTGTATGCAGTAATGCATTTGACGTTTGCTACCTTTTGTTCAACATGATCATTATATTGAAATTCTTTTGATTCAAGATGTTTAGCAAAGAACGAAATAATTGGTAATTTGCTGGTCAGATAAATGTGGTGCGACTGCATGACAACTAATACGCCAAACAAGTGCCACTAAGTTTTGCCGAGTGACCAAACATGTGTGTGACCTTGTATTGTAATGGTGTTTTCTTTATTGTTGAATGTGTTACACAACGGAGTTGATCGTTTGGTTGGGCGGTAAAATATCAAAATATAGACAATAGCTTTGTAATATATATATATAATACAAATTCTTAATTGCGTTGTGTTAAGTTAATTCCTTTAATCTGGTGAGGAAGGTTCTCTGCAATCCTACGTATTGTATTATGCCAATCTATGTCGATTATTACATTGATTTGGATATTCCAAGTACGGTAAACATATGTAAAAATTCAACTGTCAGTGAGATATAGGCAATTTACTTAAGTCACTATACCAATAATAATTAATTCGTTCAGAATCGATGTGAATGTGTTGTCTGTATAAGGTAAAAATTTCCAACTGATTGAACAGTTTTTCATTTAACAGTATTGTTTTGTTAGTATAATTTGTTACATACAAGCAACATTATATAATTATTATATTGAACGTACTAAATACAAGAGCACAATATAATAAACAAATATTGTACATATTTACATATATAAAATATCAAAATATGAGGAGTATTTTTGTATTTTAAATTATCGATAATTGTTGTGCTGTGTATAATTAAATGTTCCGAGTACATTGGGTATTAAAATTTCTCTACAAAATTTTGAAAAACACTAAAATATTTTTCATGTACTGTAATGTTAGTAATTTTATAATTTATGCATGCGTATAATGAATTTTTTATTTTTTTTTATTATTATCACAGGAAATGGTGATGTTTACATTTCATTAGTTAAAAAAAAAATATATATAATATATATATATATAAAATTTCTATAGAATATTAAATGTGTTGTAATTCATTGTTATTTATATATAATGTAGTTTATAACCATATTTATTTATAATGCATTACATTTTGCATATAGGTATTTATAGAAAATATACTTCTACGTTTAAATATATATATATTTAAATATTAATAATCAACATAATCGTGTATTTCTTTCATAGCTATTATTATTATTTTTTCAAGTTCAATACATATAAATTTGCATATACAAATAATATCATTACTGATAATGTTTGCGAGTTAAATTTATTAATATAACGAATATATACTATAAATATATTATGTATATTAATAATATTGAATGATAAATTTAATTTTTGGTTTTATTGATTCCTTGGGGTTTCTTTTACCTTTTTAAAATTTAATTTATAATATTATATATTTAATTAATTTCAAATTATTTATTGCATATATCGCATATTATATGCAATATACCAGTGGCGAAGCCTACGAAATAGCATTCAGATTTCAATATTACTATAGATGTTTCTTATAACGTGGGTGAAATTGAATATAGACTATATTCTCGAAAAATTATTTTATTTTCATTTCTCTCTTTGCATTGCGTTACGTGAGTGGTAGTTTGTTTTTGAATAGGTTTTGTTATTAATGATTATCATGCGGGCGGAATTATCTTTTTCAATTCATATCAAAGAAATATTCGTCTGACAACAATTTTTGAAAGGTCTTATGTGAATGTACTGATTGATGACAGATCACATAACTGACTAACTTGTGAACATTTATTGTGAAAATATCTTGCCTTGGCTAAAAAAAAAACGAATGCATATACATAAATTCCATTTAATGTCTATTGAAACGCTGATCGTTCATCCTCATGATTTTCAGCTTAATTTTATAAATTCTATAATGTAACGACGTAGCATATCAATTTCGAATGCATTTAAACCATCCAGGAGGTCAATATTTCTATAATCTATTACTATCTATATAATTGAAAAATAAAATACATAATATAACATACATAATTTCTTATTGTTCGAAAATAACCATATAACAAACAACATTTAATATATTAGATTATATTACAATAACATTGTAATTATTCGAATATTTTCATATTATTGAAGTAATTATAATATTTATAATAGTAGCATAATGATATTACTTTTGTTTGAATGTTAAACTTTGATGTAAATTTAATTTTTAATTTCCTTTTTATTTAAATATGAACTATAAGTTATGAAATATTATCTATTGGTCAACGGATCATAGTTTCGCATCTATAATTTCCTAATTCTAGTTGACTTTAATATATATGTACAAGACATTTATACAAATATATAGTTATTCGGGAAATAATTAATATTTAGTAACATCAATAAATATATTAACTTTCTTTCTTTGTGTTTTATTTTTTAGTAAAATATGATAGACCCTGAAGCAGAATGGTTAGAAGACTTACTACGTGATGTACAATTAGAACAATTTTTAATTGGAATAAAAGATGATTTACAAATTACACGATTAGCCCATTTTGATTATGTACGTTTTGAGGATTTAGAGAAAATTGGATTAGGTCGACCGGCAATACGACGTTTATTAGATGCTGTTAAAAAACGTAAAGCTCATCAATGGCGTAGTAATATATTCTCAAAATTAATTGGCGGCGGTAAACAACAACCGGAGTCCCAGAGACAAAGTAAAAATTATAGTCATAGATCAGCAACAACAAGCGACAATAAGCCATCAGCATTAACATTAACATGTTTGATACATGAAAAAGATATAACATTAGGTATTAAACTAGGTGATGGTTCATTTGGTGTGGTTCGACGTGGTGAATGGACGGCACCTGGAAATCATTTAACATCGGTTGCCGTTAAAGTATTAAAAGCTGATAATTTAACACAACCCGGTATTATTGAAGATTTTTTTCGTGAAGTACAAGCAATGCATGCATTAGATCACCCAAATTTAGTTCGTTTGTATGGTGTCGTTTTAACACAACCAATGATGATGGTTACGGAATTAGCTGAACGAGGCTCTCTATTGGATACATTACGTAAACAATGTAAACATACGCTATTACAAATACTATGGAATTGGGCAGTACAAGTAGCAACCGGTATGGCATATTTAGAAAATAAACGTTTTTTACACCGTGATTTAGCATGTCGTAATGTATTATTGGCGGCGGGTAATAAAATTAAAATTTGTGATTTTGGATTAATGCGTGCATTACCGCAACAAGAAGACTGTTATGTTATGACAGAACATAAAAAAGTTCCGTTTCCATGGTGTGCACCAGAATCATTACGCTTTCGTAAATTTAGTCATGCATCTGATTCATGGATGTTTGGTGTAACACTTTGGGAAATGTTTACATTTGGTGAAGATCCATGGATGGGTTTAAATGGTTCACAAATTTTAAAGAAAATTGATAAAGAAGGTGAACGATTGCATCATCCGTTGGCATGTTCACCAGATGTTTATCAATTAATGTTACAATGTTGGGATAAAACACCAGCAGAACGACCTACATTTGCGGCAATGAAGTAAGTAATTAATAGTAATAGTAATAATAATAATAATAATAATAATAATAATAATAATAATAATAATAATAGTAATAATAATAATAATAATAATAATTATAATAATAATAATAATAATAATAATAATAATAATAATAATAATAATAATAATATAAACATTTTTGAACATATCTGAAATTAATATTAATGCAATCAATAACCATATATATATTTATATTCTAGAGAGTTCCTGGCAGGTGTACCTCCACGATTAGCTAAAGCAATAGGTTCTTATGATAAACCAAATCGATTAGGTATTTTACAAGGTGATATTATTGCTCTAATTGATGAAAGAACTGATTTAGAATTTATTAAAGGTCAAAATCAAAGAACATTTGATATTGGAACATTTCCAAGGTATTCATGTATATTATTTTTTTTTTCATTGTTGTATATAATAGTATATCTATAATTTATTTTGGAATAAGTTAAATATATGATAAAAAACTTACAAATTTATTTTTATTTTCTAGAAATTTATTAGAATCTCAGAGTACAAAAGAAAATTGTAGTATAAGTCGTCCACAACATGATTCATTTAGACATACAGGACATGGTTCACCATTTGGTTTAAATTGGGGTAGTCCTGCATTTTTAGATCCTGAATATCTTAGCCAAACAAAAACAAATAATGTTGAATTGAGAGGTAAAGAATTGTTAAATGAATAGAAATAATTTGTAATATTTGAAATTACTATAAATAAAATATTATTTAGGACAAACACTTAGCCCAGCATGCATTAATAAAGATCGTAAAAAAAAATGTATATCTGAACAATATGTCCGAGAACGAAAAAGTAATGCATCGAAACAATTTTCTTATAATAAATTAAAAACTGATAAAATTGATAGTAAACAAAAACCGATACGACCGCCACAGCCGAAAATGTCTAATGTAGATCCACAAAATGAGGGAATGCTTATAGATCTATCGCCAAATGAAACAACAACAGGAGCAACAACAATTGAAAATTTACTAAATACATCACAACCGCAATCACAATTACCTTTAAATTTAAGTATTTTAGATGCACCAATTGATATACCAACAGATGGATTAAATAATGAAGATGATTTAAAATCATTAAATTCATTAAATTTTAAATTAGAGCCACCACCATATCATTCGCCGCCTACATACATGAACACATTTAATACAAATGTAGTAGAAACAATTTCTACAGCTGAAACATTGCAATCGGTGACAAAGAAGTCAAAAACTACTCAAAATGATCCATTTGATACTTCACATATTTCAGGTAATAAAATAATAACACATTTATTTACATTTATTATTTGTTAGCAAAATATAGATTACCACGAATTTCTTTTTCGACCAACATATAACTTATATCTATATGTAATGACTGTGAAAATTCCTTGTTAAATTATTTTAATTTGATTAGGCACGACACAGTGTCTATTGCAGGCACATTGAGTATTATTGTAATTTTTTATCATATGACCAATTTGAAAATAATTTTATATGCTAATGCAATATTTATAATAATAATACAAATAATTTTTCTACAGGATCACCATTAAGTATTCGTTCATTAAATGAAAATAATTTTTATCATAATACATCGGAAACGGAATCAATTATGCAATTAAATTCTTTAATGGAAAATATATTATATATGTCAAATTCATCACAGCAAAGTCCTGCCAAAAACACTAATTATAATAATAATAATAATATTCAAAATGGAGCAATATCCAAACAGCAATCTCACAAATCAACAAGAATAACAGATTTAGATATAATTTCGAATTCTACATTGACATCATTAAGTCCACGAAATAGTACAAACGATTTAATAATAAATAATTCCGCTATTAAATCTAATTATGCTTCTACGCATTCAATACTCAATCCTATAACAACACCAACAACATCTACTGATCATTTAAATTTTCTTCATAATACATATATTAATAATAATAATAATAATAATAATAATAATAACAATAATAATAATAATAATAATAATAATAATAATAATAATAATAATAATAATAATAATAATAATAATAATAATAATAATAATAATAATAATAATAATAATAATAATAATAATAATAATAATAATAATAATAATAATAATAATAATAATAATAATAATAATAATAATAATAATAATAATAATAATAACCACAGTTTAAATAACAATGACATAATATTACAAACACCATTACAAGAAGAATCTCTGAACAAAAATCAAATAAAATTTAATTTAAACAAATTTAATAATATAAACGATAATAGTATTAATATAAGTAATAATAATAGTAATAATAGTACACCTAAAAAAATTGATAAGCAATTTTTAGCTGAATTAGAAAAAGATATTTATAAAAATGACTTTTCTGCAGACATTATAAATGTAAATACATCACAAAATATAAATAAAGTAAATACTGTTAGCACAATACCATGTGACAGAAAATATAATTACGATTCATCATCATCATTCTCATTACCTCCACCGACAACAACAGCACCAATAGCTCCGTCATCATCATCATCATCATCATCATCAACCTATCAAATACCACAGCAACAACAAATTTTACAGAAAATACAAAATTCATCATCACCAGCATCATTGCCATCATCATCTTGGACAAAATCAACAAATCAAATACATGCACAAAATATTAGTATAAGCAATAAAAATAAACAATATTCATCTTTGCCATTACAACATCAACACGAAAAAACAAATAATTTAGATAATAGTAGTAATTATTATAGTGTTAACAGTACGATTAATAATGCCAGTGGTATAAATACTAATGATACAAATTCGTTAATAAATCAAATGTGGATTGAACAAACCGCATCATCGCCAATAAAAGATAATGTGTCAAAAAAATCACTGAATTTATTAGTGAATGAAAAAAATCACAATTTTGTAGCTAAATCAAATCAACCACTAATACAAAGTAATACAAGTACTAATAATTTATATAGTAATACATTGAATAATTATTATAATAATACTCAAATTTCTAATAACACAAATATTCAAAATACATACGAAACTATTCCGGATAATTCATCAATAAATTATGGTACTATACCGATAAATAATACGTATGGAAATAATATAGCACCTGTAATTTATGATGAAGTTGCTACTGAATTAATATTAAGACCACATCGACCGGCACCACTGATACCACCGCCAGCTGTACAACCATTATCACATCAACAAATTCAACGACGTTTAGAACGTCTTGATCAATATCAACAACCACAATCAAATGAATTATATAGTAATTTATCTTTATATGGTGGTGGTGGTGGTGGTGGCGGCGGCGATGTTGTTGACAATAGTAATTTTGAATCACAAAAAATTAATGCATTAATAAATGAAATAGGTGATGGAGCAACAGTTTTAGAAGCTAAAGGTGCGCTACAAGCAACTAATTGGGATCACGCATTAGCCGTACGACATTTTAAAATTGAACGTCTTGTGAGGTATATAGTATTAAATTTTAATTTATTGATTTTTATGTTATAATTTTAGGATTATAATAATGATAAAAATGAACTATAAACCACAAATATTTTTATAATTTGATTATAACAAAAATATCTTAGAGTGATGGCGAAAAAAATTCATGTTAATGAAATTTTATTAGGTTATTAAATAGGATTATATTGACGCGGCTCTATATAAAATATTACTGTTAACACGTTCAGTAGCACAGTGGGTAGCGTTTATGCATTGTTTATGCTAATCAATCGTGAAATACCGGGTTCAATTCACTAAATTAACATATGAAATTTTTCAGTATTTATTGTAATACTTACATTTTTCAGCTGGGTTACCATTTCTTCGTTTATGGAATAAAAAGTGGATACGTTAGAAAATATGGTGTTGGACGCTACCTAAAGATTAAAAATGTCTGCTCACACCATTATGGGCTAAATATTCATATAAATTATGATTTTGGTGTGTTTACTACAATAGCCACAATATATGAGCTACCGACAGTCTCATATATGGGACATCTATTTTTTAAAAAATAATATATTGAATAGTAAAATATATTAACAGTGATACGCTCACATATGAGTCACTGCAGATCTGTTTAAGCAAACCATATGTATTTGAACCGATCGTTAGCGAAAAATAAAATATAAAATTTTTTTTTATTTAAAAATAATTATTTAACGTAAAATTTATCAAATTTAATTTTTATTAAAATCATTTTCTATATTTTATTTATTAATTTATTTTAGATTGGGATTAGCTACAAGGCTTAAGTGTGAAGAAATTTTATTGAAAACTGGTTGGAGTATAGAATTAGCCGCTTCCATATTATTAGAAACTACATAATAAAAGATAGAATTCTTAATCATTATTAATTTATCAATATATATATATATATTTGTATAACTGAAATGAGTTTTATTTGCATTTTTTTTAAAAACCATCAAATATTACTTAAAATAGAATTATATTAACGATAATAATTTTAATGTTGTGTAATAGTAAAAATAGTTCATAAAATATTTTTAATTTAATCATTTTGTTTACTATTTTTACTTTAATTAATAAATCCGCATTGTAAAATGGTTTGTATTGTTTGTTAGTATAATAGCCTAATTAAAGATAAATTGTCCTACTTTATATAAATTTATTAAACCGTATTTTTTTCTTATCAATTGTTTCAAATTTGAAAGTCTACCTATAAATAAAAATACGTTAAGATCTATGAAATCATTATGTTACGTATTATATTATATTGGTGGAATAATTTATTATACTATATACATTTAATTATTCCTTATTTTAATTTTTAATACAGTATTTCCGTTAAGATATATTATTCTTTTTTTAAGTGTAGTTATAGTTATAATATAAATATAACTTCAAAAAATAAAATTAATTAAAAATAATAACGTTATATGCTAATGTTATTAATCATTACGTTGCGTTATACGTTATAAATTGTCTTGTTCCAAAATTAAAAAAAAAACAATAATCATCATATTACACCATCTGTCCGCAAAATAACCGGAATGAGTTAGCAAACAATTAATTTATTCCTACAAAAATAACTTTATTTATTTGAATTATTCTCCCTCAACTGAAATACATATATTTTTACATTCATGAAGTGCATCAAATAATTTTCTTATGCCGCTGATTGGAATGTGTGGTTGAGCATCATGACGGTTATTGAATCTTCAATGTGTTCAATTAATGCAAAACGAAAATTTAATGTTGGTTATTTTTTGTACATTTTGCGAATGACCACCAAAAACTACGTTCACTTAATGCGTTGTATTTTGGCAAACACAGAAGGAAATCGCATAGAACTGTAACAGTTTGTTTAAGTCGGTTCACAATACATAAATTAACCAGTTACCAAATATATGTATTATAGAAATTAATTCCGGTAATTTTTTCGGACGAACGGTGTAATCTATATACGTATACCAAATATATCTTGAATTTTTAATTATATACAGTAATTTTATTATTTTCAATTGCAATTAGGTAATTCCAATTTAATTATTTATTATATTGCTGTTGTATTAACATTCTGTATATACTTTATTTCACAGTATACATTATTATAAATAATTTTATTGTATATATATGATGTACATAGAGAAATTATATGTTGAATTTTAATTTAAATGATACGTCAACCGTGTAGTAACACCATTATTGTTGACACAGAATATTAACAAAAATTGCATAAGTTTGTCATTTGTTTTTATTTATTTGTTAAAATTAAATAATATTTATTTGCAATTGTGAAATCCATTTATATATATATTATTTTTATCGATTGTTTCAATTTTATTTACATATATAACTAAACAATATAATATATTTATTTTATATATTAAATTATAAATGCATTCTAAAAAAAAAATGTTAAATTTGCAATCGAAGTTTTATAAACAAAAAAAAAATGTGTAAGATAGGAAGAAGCAAATAGAAAAAAGAAAAAAGAAGTAATATTATATATATTTTATAATAAAATTCGTTATACGTTTCGTTGTCGGTGATTCCCTCACAGGATTACATCACATGAGGAGTAAATATTGTCTGCGTGTACTTTTAACATATATATTTTTATCAATCTAATCATAAACATTTATTATAATTAATAAACAATGCGAACGTAATATACAGTAGATTAAGTACTATACAATATAACATCGTCATAGTATTCAAATAAGTTTATACCCTGTACGCTGTCCTTTCTTCCAATGAAAGCATCTTAGAAAATGTAATAAACGAATAAACGGATTTTTAAGGATTTAAAACGGTTACTTCAGGATTAATTAGCATGATTACTACGTACTGTACCCCACAAATTTAAATTAACCTTTTCAATTTTTTGCCTTTATGTTCTAGCTAATTATAAATTTTAGTCATGTTAGAGTAAAATTTTGTATATTCTCATAAATACAATAATTCAAAATCCACTTAAAATTGACTATAAAGATTAGCACATATAAATCATAAATTTATGTGAACAAATAAGTGCAAACATCTTTTATATATAATTATTTATAATATTCATTATATATACAGCAATATTACTTTTATAATTATTTAAAATATCAAATATATACTAATCTTCGCACCTATCCCACATAGTATACTAGATAGATGATTTATTAAACATTTGTTATAATTTATTTAATTAAGTGTCCATAGTGGATATATTTGATTACATTCTTATATACCTATACTACAAACTACCACATGATTACCTTCATCAGTAGACACAGTATTCAGTACTAGTTTGATAGTTGTTTGAAACGGTTGTAACCGCATATGTATATCGGATTCATTATTTTATTTCATATAATTTACAATAGTTAAAACTTATTTACATTACATTATTATATAAAGAAAAAATTGATTTAATGTGTGATTAGTTTGTGTTTTGGTATAAATTTTAGTACATATAGGTATTTATGAAAAAAAAAAGAAAAATAATCAATACATTTAATATTAATTTATATTAAATATGCTGTGTTAAGTTAGAAGAATGTAAATAATTCATTAAATTTTAAGTGATCTCTCGTGCAAATTACATAAATAAATTCCACACTCTAATTCTTGACATGAAATTTTATAGCTAATAAAAATATATTCATTTCAAAATTTCTCTGTAAGAAAACTAATTAATAAATATAAAAACTAATAAAGAGATATACAACTTTATCGGAATGTTATATGTTTCTGTTGTATTATATATTTAATATCATGTCGTTAATATTATAAGTTGCATGTCTTGTGAATAATCTTTTTACATATGTATATGATTATAAATTAATTTATGAAATTCAATTTTAACTATAATACGAGATTAAAAAAAAATTGAATATGTAAATGGAAATCAATTTTCTATAAATATAAAGTCTAATTCAGAACAATAATTAAATTAAGAGAATTTAAAAAGAATGTATCTTTATTTGCCAAGTTCTATAGTGACCATTCGTATATCGTCAAATTATGTTACTGAAAATATCCGTATATATCATATCAAGTAAAACTGTCATTATATTCAAGTTGGTAAATTACTCTACGCATGGCAGCACATATAGAATAATTTACCAATTGGTCAGCTAAATTTTCGACAAATAGATGTTTTAATTCCATTATTTTTGGATGAGTGATTATAAAGCTCATATTATAGTGGTGTTTGCATACATATTGTTAATAATAGTGCGCGTGTAATCACCAATTTCAGTATTAAAATGAATAGCAATAAACAGCATTATTTTTCAATTGGGTATATGTTTCCATTTTGTTAATAAAATATAATATTAAATATTTTTAAAATTGAATTTTCGCCCATTATATTTTATGCTTAAAATGTTTCATTATTATTGTATGAATTATACTTTAGGCCTGATTAATAAAATGAATGTACAAATAATTACTTTTTTGAACATAATATAAATGAATCTTTCGTAATACTCAAATTATTAACTATAATGCTTGGCATTAGCAAAATGAATTTATGTATAGTAATTATGGGACGGGAGTCTCAGATAATATCAACATATAAAAATGCCAATGTCGATGATGCCTTACAAAATTGTTTTGAATACGGTGTAACCCATGATACAAATATAGGTAAAATAATCGATATTTATTTACTATAATTATATAAATCATATATTAGTATACTCATCTGATGCGTACAAACTAGGTGCACTAATATTTACATAAAGACTATATGCTACCGCTTTACTTAGTGCTTATTGAAAAAAAATAAATAATTTAAATAGAAATGAAAATGCATAAATAAAAATAAAAGTGAAATTTGTATTATTATTATACATACATTAATTATTTTATTTATTATTATTTTTTTCTTTATCACATAAACTATAATAAATAATGATTTATTAAAATAATTATTTATTTTCAGTTGTTATGAAAATAAAAAAAAAATAATAATAATAATAATATGATTTAAGTAAATTGATTTAAATTAAAAAAATAAAATAAAATATTTATAGATATATAAGTGTAAATGTGCTTATACAATAAATAATTCAAAGTATAAACAATTACGTAAAGTTTATTATTCTTTCTTGTAAATATATGCACAGTAACTATATATGAATTATAATAATTAAATATCGAATAAATAAATAGACATTGAGAAAAACAAAAATATATAATTTTAACACTTTCACATAAAACATATAAAAAAGAAAAAAAAATTAAAAATAAACAAAATATTTTTTGAATGCACGGTTAATTTAACTAATGGTCATTTTTTGTATCAAATACAATATAACCGCATATAAATATAACATACATATTTTGAAATAGAGGTGTGTGCAAGCATAATTCCTCCGTTTTTTTTTTGGTTTTTTTTATGATAAATCTAAATAATTTTCTATTTTCTATCTATTTGATTTTCTTCTTCTATTCATTAAATACATGTTAAGAAGATTTTGAAAGTGTGAATAAAATTTCTTTATCACTTGTTGCTGTAACACTAACAATGGTGCTTGATAACCTTTACTTTTTATATTGCTATATAGATTGTAAACTACTACAGAAAGTCATCCAATGTTTGTTCAAGGTAATGGTGCTCTATTTGATGTAATTGAAAAGGAGTTCTGTATTGTGGCTGTTGAAATCGAACCAAACTATTAATAATGAACACTAGATACTGTCACCAACCAATCAAATTTTGCACCATTGAAAGAAAATCAAACAGTTCTTTAACACCGCAATCCTAGACCACATATTGCAAGCGCCAAACACACAAACGTTGGCACCACTATTTTATTCACCAATTTTTTCTCCATCAGATTACCACTTTTACAAATAGATGCCATAGCGCTACCACAATTTTACATATTAATATAAATTGGCAAAAATTTAGAAATTGTTATTACTTATACAATAAAAATATTATTTATAGTTTTTTAAACATACTTGTACCACCAATTTCATAATTATATATATATAGATAGTTAGAGTATAGACACTTGCAATACCGTTTATAGGCACGTACATTTAAATTAATTTTATTTATTTATTTTTTATGATATATATAAGTACAGATTTTATATGATAATCATTTTAATTTGTATATAAATTTATATGGAAAAATATACTATTATAAAAATTCATCAGTAAATCGCGTAAAAATTGTAAGTACTTAAATAATATTTTATTGTAAAAAAGAAAACAACGCAATTTTATATATATAGTGAAAGTCAGGTTCAGTATATAGTTTTCATACAATATATATATTTAATTAAATTAAATACAATGAATATATAATAGTAAACATTTATATACCTATTTTCTTATATATGATTATAAATATTGATAACATTTCTATAGTATATGCATATAATATGCATTTAAAAGAAAACAAAAAACATTGGTTTATTGACCGGTTTTTCAATTTATATATAATTATACTCGTTGTATATGTTTAACTATACCAACCATAGACAATAACATATAAGTAAAAGATTAACATTTTTCTATAATTCTTTTCACTTTCTTTTGATACATATATGTTATATATACATTATAAATATGTGTATGTTAATATTTTTAAAAAATTTGCATCTACACTTGCATCTATGAAAATACATATGCAATATATGCATATAATAACTTATGGAATTATATTATATCGCAAAAGTTAATACATAAGAAACTACATGAAAAAGATTTATCCATCATAAATACAAATATATTCATACTAGCAGCTTAATACAAAACATTGGTATAGCCACAGAATAGTATCCTTATCGATCGCTAAAAACTTTGTAATTTAACTGAGTAAATTTGATATGCTCAATTGGATCGAGATTTTACCACTGAAAATTACTAAATTGAATTATATCATCATTGTTCGTTTATGGAAACGAATATTGGACACTATAATATAGATATTATTAATATGTCAAATTCAAAATTGCGTTTGAATTTTTAATTATTTGTTTACCTTTTGTGTATGGAATATATTTAAAACGCATTGACATTGAATTAATTGAAACTAGTGTTTCGTTTTTTTTTTTATAGTGCCTTCGTTTTTAAAAGAAAGTGGAACACAAGAAAATTTTCAGCAAATATATTACGTTAAGAAATTCTATACTTTCTTTATCTTTATCAAACATAATGAAAACTCAATGTAAAGAAAGTACTTTTACCAAATTTAATTTTCAATTTTTAAACAATATGAAAAATAACATTATACAATGCCAGAGACTCCACTCCACAATATAATACAGTAGTATTTCATTGTATTGCAATTAATTAACTGTTTTTCATTTACAGATACAATAAAATTGTATTAAATACTATAAAAAATAATAAAATTGCTTTATATTGAAAATATATAAATAGTATACAATGCCGTATCGGAGACCTGTATGTATTCCAACGGCGTACGATAATTTATCAGAATCAATATATTATCCATCACATGAAACAGAATCCACTATTAGTGCTATGACAAAACAATCACTGTTAAAATCACGTAATTATATTGATCCATGGGATATGGAAAATTATGTATATATTCAAAGGTACATTACATTAATTTATTTATCAACAAATTTTCAATATATATATATATAGGGAATGTGAAAAAATAATACATATATTATATAAATAGAACTATAGATGAATCAATAGAACCTATAAGTTCAACACCAAGTCCAGCTGGTATCATCAATGTTTTATTATATATCTGGAAATCGTGAATCAGACGAGTGTACCGGTTGCTTAGCTGGTTTAGATGAACAATGTTTTTTTAATGATAAATATGAAACAATATCAGATGACGATCCATCGTACAGAACGTATACAGGTAAATAAATGTATAGTATACAATTTGTGAATTTTATATAGTGGTTTACCTAATATAAAATAATATAATTAATTAAAATTAAATTAATTTTATATTATATATAATATAATACTGTTGATACACCCATCATTTATTGATTTTCCATATGAAATGTAATATCACTTCATATATTTTCTTTAAGTTTATGATATAAACAATGGAACAAGTGTTTCCTATATATTGATTGAATAACAATTTTCTGTTTTGTTAACAAAAAAAAAAAAAAAAGAGCACGATTATTTTAAATTTTAGTTAATAAAAAAATACATATATTACATTTCAAGATATTGAATCATCAGCAATTGAAGAATTAAATAATTCAAGTGAAGGAAGTACAATATCAACGCTTAAATTACATACATCCGGATTTCGAATGGCATCTGGACAACGTAATATAGTTCTACCAAAACCAAAACCAAAAATTAACTTTCCAAATCCACCACCACCACCACCACCACCACCACCACCACCTCCACCACCACAATCATACGGATATTATAATGTTTTAGAAATAGAATCAACATCATCGCTATCAGAAAGGGATTATTATTGCACCATATCTGAATGCTATGAATGCATGAACAGTATTGAAAGCATTCCGATTTATGATGCCACAACTACAGAACATATATCCACGACACCACCAATAACAAAATGTTTTACTTATTCACCACCGTATTTTGCACTTAGCAAAAAAGGTTTATTGCAAATTGATTATTCATGTAATTGGAATAATTTACATTATTACATAAGAAATTAATTTGAAATGAGTCAATTTTATGTATTGTAATACAAGTTTTTTTTCATTCCCGACTCCATTGAATGATTTTATTTTTTGTATCTTTGCAAACACTATCTGGAAAAAGAAAATTCAGTTAAACCAAATTAAGCTGTTTGATGTAACCAGTATATTTTATTATTTTTTTTTTGCATTAATTAACAAAACTATTCATTGAAGTCTGAAAGCTATTTAATATAGAATTTATGTTATTGATTTGGTAGTTAATAATAAATTATAAACTGTTATCAAGTATAAACAAAAATCAAGTTATTTATTTCTGTACCTATATATTCTCTTAACATATGTAGATAAAGGATAAGGTGGAATATTTGTGTTTAGAAATTCTATTAATTATTTCATATGAAAATTGATCGAAATATAATAAAATTGTATATTCAATAATATAACGATAATAATGATAAGTGAATATAATAAACTTACCATTCGTTGAATCTTGGATTATACAATTTTCGGTTCGTTGACTTTGTAGTTGTAGATTTTTTAATAGATTTTGAAACTGTTGCTACTGTTGAAAAATTAGCTAAAATATTATTAGGACAGGTAGCATGTGGCAAACACTTTTTAATTAAATCATAATCTTTTTGATCATGTTTATTTAATTGTTCTTCATATGATGATATTTTCTAAGAAAAAAAAAAAAAAAAAAATAAAAAAAAGAACATAATTAATTTAAGAAATCTAAATATTATTATCTGATTTATGGAATTTAATGTACATATATAAATAATACAAATTAAAATGTAATAATAACCTGTTTCAATGTTAAATTTTCTTTAATTTGATTCCCATTAGATTTTTTCAATTCTTCAATACTGTTGTTTAATTTTGTAATAATATTTTCATATTCAGTAGTAGTATCAATCAATTTTGATTTTTCATTGGAAATTCTACTTTTTGCCATTATATCAATTTCTTTTATTTTTAATGTGTGTTCTTCTTGAATAAATTCATTATGACATTGTAAACCATTTATTTTTGTTTGTAGTGTTGAGTTAATTTTTAGCTCATTAGTATATTTATCTTTTATACTATGTATTTCCGATACATGCTTTTTATTATTATTATCGATTTCCTAGATAATTGAATATACATTTATATTTTCAAATTAATTACATTTACACACAACCTAATTAAAAATTATATACCTTTTCTAAATGTGCAATTCGTTGTTGACCATTTTCCAAGTTTCTCTTTAAATTATGAATAATGTCATCTTTATGTAATACACTTAAATTTGTATTTAAAACTTTAAATGTATTTAATTGTATCTCGGATTTTATATATAAATTTACAACTTTCTTCAAATTATAAATTTCTTTCTTTAAACATTTGCCACCAATATTATTATGATCAATATTTTTATCAAATAAATCAACTAAAGTCTGAAATTAAAATTTTATTGTACTATTAGTTATTAAATATTTATTTAAAAGGAAATTAGAAAAATATAAATATAAATTTTAATCGAGGCTAGGCGGATTGAAATATAAATAATAAAAAAATCCTCGATACCACGCATTTATACACACAACAGAGATGTCTTAAAGAGTTACAAATTAATTATATTTGGATAATAGGATATTAATAAATCGGTAACTTCAGAGGATATATATGATATTAATATTATTCTTTATATCATAAATTTAATCTGCAGATGAACGTAGTTAATGTATTGCTATATATAGTAATAGCAAGTTATAATATTTTGTTAATTTGAGTTAATTATAGAATAAGAATTATGTTTTAATAATATAGAAATAAGTTACCTGAAATATCCATTCAATATTTAATGATAATAAATCATAACTTTCATAATTAGAAACCATATTACTGCAGTTTATATTTTGTCGAAAATAAATTATATTTATTCCAATGTACTATATATTATTAACTACATATATTCCAAACACTCACTATATTTTTTATAAAGACTATAATATAAAAAGTATTAAGAAATAAACGATATATAAAATATACGTGAAGATGAAAAATTAAAACAAAAACTATGAAAAAAAAACAAAAGCAGGAAAAATAATAAAAAAATATTGGAAATATTTGAATATTTAAAAATAAAAAAAAAAGAAAGAAAACAATAACAACTAATTTGTAAACATCGCATTATTATATGTAACAAACTTCGTTAACTATTGTTATATAAATAAAATTTCCCAAAATAAAAAATGAGAAAGATGTATTTTATATTATACATATGATGATATGTATGGAGAGTACTACACAACTACAGCTATATATAAAACACATACACTAGTACAAAGCATAAGCACAGCACACCTCGAGGACTAAAATCAGCAGAGGCAGAGATTTTATAAATTTATGATAAAATATTTATGATAAGTACATGTGCTTTTAATTGTTTTTTTTTAATTTAATATAAAATAATTCGTATAATAATATATTGTTGTTAAATTAATAAAACAATATATATTTCTAATATTGAAAATTTGCAAATAAATTTTCAAAGCATAATACATTTCATTTTGTAATGGCTGTGGTAAAATATTTACTTGTTGCGTTGGTTGTTGAATCAACAAGTGGTTTTTAATATTATTTATTGTGTACTTTTTTATCTATAATTTCATTTTTAAATTATAATTAAATTATTGTTACAAAATTTTAAATATCATTTATTTAAGGAAACACAACAACAAATAATAACAAATAATATGTAAGTATCTAGAATAATGTTTAAAATTATTGAAAATTATATTATAAAATAAATATGCGTCATTGATTGATTTTGTTAAATATTCTAAATTCTAACTAGGCTAGGAGTTTATAGATTTAGATTTAGTTATTAGTTAATTTATGGCTTAAAAATATTTTAATCAAATTTTAATTTATTGTTTTTGTATGTGTTTCTAAATTAGTCACATTATATTAATATTATTATTTCATTTTTATTTAAAATTTTATTAAAATTCAATGTAAAAGAAAAGATTGCATTAGTTAATGAAAGTATTGTATGTGGACCTAGGGCAATTGTACAGAAATATGTTGGTATATTCTTTTACATCATTTTTTTTTTTTGCCAGTCGTACAATAATTTTGTTTTCATTATTGTAAATATTCATATAATCTAAATAAGATTTAATATTACATACTAAAACTTATCGCATACTTCTAATTCTATTTTGAAGAAGTTTCCAACATATGGCAGTCTGTCAGTATTAATTTTGACTAGAATTTCAACTATGTTTACTCAAAAAACAGTACAAAAATCAATAAATAAAAAATTCGTAACCACCCCTACGTATTTGTAACACAAAAACCTATTGTTTCCTGATTATCCTTGATATATTAAATAAAAATATATGTTCAAAACACGGAAACAGATTGATAGAATACGAAATAGTACAGATAATTGTACTATTGCGATTACATTTTATTACTTACATTAAATTGTTTAACCGTTTGAGTGCTATGCAATTTTGGTGCATTACCTATTCGTCGCTATAGAGACGATTCGCACTCAAACGGTTAAAGAGATTTAATTTAATGGTATAAGGACAAAAAAATTGCTTTACTTAGTTTATTAAAATAGGTGAATATAAAGGATATGTTATAATTTTGCTCATACGGAAAGAATGCTCAATAAACCCGATATAAAATGTTATCAAAATCAGTGGAAAGAACCGACAAATCAATATTAATAATCATCCAAAATAAATTCATATGATATTAATTATTTATATCTAAATATACAATATATAATCTTATAATTATAAGCCTTTAACAAAAAATATTCCTAATTAGGTATTATATTTATTAACGAATAAAATATGAAATCTATATATTGTAAATAAAGATAATTTGGAAAATATTAATATTATGATTAACGTAAAGTGATAAAGAAAGATAAAAAAAAAAAAACAATAACAATCAAATTATAAAAGCTATATATCGGTTATAATAATAATATAATAATATCTAATAAATCATGATATCACTCACAAACCCCTTGCAATTTCAATATATTGTACTCTATATTCGCATTTATATTGCATGATATATGTATGGGTTGCGGTTTTATCAAATTACGTTTAATATTTACATTATTATAATTTAATATATTAATGAGTCCGAGGACAAATGAATAATTTTATCGAATTCTTGTCGAATTCACTAATCATAAAAGACCAATAACGACGTCGTATTTGAAAAAAATAAATGAACGCTTTATACATAGTTATTGATGGTTGTAATTAAACGACTTGAGAATTTACTAATTTTAAAAACTATAGAATAATTGTGCAATTTTAATATACTGTTACTGTGTTGTGAATTTAATTGTAGGTTTATTTTATATTCTATTGTTAAATTTAAAATATGCCGGTTAAAATGTCAACCACTTCTATAATATATAATTAATATTTTTCAAAGAAGTGGACGTTTTAGAATCCATCTACATATATATATATATAGCGATTGAAAAACTAATTTATAGAAAATTCATGTATTCGTATTTTCCACCCAATTTGAAATACATTACCAACGCTCCGATATGTTAGTGACGGAAACAAAATAATAAATTACATTAATACCACAAACTAATATAATTAATTTTTTTTGCTTTTTTGTTTACCAAAATAAAACAATTATTTTAATAAAAATATAATAAATCAATATAATTAGCCAAAAAAGATAGCGTTTATTTTTTATATATAGTTTAGTCGCATTGATAAAAATAAAAATACACAAATAATAATTTTTAATTTTTTTTTATAACAATTTCAGATTTTTTTTTTTGTGTTCACATTATCAATGTAACAGCTTATGGGGGCATGTTTAACATTAGAACGCGACGAAATAGCGGCGCGTAGAAAAAGCGATGAAATTGATAAACAATTGGATGCATTGGCCAAAGAGAGGCCAAGAATTTTAAAAATTTTATTACTGGGTGCCGGTGAAAGTGGTTTGTATATTATAATTACAATTAATAAATTATATTTATAAAATTGCTTTCCTTTTTATTTTAGGGAAAAGTACGTTGGTTAAACAAATGAAAATAATTCATACCGATGGATTTTCTGTTAGTGAATTATGTGCTTTTCGTCCAACCGTTTTAGATAATCTATTGGCATCTATGAAATATGTATTAACTGGAATGGGAATATTACGAATTAATTTAGAACATATATCAAATAAAATTTATGCTGAAATTATTTTAGCAAGTCCTAGTTGTTTTGATATGGAATTTAAAATTGTTGATCGTGTACGAACAGCATTAACGGTTTTATGGAAAGATCGTGGTATTCGGATGGCAGTTGTTAGAGGATATGATTACGAATTAAATGATTCAGCATTATAGTAAGATTTTATTATTATATTCGTCGTATGTGTGTGTGTGTGTGTATAATATACAATATATAATATAAATATATTAATACAATAATAATACATATACCGTTCGTTTATATAATTATTAATTAACCATTTCATAATAATTCTAGCTTATTTGAAAATATGGATCGTATTTGTGATGATAAATATGTGCCAACACCAACTGATGTTTTACGTGCACGTGTTAGAACAAATGGAATAATTGAAACAAATTTTCGTGTTAATGATACAATTATAAGGTAAACAAAATTATTATTTAAATTATTAATTTCACCTTATTTGTTATGTTTTAGTAAATTTTAAATATTTGTAATAATAAAAGATTATGGCTTAAGTAATAATTACCGACAGAAATTAGTTACATTATAATATCAAATACTAAAGGATTAGTTTTCCTAATCTATTTTTAAGTTACTAGGTGTTTCTCGATTCTACAAATATATATAGTCTATTTAAGCATATAATACTAAACAGTATGTGAATATATTACCATAAATTCAAAATGCTCATTCTACATTGTAATTAGTTAGGATATGTGCCTAACATATTATTGTATATGAATTATGTTTAAAATTGCTGATTTCCTCTGGATGTATGTATAACTACAATATATTTCCGTCCTTATTTTATTAGATTTAAAATAATAATTAATAATTATTTAAAACCATGTATTACCTTGACTTACATCCAATCTCCTCTGTATTGTAAATATCAACGATTTACTAATATTGTACATTTTATTTTATGTAAATGATGTGAATAATGGTCATCGACTAAATTATCGTGAAGAAAAAATTATTGTTTCATCGTTCGTTTTCCAGCAATAAAATCCAACTAAAAAAATTAAAAAAAAACGAAGATATTTTATTTTTAATATAAAAATTTCTTGTATAAATTTAAATAGGATTATTCTTTATTTTGTAAAAATATATTTTGCAGCATGTACGATGTTGGT
Organism: Bibio marci; assembly: GCA_910594885.2. NCBI lineage: Eukaryota > Metazoa > Arthropoda > Insecta > Diptera > Bibionidae > Bibio > Bibio marci. The sequence goes on along the minus strand of OU343118.1, from coordinate 19,758,100 downwards.
GGACAACGATCTCAACGTAGAAAATGGGTGTATTGTTTTGAAGATGTTCGTGCTGTTTTATTTGTTGTGGCATTAAGTGGTTACGATATGACATTATTGGAAGACCAAACCGTTAATCGTTTAGAAGAAAGTTTAAATTTATTTGAACAAATAGTTAATAATCGTTGGTTTAAAGAAGCATCATTTGTATTATTCCTTAACAAACTGGATTTATTTCGTGAAAAAATAATGTGTTCATCCAGACATTTAAAATTATTTTTTCCAGATTATAAAGGTATTAACATAATATCACGATGTGACATTTTTAAATATGAACTTATATGATTTAGTATATTATTATATGTAAATAACATACATATATCTATTTATATATTGTTTATTAGGACCAGATAAAAATATTGATGAAGCTGCATTATTTATACAAAATAAATTTTTACAACGTAATCATAATGCACGACGTGTAATATGTCCACATTTTACAACAGCCACCGACACAGCAAATGTGCAAACTGTATTCCAAGTTGTTATGGAAACGGTTATTAAAGAAAATCTTGGTAATGTAACACTTTTATAATATATATACATTTTTTTTTCAATAATTATTTCTGTCTCAAATTTTGATTGAAACAATAATTATGTTTTTTAAAAAAATTATGCAATATTATTATTATTACTATACACTATAGGATGTCATTTAGCGTGTATATATAAATGCGTATAGGAATATAGAATATATCGATTTAACTTTTAATGCAAATTTTATAGTATAATTTTAAGATGAATCATAGAACTGTATGTTTATATGGATAAAAAATTATAATTCATTACTATTCGCGTAAGATGACTGGTAGTACTCCTCCGGTGTTATATATATATATAAAATGTAATGTTAAGAATTCCATAGAAGATTCACATAGATTATAATATTATAATAATTATTATCATTTTAAACCCCATATTTAAATTAGTTTCATTAATTTGAGATATAAAATTTTACAATATATATTATATGGGAAGGGGAACTATATAATTAAAGTGCGCTTTAGTTTGACCATACAATTCTATACTTATTTATGTTATGTATATATATAACGAAAAATTATGATCTATCTTTATTAGACATCTATTTATTTATATATATACATATTATGATGATGTGTTAATGGTAGTTGTTTCCACAATATCCTATATAAGTTAAACATCAACCAATTGGTCTGCAATTAACATTTGAGTGATTTTCCATACACAAAAAAATACACGTATATAGTTTTAATTATTGATTATACAACTTTAATATAGTACATTATTTATTGTCAATGTTAATGGTCAATTTTACGCCCTAACCAATTTTTATTGAGATATGATAATTGATAAAAACAGAAAATAAGTTAACATTATTAAATTTTCATTTTTCATTCATCAAATAGTTTAGCCGAAATTTTAAAATTTAAAACAGTTGCGATATATTATTTATATTTAATTTATATACTTAATATTTTCAATTTGTTTATATTCAAAGTTTGTTCCGTATTCTATATATAAATAATATAACTTGAGATGAGTTTGTAACCACACTAAACTATTATTTCATAGATTATTCGCAATTACTTACAATGTCACAATTTTAAAGAAAATTGAAATAATAACAAAAATTTACTTTAATAATTATAAAATAAGAATTTAGGAAAAGATCGGACACAGACAATAGTATAAATTTTCAATTTTATAAAAATGTAATTGTGTTATCCGAATTATATGAGGTTGTTAAAAATAAATAAATTAATTGAAGATAAAAAAATATATATAGATAAAAAGTTATCGAACAAAATTATTTTTTTTTTTTATATTGTTCTTATAAGAGGATCTCACATATTTTTATATATGTATTTAAATGTTTTATATAATTGTGATTATATTTTTTAATAAATGTTTTTTTTCTTTTTTTTTTTAAAATTTATATATATTTAAAATAAAATTTAATGTAGATTAATAAAATAATAATATACTTAAATTTATGTATTTTAATGTGTTTTTATTATAGATATAATTATTTAATTTATTGTCTCAAACATTGATCATTTCTACGTATAGATATTTAAATCAAAATCAATGAAGTAACCCATTTAGAAACATTTTCACATACAATAGATAACACCATATTAAAGGATTTCTAAAATGTATAAGATCATATTAATATACAATTTTGGGATATAATAATTGCTGCAAATATAAACTAAATTTAATATTTTTTCTAATAATAGTATTCGTTCATTTTTCATAGGATTCTTTGTGAATGGATATTTCGATTCGTTAGCTTAAACTTTAACATAAAATGAAATTTACATATAAATCTAAAATTTAAATTTATTTCTATACATTGATAGTTTTGAATAGATTTGAACGAATAGTACTATTCAATTCGAAAGTATTCGATACTCATTTGGAATCGACATAACGATTACAAATTATAAAAAATTATCGTTATTCGCTACTTTTCTCGCCCAATATGTCAATATAACATTCTGATGGAATTTTTGAAATATACAGAGAAGTAATAAAATATAAATGAAAGAATAAATGAAAAAAAAAAATTCATCATTCTTTTATGTTATTTTATAATTTTGGTTCGGTTTTCAATTTACATTTAGTTATTTACATTTTTTTTTTGTTTGTGTTGTACATATAATTATAATTCAATTATTTATTAATTATGTAAAAAGAAAATGCCACAAGAAAAATTAAAAAATAAAACTAAAGTGCCAGATAATATAAAAAATAAAAATAAATCAAAATGGAAAGCACTTAAACGTCGTTCAACTAAGTAATTTTTTGTACTTTTGTGTGTGATGCTAGATCTAGCTAGATTAACGTTTTTTTTCTTTAATTATATTAAAAATGTAGGTGCAAGCAAAAAAAAAAGTAAATTTCTTGAACAACAAAAGTTTAAACACGACAAATTTAAGTAAAGCTCAAGAAGTTGTTGCGAAACATCATAAAGACAAATTTATGGATACTTCATAGATATTTATTTACAGAATGATTTACTATTTAGAGATGTTAAAGAGGTTATGTCGAATACAGTAAATAGTATAATACGCAAATGTTTTCCAGAAAAAAAATATTTAAAAAAAAAACGTCCACACATTGCTGCTACACAATTTAAAAATTCATTAAATAATTTAATGGATATATTAATGAGTAAAGAACCATCGTATATACGTTGTAAAAAACCAAATGATGTACAAACAGCGGACACATTTGATGATAAATTAATATGAAAAGAAATACTCAGGTTTAATGGAAAAATTACGTGTACGACGTGCTGGTTTTGTACATATGAAATGCTTTTACAACGTTATAAATGTTTAAGTAAAGAAACGTGGTCACATTATAAAAATGGTTAAGCTCGTGATGGTGTTCAAGTTTTAGCTAACGAATTAAATTATGGCAAAGATGAGTATCGAAAAATGTTATCACAAAATTTGCTAGATAATACATGGATTTCATGTTCGGGCCATTGTACTGAAGCATCATTGCTGTTATGTCAATTATATCGGCGTCATTTAGTTCACCTATATAAACGTAATTTAAGCAACAAAGCAACATCATTTGGAAAAATTAAAATATTCAACACCAGTTATAAAATTTAATCGTCGCGGTTGTAAACCGCGTGAACGTTTCTTTCTATTAAGCGATTATGCCTTGTATTTATTGGATGCGAAAACATTCAAATAAAAACAACATTTACCATTAGATAAAATTGATTTTTGTATAACAAATGAACGTGATAATTTAATGTTGGTACGTATGCCATCTGAATTGAAAAAAGATAAAGGAGATTTTTCGAAAATTCCGCCTCTAAGTGTCTAAATTAAAAAAAAATTTGCTTCAGCTCTGCTCTGCTGAAAAACAAAAAATGAAAATTCCGGAAAATTCCGTGAAAAATTGTGGCTGAAAATAGGCTCAAACGATCGGGGCTGGTCGTGCGAACAAGAATCCGTTGAGATTTTTCGAAAATTCCGCCTCTAAGTGGGTCAAAAATGAAAAACAAAAAAATTTAAAAAAAAATTTGCCTCCTGGTAATTCTGCGCGACTGTTACTTGGTCTGAAAAATGCCTGGTATTTTAGTGGAAATTTTTATGGATTTCTTAAAAACGTTATAACTCAGCCGTTTGAAGTGGTAGGCGGGTGGGATAGGTATCAAACGATAGGTAATTACATAACCTAACTTTTGGTAACATAAAAACATGGATTTTTTTTCCAAAAAATTGTACAAAAAATTTTCAAAAAATGGCTGAAAATAGGCACAAACGATCGGGAGTGATCGTGCGAACAAGAATCCGTTGAGATTTTTCAAAAATTCCACCTCCAAGTGGGTCAAAAATGAAAAACAAAAAATGAAAATTCCGGAAAATTCCGTGAAAAATTGTGGCTGAAAATAGGCTCAAACGATCGGGGCTGGTCGTGCGAACAAGAATCCGTTGAGATTTTTCGAAAATTCCGCCTCTAAGTGGGTCAAAAATGAAAAACAAAAAAATTTAAAAAAAAATTTGCCTCCTGGTAATTCTGCGCGACTGTTACTTGGTCTGAAAAATGCCTGGTATTTTAGTGGAAATTTTTATGGATTTCTTAAAAACGCTATAACTCAGCCGTTTGAAGTGGTAGGCGGGTGGGATAGGTATCAAACGATAGGTAATTACATAACCTAACTTTTGGTAACATAAAAACATGGATTTTTTTCCCAAAAATTTTCCAAAAAAATTACCAAAAAATGGCTGAAAATAGGCACAAACGATCGGCAGTGATCGTGCGAACAAGAATCCGTTGAGATTTTTCAAAAATTCCACCTCCAAGTGGGTCAAAAATGAAAAACAAAAAATGGAAATTCCGGAAAATTCCGTGAAAAATTGTGGCTGAAAATAGGCTCAAACGATCGGGGCTGGTCGTGCGAACAAGAATCCGTTGAGATTTTTCAAAAATTCCGCCTCTAAGTGGGTCAAAATTGAAAAACAAAAAAATTTAAAAAAAAATTTGCCTCCTGGTAATTCTGCGCGACTGTTACTTGGTCTGAAAAATGCCTGGTATTTTAGTGGAAATTTTTATGGATTTCTTAAAAACGCTATAACTCAGCCGTTTGAAGTGGTAGGCGGGTGGGATAGGTATCAAACGATAGGTAATTACATAACCTAACTTTTGGTAACATAAAAACATGGATTTTTTTCCCAAAAATTTTCCATAAAAATTACCAAAAAATGGCTGAAAATAGGCACAAACGATCGGCAGTGATCGTGCGAACAAGAATCCGTTGAGATTTTTCAAAAATTCCACCTCCAAGTGGGTCAAAAATGAAAAACAAAAAATGAAAATTCCGGAAAATTCCGTGAAAAATTGTGGCTGAAAATAGGCTCAAACGATCGGAGCTGGTCGTGCGAAAAAGAATCCGTTGAGATTTTTCAAAAATTCCGCCTCTAAGTGGGTCAAAATTGAAAAACAAAAAAATTTAAAAAAAAATTTGCCTCCAGGTAATTCTGCGCGACTGTTACTTGATCTGAAAAATGCCTGGTATTTTAGTGGAAATTTTTATGGATTTCTTAAAAACGCTATAACTCAGCCGTTTGAAGTGGTAGGCGGGTGGGATAGGTATCAAACGATAGGTAATTACATAACCTAACTTTTGGTAACATAAAAACATGGATTTTTTTCCCAAAAATTTTCCAAAAAAATTACCAAAAAATGGCTGAAAATAGGCACAAACGATCGGGATTGATCGTGCGAACAAGAATCCGTTGAGATTTTTCAAAAATTCCACCTCCAAGTTGGTCAAAAATGAAAAACAAAAAATGGAAATTCCGGAAAATTCCGTGAAAAATTGTGGCTGAAAATAGGCTCAAACGATCGGGGCTGGTCGTGCGAACAAGAATCCGTTGAGATTTTTCAAAAATTCCGCCTCTAAGTGGGTCAAAATTGAAAAACAAAAAAATTTAAAAAAAAATTTGCCTCCTGGTAATTCTGCGCGACTGTTACTTGGTCTGAAAAATGCCTGGTATTTTAGTGGAAATTTTTATGGATTTCTTAAAAACGCTATAACTCAGCCGTTTGAAGTGGTAGGCGGGTGGGATAGGTATCAAACGATAGGTAATTACATAACCTAACTTTTGGTAACATAAAAACATGGATTTTTTTCCCAAAAATTTTCCAAAAAAATTACCAAAAAATGGCTGAAAATAGGCACAAACGATCGGGGCTGGTCGTGCGAACAAGAATCCGTTGAGATTTTTCAAAAATTCCGCCTCTAAGTGGGTCAAAATTGAAAAACAAAAAAATTTAAAAAAAAATTTGCCTCCTGGTAATTCTGCGCGACTGTTACTTGGTCTGAAAAATGCCTGGTATTTTAGTGGAAATTTTTATGGATTTCTTAAAAACGCTATAACTCAGCCGTTTGAAGTGGTAGGCGGGTGGGATAGGTATCAAACGATAGGTAATTACATAACCTAACTTTTGGTAACATAAAAACATGGATTTTTTTTCCAAAAAATTTTACAAAAAATGGCTGAAAATAGGCACAAACGATCGGCAGTGATCGTGCGAACAAGAATCCGTTGAGATTTTTCAAAAATTCCACCTCCAAGTGGGTCAAAAATGAAAAACAAAAAATGGAAATTCCGGAAAATTCCGTGAAAAATTGTGGCTGAAAATAGGCTCAAACGATCGGGGCTGGTCGTGCGAACAAGAATCCGTTGAGATTTTTCAAAAATTCCGCCTCTAAGTGGGTCAAAATTGAAAAACAAAAAAATTTAAAAAAAAATTTGCCTCCTGGTAATTCTGCGCGACTGTTACTTGGTCTGAAAAATGCCTGGTATTTTAGTGGAAATTTTTATGGATTTCTTAAAAACGCTATAACTCAGCCGTTTGAAGTGGTAGGCGGGTGGGATAGGTATCAAACGATAGGTAATTACATAACCTAACTTTTGGTAACATAAAAACATGGATTTTTTTCCCAAAAATTTTCCAAAAAAATTACCAAAAAATGGCTGAAAATAGGCACAAACGATCGGGATTGATCGTGCGAACAAGAATCCGTTGAGATTTTTCAAAAATTCCACCTCCAAGTGGGTCAAAAATAAAAAACAAAAAATGGAAATTCCGGAAAATTCCGTGAAAAATTGTGGCTGAAAATAGGCTCAAACGATCGGGGCTGGTCGTGCAAACAAGAATCCGTTGAGATTTTTCGAAAATTCCGCCTCTAAGTGGGTCAAAAATGAAAAACAAAAAAATTTAAAAAAAAATTTGCCTCCTGGTAATTCTGCGCGACTGTTACTTGGTCTGAAAAATGCCTGGTATTTTAGTGGAAATTTTTATGGATTTCTTAAAAACGCTATAACTCAGCCGTTTGAAGTGGTAGGCGGGTGGGATAGGTATCAAACGATAGGTAATTACATAACCTAACTTTTGGTAACATAAAAACATGGATTTTTTTCCCAAAAATTTTCCAAAAAAATTACCAAAAAATGGCTGAAAATAGGCACAAACGATCGGGATTGATCGTGCGAACAAGAATCCGTTGAGATTTTTCAAAAATTCCACCTCCAAGTGGGTCAAAAATAAAAAACAAAAAATGGAAATTCCGGAAAATTCCGTGAAAAATTGTGGCTGAAAATAGGCTCAAACGATCGGGGCTGGTCGTGCAAACAAGAATCCGTTGAGATTTTTCGAAAATTCCGCCTCTAAGTGGGTCAAAAATGAAAAACAAAAAAATTTAAAAAAAAATTTGCCTCCTGGTAATTCTGCGCGACTGTTACTTGGTCTGAAAAATGCCTGGTATTTTAGTGGAAATTTTTATGGATTTCTTAAAAACGCTATAACTCAGCCGTTTGAAGTGGTAGGCGGGTGGGATAGGTATCAAACGATAGGTAATTACATAACCTAACTTTTGGTAACATAAAAACATGGATGTTTCACCATGTTTTTTGTTTATTAAAAAACACTATAGCTCAGCCGCTGGAGGTGGTGGGCGGGTGGGATAGGTATCAAATAATAGGTAATTAAATTGCCTAACTTTTGGTATCATAAAAACCGGGATTTTTCACCATGCATATGAAACCGTTATATGAACATTCCGGGAGAACCCGTAAATAGTTTCGAGTCCTCTAGTGGTAAAAACTGTTTCTAATCTTCTATCAAATACATCTAGAAATTTTCAGGAAAATCCGGAAAATTTTAATTTGGATCGGAAAATTACGGGAAAACTGTAATAGTTAGGAAACATTTTCAGTACCACTCCCTCAGTACATTTACCATCTAAATCCATTTATGGCTATAAGAAATCTGTAAGTCATCAACTTTAGGCTGGAGAAATTTCCCGGAATTTCTGAAAACCAGCTTTTTGATGGTCACGATTTAAATAAATTAGTTAGCCAATTTTCATTACAGCCAAATTATAGAGAATCTTAATAGGCACATTAAAGCTTCTGGACTTTTTCTGTGAAAAATCTATTGGTCGACTTATGACCAATTTAAGATTTTGGAATTTCCGTGTAAGCCTAACTTTGGGCAGCCACTGTGGGAAAACCATTTGACTTGAGGAGTTGTGATGGTGCTTAAAATACGTGGCATATAGTCTACTATCTGTGATAAATAGGGCATTGGAAAATTCCATTGGGAAAGCCGGGAATTTCCCATTTGAAAACATGAAAAAATCGATGTTTTTCGATGTTCCTGGAAAATCCACATTTTCTACTGGAAAATTCCAAAAAAAATCTGAGGATAAACTTTGGACTTTCCTTTACATTTCTGCATCATTAGATTTTTGGAAAGTCCAATATTTCCCGACTTTCCAGTACTCGGAATATTGGTCTGCAAACGTTTTTCCAATCTTAGGGCAGCCCTAGTTGGAAAACCCTTATAGATAGCAAATCACCCCCATATTATAATTTGTAGCCCTTGAGGAGGACTATCACTGGTGAGAAGCTCCTCCCGAAATATTGAGTATTTCCGGAGTTATAGGGGTCCAAAAGTGGCCCATTTGGTACATTCGAAGGTCCATAGCTCCGCCCCCCGAGGGAAATCCGGAAAAGAGGTCGACAGATCCTGTTTTTTTTCCGAGCTCTACAATCCCTGAAAATCTGAAGGTCCTACGGGCAAAAAAATTTTTTCGGCATAAGGTTATAACCCACACTTTTGGGGGTCCAAAAAAATATGGCTGGAAATAGGCTCAAACGACGCGGGGTCATCGTCTGAACAAGAATCCGTTGGAATTTCGCGAAAATTCAGCCTCTAAGTCGGTCAAAATGGCAAAACAAAAAATGTGGAAAAGTGGTAAAAAAAAAAAAACAACAAGAGAATTCGTTGGAATTTCTCGAAAATTAAAATTTATTTTTTTTTCGGTTTCGTCGAGAAATCGAACCCACACCACCCATATCACATATTGCTATACACACCCAGCAACTCTCTCGCATACACTATGCTTGTTATTATAATGAGTATGTCGTTTGGGATATATAAGGTACAAAAATTTTGAAAATCTTTATTTCGAATAGGGTACCACATTATAGTTGATCGATTTTTTATTATTTTTTTTAATTTACAGGACACTTATTAGAGACTCATTTTTTTTTTTTTTTCTTCTTTTATATTGTGTAGGTGTAGAATTTCGTATATGAAATATTAATTTTATTTTATTTATATTTTTATTTTTTACTTAAAATTTTTTTTTTTTTTCTTTTTCTCTTTTCAGATTTCAATGGACGGTAGTTAAAGGTTGGGGAACTATTGATGAACGTCATAAAATTATTAGACAAATATTTATTTTTTTACATTAAATTAAATACATTTAATAAATATGTAAATTATTAATATATTAAAATAAAGATTCACAATTAGTGATAATTAGTATATATTTATATTATTTTATATTAATCTTCAATGGCTCTTCAAAACACTTGATGGTCGTTTAACGTTTTTTCGGATGTATATTTTTCTGCAAACCATTGTAAAGGAAGATGTTTGTTTTTATTAAAGCAACATTTCTTCTGCTGATATTAGTAAGTTGTTTGTATTTTTACTTGTTACTTGTTAATAAGTCAACACCTGTCTATAATCTCATTCCAAATCTACATACCAAATTGGTACGAAATTAGCCAAGAGATCATTCAGTTGTACAATTAATAAAGATTCCCTAGGTATTAATTTTAACGAAAATTGTTGATAAATACCTGTATAATCCTATTTCGAGAACCTTTTTATACAAAATTTTATGGAAATTGTTCAATAAATGATGCAGATATTTCATTTAACAGAAATGCATAGCATTACGTATACGCATACCGACCCATAAATACAAAACACACAACTACATAAACAGGCCAAAAATTTCGAAACATAACCAAAATATACGATTTTTTAGAATTGTTATTAGGCAATCATGATAGTGAAAATATTGTTGAATTTTTATTTATTGTCGGCGGGCGATAATACAATAACAAAGTTGTAATATATAATAAATATATATATAAATAATACAAAATAATAAAGCAATGGATTGTTATTGAGTTGACTTGTGTTGTTGTACACATCATATATTTTGTGTGTTTTAATATTGGTAATAATAAAGACATACTCTTTGTAGTTTGTACGGTACGTACGGTATATGGTTATGATTGCCTATTCTGAAAAAATCGTATATTTTGATTATTTTTCATTTTTGATCTGTTTATGTAGCTGTGTGTAATGTATGTATGGGTGGGTATATGCACACGTAATGCTGTTAAAATATCTGCATCATTTCTTGATCAATTTCGATGAAATTTTGTATATAAACTCTCGAAATAGGATTATACAGATATTTAATTTCTTGTAATAATTTTCTGTATGTCTTATCAAATTGTACTGAACATTGTAGTCAATTAATATCGAATTATCTTAACAGTATAAACATAAATAATTAATTATATATAAATATCTTACTTCTATTATTATTTATTATTAATTTCAACCCTTTTAATATGTATTCAGTAAACATAAATGAATTAACTAAATAATTATGATGACATCTTAATAATTTCAATACTTTAAATGAATTTTAAATAACTATATGTTCTTTTAACAAATTTATTTTAATATTTTAAATTGAACGAATACAAATTTTTTAATTTAAAATCAATATGTTAAGAAAACATTCTCAGCGATTGGCTTTGAAAAAAAAACAAACCACTTTCTTGAGAGTTCTATTTAAATAATAAGTTTTAAAATTCAAATTGTGAATCAATTTAACGAGGTTTACTTTATAATTAAGGGTTTGTTTGTTATTTATTTTATATAATAAGCGTTACATGTAATTGTAATTGTTAAACTTAATAATCATGAAATTAAATTGAATTATAATAAAATGAAACTATTTTTTAACATTGAAATCTTGGTACAAATTTTAATTTAGCTAATTCCTTATTCATTTTTAATGTATAATATAATTTCTAATACGAGTATAATCTTTAATTGTAATAGTAACAATATACAATTACATTTAAAATTTAAATCATGCTTAAAGCTAAAACTTATTTTATTTATATATTTATTAAAATATCATATTTTATATCATCAATTTGATAGAATGGTGTGTTGCTAATAAATCATTTAATAATAATCAGAAGAAACATAAGGTTGCAACAATTTAATAATCGAATTGCGTGTGGTTTCAATATACTTTTTATAAATCATCTGCAAATATAGAAATGAATTGAGATTGATATTACAGAGAATTTATTTACAAATATTTGATATTACCAATAAACAAAACAAATATAATTTATAATTTGTGGTAATTAATTAAAGACCAATTGGTGAATTGGTGTAGATTCCCATTAGGACTAATTTATCAACTTCACTGTAATGATATATGTTCTTTATTTTGTATTATCTCTTACGTGCGGCAAAAATTTTTGTTGTAGTTGTCCATCACAAATAACTGCAAAAAATGCTATACATAAGCTTCCATTGGTTGTGGTCCTGTAGTATAGTTAATAATTATCACCAATGGTATGACGCACGTAATATTTCCAATTTAAATTTTGGTATACCAGCATCTTAAATTAAATTAATTAAATTATTAATTTTAATAATGTGATTGCATTATATGCGCAGCATAAGTTAATTTTGTTCTTAATACCATGGAAGCTACAATTTGCATTGAACTAACGTAAAATAATGTAATAAATTAAAATTAAACAATATTTTCACTATCATATGGTTTTGATTGACAAATAACTATTCTGAAAAAATCGTATATTTTGGTTATTTTTTCGAATTTCTTGGTCTGTTTATGTAGTTGTGTGTATTGAATGTATGGGTGAGTATATGTATACGTAACGCTATGCATTTCTGTTTAAGGAAATATCTGCATCATTTCTTGACCAATTTCGATGAAATTTTGAATAAAAAGGTTCTCGAAATAGGATTATTTATGTTATTTATTAACAATTTTAATTAAAATTAGTACCTAGCGCATCTTTATTAATTGTGTAACTAAATATTTTAACATAATATTACATGCGTAATAAATATTTCGAAATGTCTAAGCAATCTAATTTTTTTGTTTTCTAATATGGTACGGATAGATGTAAATTTAATTTATGTTCCAACACTAAGCTTACAATAATAGACGCAATTGGTTGGTAAACCATATCATCGCTATGTTAATAACTCTGATCTATGCTTGAAGTTGCATTACCATATATATTATTCAGCTATAATATTATAAATTAAATTATTAATTAATAAACTACATATTATTATAAAGAATAAATTACCTCTAATCAGATGCATTTAATCCTCATAATATGCCATTGATTTGACACGTTAATTTCAATAATTGGTGCTCAGATACCAGAACATTTCGTCTTTCTAAATCTGTTTAAAAGCGAAAGATCAAGATTAGTTAAAAAAGAAATGTAAGTAAAATGATATATTTAATATTATATTTAATTTAAAAGATATTGGTAATTTTCCAAATTAAAGGATTCTGAACAAATTTTTGATATAACAATTTGTTGTAAAACTGTAAAAGTGCATCATATAATTTTGAAAATATTGGATTTCGAGCCAATAAACATTTGTGTTTTCATATTTTAACTGATTTTAATCAAAAGAAGCAAACACAAAAAAGCCATTACACAAATAGAAAACTGTATTAAACAATTTAAATTGATGTGAAAGATAAATAATGTTCAAAAAGAAAAGATAATATGCAATTGCATGTATTATTCGATATAGACGGTACACAAATTCAAGAACAAGGTGGGGTAGGTCAATTAAACATAATACCCAAAAGTTACTACGGCAAAAGTTTTTTAAAATTAATTTTAATTTTAATTATAATTTATAGAATTTGTTTTATACGTTATTATTTAATGTCAATTTTAAATAGTCATAGAGAAGATTAGCATAATGAAGGAAATTCAATGAAAGTCAAATAGAAAAAAAAAACCAATGAAAATGTCGCAAAACGATTTCTTGCATAGACTCGTTATGAATTTATTTTGAGAATTTTAACCGATGATAAACGCACCTTTAATGTAGCAGGTAGCAATTCAACAATTTTGACAACCATTATGAATAGTCTTTCAATATAGACTTGTTTTTTATGATCCATATCTACGAATTGCCTATCTAATAAGTTCTACGTTTGCATCTTGGAATGTTTGTATTTTATTGCTTATTAATAGGATACCATTTAACTATGATAAAAAATGTTGTTGGAAAATGCAAAAAGAAAAATATTCTCTAATTGAAACATTTTAATATTTTTAAATTATAGTATTTTTCTTACCTTATATTGAATTGTGTGATGCTTACTGATTTTATTAGACAATTAACCATTACGTACTGGATCAACTGATAATTTTGCAAGAATATTAATAGCTGTAGATACACCTTAACTGTATTTAACAAATAAACCACAGCATAGTATTCATTATTATTATCACTGATTATTCATATATGATAATCGCTGACATATTTGTTTCTGTACTGATAATTTTTAATACTGATAATTTTTAATACTTGCTAAAAGAAGTCAATAATTCGGTAATAAATGGAAATCAATTTCTTCCAAATTATTTGTATATTGCATTCATTATCAAAATTTTAAAACTGGTTACTAATAGGCAGATATTACTTTCGATTTTCTTTACCTCGAACACCAAATCCACTACTAGAATAATCATTGGCTGCAACTGAATCCCTTATTTAACTAAAATATAAATTAAGTTTTATATTTAATTAATTTAAAATGTTTTTATACATTATTTTTTTTTACAGGTTATGTTAAATAAACATCTTTTAAAAACATAATCTTAAGATGAATATTATTCCTTTTCAGTTGGAAACCGCAAAATCATTACAGAAATATGTAATCATCATTTGCATTTTTATAATTATTTATGATAAATTATAAAGAAAATTAAAAAAAATTTCTATTACATCACTTTCTTTTCTACTACAAAAATCGATTTACTTTTACTTTTTGTTTTTTATTAATCTTATTACTGAATATGAATATAGATACCTATTGTTTTTAATTGACGTAACGCCTACTTGGACGGTCCGATTCACAAATAGTGCCTGTATCGGCTCAGCTTCGCTTGAGTATGGTGAAGTTAATAGAAATTGCAAAAGCTCTTTTAACACATTATTTTATTAATTCGTCAACAAAATCTTCAAATGAGTAATTAGTAACAAATAAAAAGTAACGATTATTTTTTGAAAAGATTCAAATCCGACCGATTACTTAGAAGTATTTGAAAATACCATTACTATTTTTGAATGATTGTAAAAATGTAAATTCATTTATTATTCTATAGATGGATAATGGATACATACGAGAATGTGAGCAATAAATATTATTTTTTATATAGAGATGGCACACGGTAAATAAATTATTGATCTCATAATTTTTGTCAGTATTTTGCTTAAAACAAAACTAACTTGACTATAGCTTCAATTCAATCACTCAATCAGTCTTCCCCTTATCCTTCAGTTCTTCTCTTCGGTCTTCTGCTATAAAAATAGATTAAATCAAAAACAAGATATCAATAATGATTTATCAATCAAGAATCAATAAAAAAACAAAAAAAAGACAATAAAACTATATTATCTAAATTACCTACAACTAAATTTTAATTAAAATATTGTAGTTAAATAAAAAAAAACTATTAAAATTAAACTGTGAATATATCTTTGGTAAAAAGGTAAAATATAACTTTTTATTTTAATATATAAATTTTTTAAATAAAACTTCCTCGTTTTTTATTTGCAAAAAAATATTTACCTTTGCAATTAGACGTATGCTAAGCACACACAAACTTGCATTTTATGTTTTTGCATTGTGTTCGACATTTTAAGTTTCTTTTTTATTATAATTATAATAGTATTTTCCAATACACGCCATAGTGGAGAGAATTGTATGGAAAATCTCTGTAATACTGTAATTTGTACATAACCAGAGATGTTAAAATAATAAATATCCTTTATCATTTTTATTTACATTATTGATATAGGCATTTTTTTTATACAAATAATATAAATATATGATATATGTTACTCCAAGTGGAGCTGACTGTATTCAACAATGAATGTTTATGACAGTCGAGTTTGTAAATTATTCTGCAAAGGAGTAGATCAAGAAGAATTCATTAACAATTTATTATTGTTCTGAACTGTTCTTAGCAAGTAATCCAATGTCGTATGTATAAAATTTACATTTTATTGCATAATTATGTGTACATAGTATATATTCAAATTATATTATTAGTTATTAACGGTGTGTCGTCGTATAACAAATATAAAAAATGAAACATAATAATTTTAAAATTAGTAACAATTTAACATATATATAAAATTTGGTTATATTGATAATGTAAAAATATTTTATAATAATTATAATGAAGGATAAGCAAAAATTCCCAAAACAATAACAGGAGCAGATCATTATATTGTTGTATTCAACTAGTTATCACAGGATATTTTCTCCTACTGATTTAATAACTTCCTTTTCTTTATTTTTTTTTGTTATATGCAATTTAAATAGTTACAATTTGTACAGTATTGTTTTATCAGAAAAGCGTATGGATCTATGTTATATAAATAAATACTAGAGACAAAAGAGGTCTTTATTATGGAAAATCGTCGGTTTTAAACGATTAGAAACACATATTCCACTAAAATATCATCTACGCTACAGTTATTGAAATAGTGAATTTTGATAATTTAACCAGCTTAGAATAGCTATTGATATGTAATTTCCCTTTAAGACGCTATTATCGTCTATATATGCATATGCTTGTCTTCCATAATAAGGTCCAACGTAGCAACAATGCAGTAAACTATATAGCAGCATACGTAAAAACGTTAAGTGTTAAGTGAAACTGATTTTATTGCATTTTTGTTGAAATTTTATATCGAATTTATAAGTTAACTTTTTTTTAAGTTTATTAGTCATTATTTCGTTTCATTATTTCTGATTGAACTTAAGAGATTTTACGTAAATTCTTAATATATTCAAAATTTAATTTAATTTTCATCTAACATTTTTAAAAGATCTTTAGTTGCATCGTATGCATCAATTGTTGGTGATGCTGTTGCTGCTGTTTCTTCTTCTACTACAACATCATCGTTTAATCTATTTTCAATACGAAAACGTTCGAAAATATTTTCTGTTATCGAACGTGATGATTCAATTTGTATAAATTCAGACATTTTAATATCATCATCATTTCTCATCGATTGCTCAGTTAAATTCTTAATTCTATTATATAATTCATTTTTATTTTCTGATTCGCAGGTAACTTGGTCTAAAACAATATTATGCTTTTGTTTATGTTGTTGTTGTTCTAATAGATTTTCATCATTATTTTCATTTTCATAATCAATTGTTTGATTTATATTTAATTGTGACACTAATGTATCGATTTCACAACTTTTAAATGATTTTAATTTATTATGATTCGAATTCTGATGCATTGAATTCTGTTCTTTAGCTGTTTCTGTTGCTTCTATAATTGATGATTTATGATAAATATTTTCACCTATATTTTCGGCAAAACTGCGAAATAAATCATTTGGTTGTAGGTTATGCTCAAATGTACCATCAGTCAATTGAAATCCTAATCGTATTAATACAGAAATTTTTATTGAAAATGGATGTAACCAATTGCATAAACATTTCACCAAATTATTGCGTTCACATTCATTTATATGATCCCAAAATTCAATTAACAATCTTTTTGAATTATCAATCAATATGGATTTTTTCATTTCTGGTAATATTCTGGATATACCATCCATATGACGAAATGTTATATCTAATACATCTTGTGATTCATTTACAATTGACATTTGCCATTTAAATACCATTACCATTAAATCCCATAATTTATCCATCGATTTAATATCTAAACGCATTAATGAACAACTTGCAATATCTGATAAAAGTATACGACACTGATGCGGTGTCAATAAATGTTGATCGGGATGTGGATGGATTAATTGTTTTAAAAACTTTGAATCCAATAAAACACATGTAATATCACGTACAACTGGAAAATAAATTCATATATATTTATAAACTTTCTTTTTATATAAATATATAATATCGAATAATGATAATGATAAAATTAAATTCACGTGTATTAACGTAAATATTTATGTTAAGCGTGCATTTAATGAAATGTATCATTTTAAGTTAGTTCTTTGATGTGTTTGCAATCTGTAAAGAAATTATATTTATAGCCGAATTGTTGTTTCATTACAATATTTATGATTTAATGTTTAGGTTAATTTAATATCACAATTTAATCATATATATATTAATAAATCAAGCTTTTCTAAGCGGGACGAGATTTTATTATCAACATAATTTAAATAAAATGGCAAACGTTCAGAATATATTACATGATTTTATGGTCAGCATGTAAGTAGGTGTCAGCTGCTATGAGATCGAATCAGCATAATTATATATATAGAGAAAAATCAAAAGCATGATAGCTTTTATAATAGTTTCGTTAACGTTAACTATAACTATATCGGAAAACTACATATAATAACAGGTTAA